>OX377615.1:23880912-24480912 GCA_947397855.1 Thelaira solivaga | reverse complement strand
GGCAAATTGTCCGCCAATAAAAATAAATAACGTCATTGTTCCAGTGGAAACCCAAACTAAATATCTAGGAATCCATCTAGACAGACGCCTAACATGGTCACGCCACATTGAGGCCAAAATCTCAGCTATGAAACTAAATACAGCTCGACTTATGTGGCTAATAGGTCCATTTTCATCTCTATCTTTGAAATATAAAGTTCTGTTATATAAAGCCATTATTAAACTAATCTGGACATATGGCATTCAGCTTTGAGGAACTGCGTGTGCATCTAACATCCAAAAGTTACAAAGAAGACAGTCGAATATCTTACGAACAATAGTCTACGCCCCCCTGGTATATAAGAAATGAGAATATCCACAGAGATCTAGAATTTCCAACGGTTCGGGAGGAAATTGAAAAATATTGTACTAAGTACGTTCACAAACTGGCGACACATCCAAACGCTCTCGCCAGGGACCTGTTACAGCTCGAAGGACACAGAAGGCTTAAGAGAAGTGATACCTTGCGCCTAGTGAGAAGAGGGATATAACTTTTTTTATTTAAACGTAAAATATTCCTTTTATTTTAAGATTTGAGTACAAGTAACTAGTTATTACATTGGTAAAAATTATTTAAGTTTTTTTTTATATTTTTTTACAGTTGAGATTTGGATACTTATTATAATTTTCTTACAGAAAGATTCAATAATAATAAATAATTAAAAAAAAAATGTTTAATAAATTTTTAATATTAAATAAAATTTGAAGAGTTTGTTATCTGCACGATTTCTTCTTCTTCACAATAAGTACAAAGAAGTAAAAAATACACAGTTCTGACAGCCCAAAAATTAGAAATGTGAATTAATGTGGCCACTCCAAGCACTAAAATATACAAGAGTAAGAGTAAGTATTCTAAAAATTTAAATGTGTAGGTTGTTGCCACTTCATTGTAAAAGTAATGAAATTTCTGCTCAAAATTTTATTTTCACTCATTTCATTTCAATTGAGTAGAAGCAGTATGTGCGTGCCATAAATGAATGTCAAACAAAGAAAGATTATATTAGTTACAAATAAAAATTTAAGACAAGGATAATTGTAACCAGACAATGTTCTAGACCTGACCACACGTATTTTCCCTAATAAAAAACTAATTACACTGCTCAGCACCAAAATCCTCCTTTAAATAAACCTATATATGTGCACTATAAAAACTCAAATCCCTTTTCGGTTTTTCTCCATCACGTAGGGATTTTTTTTATGGGCGTGGCAATTTTTTTCCACTAAATTAGTCCGATATTATATTTAATTTAACTCCTTATAATTTTGTTCTATATTTTATCCTTTTGGAATTATTCAAAAATTTAAGATGGGAAAATTTTTTTTCTTGCAAAATTCGTTATTTTTTTTCAGTTTAAAAAATCAATGAAAAAAAAGAATAAGCAATTATTTTATATTTTGCACATTTTTCTGAGAGCTAAATACCTCAAGAATAAAATAAGGTATAAGTCATAAAAATCGATTAACACATGCGAATTTCATTCTCAATTTACCCCAGGTACCCAATATTGAAAGAATATGTGTGCAGTCAACATTACATATAGTGACAGGATTGCGTTAGCTTAACAGGCAATCTAATGGACTGTAAACATGTAAAAATGTGATAATTTTTTAGTTTTAAAACCGTATATTAATTACGAATTAGAATTTTTGTTGTCTTTTTTTGTGCCTTTTTATTAAAATTTTTTTTGTGATACATGAAATACAACCAAAAATAACACACATGTGATTTATTGTTTTCTAGATTTAAGATTTCGTATCTTTCTAAAGAATATTTCTTTTTTAATTTTTTGTATCCTATAAAAATACTATACATTTTATTGAATAATAACAATTTATTAAGAAAATTACAAAAAAACACGTAAACAATTAAATTACATCAATTCACAATAGTATGTTCGACTTGCCACATATGTTTAGAAAATATATTTTATTCCCTAACAATTGACGATACCAAATTATTGTTTATGGAAATAAACAAATTATTCCCTTGAAATTCGCTATAAGGGTGAATATTATATTTTAACACAATAGATTTTGGTAAGTGAGTGGATTAAATTTTATAACATTTATAATTAAATGGGAATTCCACAGGGTTTTAGTAATGGGCCAGTATAAGGCAGACAGGCCAAATATAATTAATCAGCCATTTGTGCCTGTGTTTTATCAGCAGCAATAATATATATTTAACAATTAGGAGTACACTAATTAATATCAACAAGTGACAAAAAGATTCTAGAAATTCAACTGCTCATGTTACTGATTTCGGCAATTATCGGAATCGTTGATAAGTATAATTATGAATGAATTATTAATTTTTAAGAGTAATATACTACATATGTGACAGCGCATAGAGAAAGGGACCTAACGGTACAAAAAAATCAATTTTCAGTTTTTTTTTTTGATGTGGACAACATCTGAGCATCGAATGAGACCGATCCCATGCCCCAAAAGTGTTTCCTCCCAGAGATATGCGCGTTTTATGAAAGTGAAGTACACCAAAGATACACGTATTAAAATCTTTAAAATGGCTCTCCTGAACAAAACCGGTTTTTACCCTTAGGTCCATTTCTATTTTGCGCGTCACATATGGACATTAGAGTGGCATTATAATGTATGAAAAAAATAAACTTTGGATTTTCGTAAAAACCCAGGCGAATTATTGTCGCACATAGTCTAAACCGTAAATGGTGAAATTTGAGCTAAATCGGACTATTCTAACCCGTGCCCCACTGGGGTCAAAGTTCAAAATTACCAAAATTCAGCAAATTACCTGCAGTTGATGGGCGAAATCGTTATGTCTGTGCTGATTCTGTGAGATATATCCCAAAATAAATTTTAGAAACCTTAACGCTTTTGTATCAAGAGGGTCAAAATGACTCATTGTTTTATTAGACATTTGAAAACTATTTTGTTCTAATATTTGGAAAATACTTAACACAAGCCATGCACAATTATTTTTGCTGCAAATAACAGAATCAATCAAATTAATAGAAAAATTTATAAATATTTAAACGCGATTCTTCTACCCATCTATCCAAATGAAACTTGGCTACTGAAAATATTGCAAAGCAAATTTTGCAATACATAGAACCAAATATATTTGCAATGATGATAATGTCTATAAGCCCTACCTATGAATGTCAAACCGAAATAATTATTGTAGATATTTTTACCTATGAATTTTCATGTTCGGATTATTCAAAAAACGGAAAATCGACTGAAAGTGAGGATGATGTATTTTATGCAACAAGAAAAAAGGGCGTCATAAAACCGGCAAAAATGGCATGCAAACAGATTTTAACACTAAGACTAGCAGCTGTTTTGGACAAATTAAATCTAAGTTCAAGAGATGCAGTCCATATAATAATAGCTGTTCTAGATGCTGTTGGCGCAGATTTCATTAAAAGCCGAAATTCAATACGTCAACAAAGAGATGCATTACGAAAAGAAAATAGTGCAAACATTGTATCAACATTTACCAAAGAATCTCAACGATTGATAATACACTGGGATACAAAACTATTACCTAGTTTAACGCGGAAAACTGAAGATTGTCTTGCAATAATAGCAACTGCTCCAAAAGTTGAACATATTTTAAATATGCCTAATATTCCATCAGGAACTGGATTAGAAATAACATCTACTATAAATGACACTTTAGAGCAGAACAATGCTTTAGAAAAAACGGAGGCGCTTGTGTTCGACACAACTTCATCCAATACAGGTAAGTTTAAAGGGGCGTGCAATATTTTAGAAAAAAATCGGACAAGATATCCTATTTCTTGGTTGCAGACATCATATATTTGAAATAGTGCTAGCAGCTCTATATGTGGAATCAATGGGTGTATCAACTGTACCTGAAGTTTCAATATTTAGAAAATTTAAAAAACATTGGCCTAATAAAGGGTGTTTTTTATAGACGTATAGAACTTTAAATTGCAATAAAACAACCATATATACGTCTATAAAAAACACGCTTTATAAAACACGATATTTTTTTGATGAGGTTGGCATATCGACGAATACAAGAGATTTTAGGCTATGATCGTGACGATATTTTAGATTTCGCAAACAAAAAAATTAAGGAGGACTTTCCGCGGAGTGATTACAAAGAATTCTTGGAATTAATTATTATTTTCTTAGGAGGAACTTCACCCGGGTATTGAAATTTGTTAAGCCAGGTGCAATGCACTTAGCCAGGTGGATGGCTACGGCTATTTATTGTTTGAAAATTTTAATGTTTCAAAACCAGTTTTCTGAAATAAATGAATGTGATGTAAACGGATTGATTGAAGTTGCCGTTCTTTTTTTTTTATATATTAGGACCAGCACTCAGGGGATGACCCCTACTCATGCAATGCATTGTGTTGGAACTAGGAAAATAGGTTATGGGAAAGATGAAATAGGGAGTAGTGTCTGTGGACGTTCAATTTGAACCCTCCTACATCGAAAATGGCAGGGAAAACGTATTCAGGAAGATTATTCCACAAGCGAACGGCACGGCTGAAGAGCGAATTCTCTCGGTAATGTGTTGTGCGATTCATAGGGCATTCCACTACAAATGGATGGGATCTCCACGGTTTTCGGGAATATGTTCCTTAATTTCGCTTTAACACATTCCATTGTAGTAGCGATAGAACAATGAAACACACCCCACGTTACGACGATGCTCCAGTGAATCAATAGAATTGGCTACCCTACTGTCATCGATAAGCTTCTTGGCCCTCTCCTGTACTCGGTCGAGCAGCTTCAAAATAGACTTTGAAGCTTCGCCCCATACATGAGAGTTGTATTTCATTTTCTGGTTCAATGCAGATAAAACTGAACAAGCGCCTTTAAATGATATAGAATTCATAAGGAAATTGGAAAACTATAAATCAATTAACAAAAAATATCTGAAAAAGGTATTTCCAAGTTTATTACCTAAGTGATGAATGTGCAGGATTTGCCTTATTTGATGATAGACTCGACAAAGAAACTAAAGTCATGCTGACAGAAAGTGATGTTTCAAAAAAACTTTTAATTAAGCAAGAAAATATTAAAAACTTTATCTACAGGGATAATGCATCTATTTTTATGGAATTGTCCTCCAAAAACACAATACAGCTTTTAAAAAGATTTAAGATTTCAACAAATTTCTTAGAAAGAGATCCAGATACTTGGAAAGATATTGAAGAATATAGAAAAGGAAAGGAAATTATTCAAAGCATAAAAGTAGTTAATGACTGCGCCGAAAGAGGGATAAAACTTATTCAAGATTATCATGAAAAAATTACAAAAGATGAAAATTAGAGGCAATATCTATTCAAGGTAATGATATGTTATATTAAAATCTTATATTAGTTCTTTAATAATTATCAACTCTGTGTTTTTGTTAAATTTTCAGATTGTACAGAATTATAGACAGCAATATACAAAAGAAGCAAATTTAACCAGTTTGCGAGAGGAATTTAAATAAAATATTCACAATGTAAAGTTTTATGTTGGTTTTAATATATGTTTAATGCAATAAAATATATGAGTCATTTTGACCCTCTTGATACAAAAGAATTCTAAAATTTATTTCGGGATATATCTTACATTATCTAAAACTATAGTTTGACAGCGAAATTATGTGAAAGCAGTAGCACATGTGAAAAAAACAGTCTGCCGGAAAATGAGTCGCAAATTTTGTTAAACTCTAAGTTTTCGGAAAAACTGAGAACGTGGTACATAGAAACCAAATCCACAAAAATTTGTGTAAAGAAATTGTTGGCAATTTTGAAAGAAGAAGGTCTTGATGTACCTTTATGTTTAGGAAAGCTATTGGGAAGGCAAAAACTTGCCGTAACAAAACACATATCTTCAATTGTTTACTGCCATTTCAGCATCAAAAATCAGATTTTAAAAATCGAAACATTATTGCAGAGCTATGATGAAATAGTGATCGATATTAATATCGATGGTATTCCACTGTTTAAAAGTTCATCAGTGCAGCTTTGGCTTATTTTGTTTAAAATAGTTAATTCTAAAGAAATATTGGAACCATTTCTAATAGGTGTTTTTGTTGGAAGGAGTAAGCCGCACAGTGTCCATGAATTTTTTAGAGATTTTGTGGAAGAAGTGAAGCATTTAGGTGGGGATATTAACATAAATAATCGAAATATACCTATTATTTTTAGGTGCTTAGTGTGCGATACCCCGGCAAGGTCTTTTGTATGTGGTGTTCCTGGACATACTTCAAGTCAGGGATGTATGAAATGCACTCAGAAAGCTAAAAAGGTGAAAATGTGTTAACATACTGCACTGCATCTGGTTATCCCATAACAGATGATGACTGTTATGCACCCAAGTATCCAGAACATCACTTACCATGCTTCCGAGTAACCAAGAGTCTCTAAGAATGCATTGATTTCAAAATGATTTCTCAAACTCCTCTGGACTGCATGCATTTAATTGAGCTTGGTGTCATGAGAAAAATGCTTGTACGTCTTGTAAATTACCAAAAGAAAACGTTGAAAAGATATCAACACTGTTACAAGACCTTAACAAATTTGTCCCGAAAGAATTTCCTAGAAAGCCGAGATTGTTAAATGAGCTTTCAAATTGGAAGGCCACTGAATTTCGACTTCTTTTGGCTTATACTGGTCCATTTGTTTTGCAAGAAATAGTTGATAATGACTTTTATTACGACTTTCTGCTATTGCACTGTGCGTACAGAATGTTAAGCTGTCCCCGACATGTGAAAAGTAATATTCAACAAGCTCAAGCTATTTTGCAATTTTTTTTAGAAAATTTTCCAATTTTATTTGGGGAAGAAAGTGTTTCTTTTAATGTGCACAGCTTGAAAATGCAGCAAAATATGGAACACTTGCAGAATTTTCTGCATATGATTTTGAAAACAGACTTCAGAAGCTAAAAAAAACACGTCAGAAAGCCTACTCAAATAATTCAACAAATCTTAAACAGTGAAAGACATGAAACATTTAAAAAAGAAGAAAAAAGTGGGTTTATACGTTGTAAAGAGGGTATCAAAGGGGTTTATTTTAATATTTGTTACTTTTCGTCCAGCAGCCCAAACAATGTTTGCGCAGTTGACTTAGATACTCTTATTCAAATAGTTGGCTTTATAGAAGGAGAAAATAATGTTGTTGAAGGGAGAAGAATTCTAGACCTTAAAAGTTGTTATAAAGAACCTATTGATTCCTTAAAGCTTGGAATTTTTATTTCAAGCTTAGTTTTAGGGGAAAAAGAACAATTTCCTTTAAAATCTATCACATACAAATATTTTTGTTTTTCTTTTAAATCTGAATTTGCACTCATTCCAATCTTGCACAGCTGTTCATAATCGCAGTACGCAAAAAATTCCATCATAATGGCTTCAAAAATAAAACATTTCTCAACAAAAGGTGAGTTAATTCGACTGTGAACATTTTCTTTAAAGCTAATACTAACAATTTTTGTATAAATTTGAATTTTAGGTGGCTCAAAGTGCGATGGCTGCGCAGAAGTTCATAAAAAACTGGACGACATGAAAGGTCAGTTAGTTTATTTTTACAGGAGTTTAAACCTCAAATTATATTCTATTTAAAATCTTTAACAGAAACGCTTGAACAGCAAAAACAACAAAACATGAAAATATGCGATATCCTTGCAGAACATAAAGTGCTGCTAAATCAGCTTCTCGACAAAAATAAGGCTCTAGACAATGTTATGAAGATATTCTCTCTAAAATCAGAGAACCAACTCCATGAGCTTGAAGAAGTACTTGAAAGCCGGAATAATTTGTATGTAAGTAATTATCACGTATAAAACATAATTTTTATAACAGACGTCAGAACATTAATATAAACTACAATGTTTGCAGGTTCGCTACATAAAATCTCTAATAAAAAGAGACATATGTAAAAATCTTGACCAAATTCTTGGACGAGAAATTGTTATGGCATTTAACGCTGAAGGAGTGCAAGGCAAAAAGAGGTTGAAAGACTTTAAAAATGTCTACGATGCTATTATTTGTATGCCTACGTTTAAAAAGCTTGTAATAGACTTTCTTTGATATCATATTAATTTTTTCAATATTTCATATTGATTTTTTAGATGCAATTCCTGATGATCGTCCAGAAGAGAAATTCGGAGCTGCACTCCATCACGAGAAGAAGAAATACCACAAAATCAACAGCAACCAAAAGACAAAAGAAAATCGCGCTCAGCTAAGTGTGGATAACCATGACGAGTCAAGTTCAATACAGTAAACTGCAACAACAACCAAAACAACCAAGAACTGCTTGAAAGTTCAGACTGAATTATATAATTTAATTTAAGTGTTTTGTGATACATAATAAAGCCAATGAAGTGCCTTATTTTTTTTTTATATTTTAACGTTTGAAAAACAGTTATATAGAAGCCATTGAGAAATTTTGAGTGCAAATTTAAATTTATAACTTAATTAAGCTTAAGTTTTTCTTATGATAAAAAAGCCTTGTACAAATGTTAGTTTTTGTATTTTTTATTAATTTAAGTTTTTAACTTTTTTTTTCACACTTTTAATAAATAAAAGGTTTTTTTTATAGACGTATAGAACTTTAAGTTGGCATTACTGTTCGAGATGGCGACCGATTTAACAGCTGTCAAGTGATTTATTCTCACGCCTGAACAACGCTTGCGTAGATTCGTCGAATGGGCCCAAAACGAGATTGCCGTTGTTCCCGATTTTCATAAGCGAATTTTGTTAAGCGATGAAGCGCACTTCTGGTTGAATGGCTACGTCAACAAACAAAATTGCCGCATTTGGAGTGAAGCTAGTCCTCAAGTGTATGTCGAAACACCGTTACAGATAGAAAAACTGACTGTTTGGTGCGCTTTATGGGCTGGTAGAATCATTGGTCCGTACTTCTTCAAAAACGATGATGGCCAGAACGTTGCAGTCAATGGTGATCGGTATAGAGCCATGATTACTAACTTTTTCATTCCTGAATTGAACAACCTTGATGTCCAGGAGCTGTGGTTCCAACAAGACGGCGCAATATGTCACACAGCTCGTGCCACAATCGATTTATTGAAAGACACGTTTGGTGACCGAATAATTTCACGTCTTGGACCTGTAAATTGGCCTCCAAGATCTTGTGATTTAACACCGCTAGACTACTTTCTGTGGGGCTATGTAAAGTCATTGGTCTATGCGGATAAGCCACAAACGCTAGACCATTTGGAAGACAACATTCGCTGTGTTATTGACGATATACGGCCACAAATGTTGGAAAAAGTCATCGGAAATTGGACGTCCAGATTGGACTACATCCGAGCCAGCCGTGGCGGTCATATACCAGAAATCATATTTAAAATGTAATGCGACAAGATTATCTTTCGGATAAATAAAATTCATGTCAATCGAATAATCAATCGTTGTTTTATTGCAATTTAAAGTTTTATATGTCTATAAAAAACACCCTTTATATAAAATAAACGTATTAAAACAAAATCTTTGCGTAAATTTTTTTTATATTTCTCAATACCAATTTATTCACAAACTACCTACTCGTGCAAACTCTGCAGTCGTCCACCACTCCCAAACTGTCCAGTGGTGAATCACTCCGAAAGCGACTAGTGGTTTTCGTATAACAACCCAATGTTAAAATCGTCACTGGAAAGCATTAACGGGGAAATGAAGAGCGACTACTCGGTATCGCTTAGCGGCTAGTCGAGGAGTACTTCTGCACTACTACTTTCTTCTGAAGGGTAGTGTAAATCAGCTGTAGTAAACGCATGTAATCATGTTTTGTTGTGCTACTTTGTGCACTTTATAAAAATTTTATAAAGAATTAAATTGAAAAATTTTTGTAATAAGATACCCGATAGTTCATAAATTAATAATAAATTGTTGAGACAAACAACTGTACAAACTTTTGTTTTTATTTTATTATTGATGAATATACTGAGTATAATTTTTTTGTAACTAAAGTGACTAAAAATGAATAGATTCGTGTAAGATAATTTTAATGGGAATGCCGACGGTTGGCAGATATTATGGAGGCAGATATTTTTGATAATTTGTGACTAAAGTGTGTGATATTCTATGATGGTATCTCATTTTTTTGTTGTTGTTATAAAATTCAACTTTATTTCTACTTCGCCTTGGAACGTATATATTTTCTTTTATTTGTGTTTCGCCGGTCATGTATGATAAAGATCCTCCCCAATCCGTCGAGCTTAGCCGGTTTCTTTGTTCCAATCATCGGTCATAATGGCTAGCAATCTAACAGTGTTACAACGCTCAAACAAAAACTTTGGCCTGCCACAATAAGGAGCGTAAATTTATCCAATATAAAAAAGGAGACATTATTTACTCCAGGACGCATAGAAGAAATAAAGACGTAGCTAAATTTGCTAAACATATTGTTGAAACAGACAACGGTGAAACAATTACCACATCTAGAAAATTAACTATACATTAAAAGCACAAAATTAGAAGTAAATATTTATTTTTTTTTATCATTTATTTAGCCTATGGAAGTCATATATATATATTTTACAAATATTAATGTTATAAAGAGAGCAATAATTGATTTTCGGAATGCATATAAAGGGTCCGCCAAATAACTTTTTTTTTTTTAAAATGCTATAAAAAAACTACTGAATATTTTCTCAAATTTCTTTTTTTATTTGAAAGTATTTATATTGGATAGCGATTCGAGAAATAATGACATTTAATGTGAGTTCATCATATTCTACTAATTCTAAGTTCTAATAAAAAAACAATTGTACTTCGTATAACATATTTTAAACTTTTTTGGAAAAAGTACGACTTATTTTGTTACAATCAAAATAAAGTTACAAGTAAATAATATCTTAAAAAAAAGTTGTTATTCTTATAAGTGCCGGACCACACATGGCAGTTTTAATTGCTCAACTTATAAGTTTATAGAAGAGAGAGTAAAGAAGAATGGAAAGTAGCACAAACTCGTTCGCGCCAATTCTTTTTTGTTCTCTATTTGTAATTTTTAAAGCTGTAAAAATAAAGAAGAATGCTGAATGAAACAATGAATGAAGAACGCTAAAATTGCCGAAACAAAATTTCTGTGTATGAACACAACGGCAATTTTAAAAGAAAATTAAGAAAAAGTTGAGCAACTAGAATTGATGTGTGTGGTCTCGGTCTAACAAACAAACAAAATTTTCCATAATATAGCTGAAATAAAAACTCTTATTTGAATGTTACGATATGGCATTGTAATCAAGTAGAAATATTCTTAAAACAAAGTGGTAACATGTAAGCAAACCATCTCTTTTAAAAATAAAGTGGTATCACTCTTATTGTAATGGCACAATATTAGCGTCGCTACATTTGCAAATTTCTTCAATGTCTTTGTTTGTGCGCCAGGCATAAAATATGAAATAAAAAATATCAGGTTTAATTAGTTTTAATAAAATTGTGTTTTTATTCGATTTTAAAATATTACCTTTAAAAAACTTCTGGTGTTGTGACCTTTATTGTTGCGTAGCTTTCACACAAGTAAGTTATGTATATTTGCTTTACACAAAAAACCAAAAACAAAGATACATAGACCGTAAGCGGTTAAGTTTGCCAAAATCCAAATAAAGAACAAATATAATTCATAAGCAAAGGGAAATTTGGACTTCAGTAAAGTTGCCAGACGAATTGAAATAAATATATTATGAAACAAGAATCTGGTCTAAACATTGCCAGCCGCCTTGCAACAACGTAAGGAAGTGCAACACAAAAATTTTCAATTAGATAATACAAAGTTTCAATTAAAACGAAGAAGTAAATATATTGGTACAAATATACACAAGATCGAGAAGTATATATTGTACAATAATTAAGAAAAGTAGATTCTTTGAGTTACATTACAATGATGACAAACTCTAAGTCGGTGATTGACCGGAGATAATTGTGTATTGCGCCAGTGGAGAGCCCGGACTCGTAAAAACTTTCCCCGTCAATATTTAACCACTAAGTTCGGGGCCAAGAACTAGAGACACTGTACCAGAATGGTAAAAAGAATGGTCAGCCAATTGAAGACCCAGAAAATGCTCTCGTACAGTCTCTGTAACGTTTTCCATGGGAGTTCTTATTCCATGCATTTTTGTGACTTTTGCTGTCAGGGAGATGCTTTTCGAAGGGTCATAGACTAAGCAAACCGTAACCCGACAACATAAATTTGTCACTGGGATGCGTAATCTACCGACTAAATGAGCGCTAATGTAGCTCATACTACAGCACAAGTCAAGAACCGCACGAACCTGCACGATACGACCCCCAAAACATAGATTCACCTGAAGGGTAGGTGAAAACGTTACCACATGGCGAAGTGGCAGCGGCTTCCTTTTCTAGGCTTGATGGGTTTATCCATAGATTTAGAGGAGTGTAGTAACGTGTTATGATCCCCCTGACACTTGTCACACTTCCGCGAACTGCGACAGTCCTTGAACGTGTGATTGCTGGCCAAACATTTTGCGCAGTGACCCCAAATCAACACGTGTCGAAGTTTCTTCTAATGAGCAAGGTGTCGGAAACGGAAGCATGCTCTTAATGGCTAAAGTTTCTTGCAGAGATTGATTGGTTCTTGGGCTTTTCCTTAACTGAAGGGTCAATTTTCGAGTTAGAGATGTCCACTGGGCCACTGGACTCGACGTTGGATGTATAAGGCTGCTGCGGCATAACCAATTGACCATCAGCCGTCGACAACTGGTCAGACGAGGCACAGGCTTCCTCTGTGCCAGTCGTAGGCAATACACTATGGGATGGCACAGCAGGTGTTGTATCCATGCCGGGCAAGAATGTTGTAGCCGCGGACGATGAACCAGCTACCTCCATAGCTTCCTCATACTCCTCTAAAAAAGTGTCTTCAAAAATAGGTGGAGCGTCCATGATACTAGGAAACAATGAAGGTTAATTAACGTGTTCTAATCTAAATTAGTCAAAACGACCAGCTTAGTGATTGGTCGCTTCACAACTCCGTTTTAAGTTCGAACGTCAACGACGCGAACCTGATCGTCACTTCCAGGATAGGTTTTTATAAGTCTACCTAATTTCCAAGAAGTGGGCGATAGGTGTTCGTGACGAATAACAACCAAATCGTTTATTTCAACATTACGTTCTGGAAATTCCATTTATACCGTTTATGTAAAGAATGAAGGTATTCTTCTTTCCATCGGCGACAGAAATGATGTTAAAACGCTTTTATTTTTCGATACCGATTTATTAAACTTAAAGCTGACTCGTATATTGGTTGCTCTGGCGAAGCTAGTATCGGGCTACCGATTAGATAGTGGCCGGGAGTAAGAGCTATTGGCTCATTCGGATTTTCTTACATAGGACAAAGAGGACGCGAATTCAAACATGCCTCTATTCTCGCTAATATTGTGGACAATTCCTCAAACTTATATCTTGCAGACTGGGATTCTCTTCGGAAATGCTGTTTAAAACTCTTAACAGCAGCTTCCCACAAGTCACCCATGTGGGGAGGCCCAGCTGGAATAAAACGACACGACAAGCCCTGAATGCCAAAAGTTGTAGACATTCTCGCTTGATTTTCAGTAAGAAATCCACGAAATTCTCGTTCAATCTCACGAGAAGCACCTACAAAATTCGTACCGCTGTCAGAAAAGATAGTTAACGGACAACCACGTCTAGCTATGAAACGATGAAAGGCAGCTAGAAAAGCATCAGTAGACAAATTCGAAGTCGCCTCTAAATGTACTGCTTTGGTTGCAAAACAAAGCACACATATGCTTTCGTAATTTTACAACCTCTACCAGTAAAACTTTTCAATTCAAAGGGACCAGCGAAATCAACACCTGTGGTAGTAAAAGGTCGCTCTAACGTAGTTCTTTCAGCAGTCAATGCAGCCATTATCTGATTACAAGATCGTTTTTTATCCAAAATACAACAATTATCGTACGAATCAAAATCTTCAATCGAGGTACCCAATATTCTATTCGAATAATCCTTAACATCAACTGATTTACACCATAAATCGAAATCACATGTATGAATTCAAACAACAATAGCAATATAATTGGATGTTTCTCCGTGTACGATAAAGACAGAGACTTAACTAAACGACCATTCATCTAAGAAGGGATCTTCATAATTAAAAAAAAAAAAAAAATTATGCATGTGCCTTAATAGTAGTATCTACGGAGGACACGTTGGTTATATCCCACGTAGTCTTGTCCCCCCGAAGCCAAGCAAGACCATGCCACCACAGATCACTCTTTGCGAGCTCTGAAGGCGAAAGTCCTCAACTACCTAAGTCTGCCGGATTTTATGCAGACCTCACATGATACCAATTACGCTGTCCTACATTTTCTTGAATTCTACAAACACGATTTGCTACAAAAGTTGTGCAACTGCTAGGAGTTTTTCGCAACCAACATAGAACAATAGTAGAATCTGTCCAGCAATATATCTGTTTAAATTGGATATCTATTTCTCGAACTATAGTTTTCAAAAGTTCTGAAGCTAAAACTGCACCACAAAGCTCAAGGCTAGGAAGAGAAATTGATTTAATGGGGGCTACTTTAGTTTTACAGGAAAGTAAAAAAGTAGAAATCTGACCAAATGACTTGCTTTCTCTGAATCATCGGAAAAAACATTCATTTCTTCATATTACCAAATTGTATATTATACCCATCTATTTATTCTTATACTATTTACTTCTGTACAAAAATTAACAAACTTACACCATTCGTTCTCTGTAGAAGGCAGTAGAAAGTCATCCCAATCTATATTATCACGCCAAATCTTTTGAATGATAATCTTCGCTACAATTATAACAGAACCCAGCCAACCTACAGGATCAAATAATTTAGCTATAGTTGACAAAACCTCTCTTTTTGTAAAGTGTAACTTATCGGCGATAGGCTCAACACGAAAATAAAATGAATATAACTTGGCATTCCATTGAATGCCTAAAGTTTTAGAGCTACTAGATTCCACAAAATTTAAGAGTTTAGAATCTACCAAGTACTCGGGGGGAAGATCGCTAAGAATTTCCATAGAATTAGATGTCCATTTTCTCAACTTAAATTTAGCAGACGATAGAGCTGTAAAAAGCTGATCGCGTGCTTTTAAAGCAGATGAAACATCATGAGCCCCAGTCAGTACGTCGTCAACGTACATGCACTTGCGCAATATATTTGAAGCAAGAGGGTACTTCGTCTCTGAATCATCTGCCAATTGTAATAATGTCCTTATTGCTAAATAAGGAGCACAATTGACGCCAAAAGTTACCGTTTGTAACTCATACGCTACCACTTCCTCCGTTGGAGAGAATCGAAACAAAATCCGTTGAAATGGGATATGATCAGGGTCAAGTCGAATTTGCCTATACATCTGCATTTTGTCGCAATTAAAAACATATCTAAATAATCTCCAACGTAAAATCAAAAGAACTAAATCTGATTGTAATGTGGGGCCCACATATAGACAATCGTTCAAGCTATTACCATTGGAGGTTTTATAAAAAGCATTAAATACGACACGTAATTTCGTAGTTTTCCGATCAGGTTTAATTATCGGATGATGAGGCAAATAACAAGAGTGAGAAGAATCTGAAAGTTTGTGCAAAACTGGCTTCATATGATTCCGTGTTAAATAACATTTAATGCTCCCACGTCTGGTTCTCGTAATAAAGACGACTCGTTTCTCAAGAATTGTGCCATGACATTCTGTTTCGAAACGCCTAATGTGATACTCTGAGGAAATTCTGGCTTAAAAGGTAGCGTCACTACATAGCGGCTATCGGAGTCGCGTCGCGTTGTTCTCCTATAATTTTCTTCACAAAATCTATCAAACTGGGTCCATATCTTCTTTTTAAGAGTCTCTTCTAGCTCCCAAAATCTAAGAAGATTTCTATTCAAACTAACTTCGGGCGAGCACTCTATAGTAGTAGAGTATACTTGAATAGGTAGTCTTTGGACAGATCCAGTAATGATCCATCTAAATATTGTCCTTTGAGCCAATAATGTACCTAAAACATTACGTCGAATTTCCTCTAACATTATCTGAGGATATAAATCAGCACCTATCAAAATATCTACTGAACCTGGTCGCCAAAAATTAGGATCAGCTAGCCGTAAACTAAACTCTGTACGAACACTGGAGTCAATAACATATGAGGGTAAGTCCCCAGAAATTTTCGGTAATACCAAAGCCATAGTTTCCAAGATAATTGAATGATCTAATGGAGAACTAATCTCCAAAGAAGAAATTTTTCTAGTTGTAGCAGAAAATGTTTGGTTAATACCAGAAAATTTAACATTCGTCGAATGTGTTATTAGTCCTAAACGATTACAAAAATGTTCAGAGACAAAAGAAGATTTTGAAGCTGGGTCAATAAGAGACCGAGCTGGGTACGTGATACCCTGATGAAGAATATTCACCATCGCTGTTCCCAGAAGCACTCTATAGTTCTGAGCAACATAAAAAACCTGTCGATTAAAATTACCACCTGAGGTAATACCTGTCGACGTAGATGGTAGAGACGAGTCTACACAACTAAGATCCCGGGCTACATTAGCCGGAACTGGAGCAAAATTATTTCCATTAAAAGAATTATTCCTATTCACATTTACTATATTAGGTACATCACGGTGTAACAAAGAGTGATGCCTTTCATTACACGTGGTACAATTGAAGGGACTCTTACAATTCTTGACTCCATGCTCTCGTGATAAACAATTAAGATAACAGTGAAATTTTCGAACTGTAGAAAATCTTTCTGATAGCGAAAGATTTTTAAAACGTTTACACGTTCTCAAAACATGTCCGGAACAATGGCATAAAACACAAGAGGCTGAATTGAAGTTAGAAGTTGTACTAGAATTCACAATATGAGTTTTAACCTTCTGCGTAGGTTTCATCAATGGTTGAGAATTCTTAAGGTCACGAACACACTCTAAAGTTTGAATTCTTTCTGTCAGAAAGGAATCAAAATCTTGCCAAGTGGATAAAACAGATTTATCTTTAACACCTTGTTCCCATAAACTAACTGTAGACGTAGGCAGACGTTAAATGCACATGAAAATTAAAATTGGGTCCCAATTCTCAGTGCAAATCTTATAAAGAGATAAAAAGTCCTAGCAATTATTTATACCGCGCTGCAAAGTTCTTAGCCCGGCACTACACTCTTTTTCAACCGTAGGGAGATTAAATAATAATTTTAATTGGTTTTTATCCAACATACGGGGATTCTCATATGCCTCCTTAAGGTTGCGCTAAGCCATTTCAAATCCCTCGTGACTCAAAGGGCACTTTGCCACAATTTCGTTCGCTTTACCGGCGGTTTTTGCGAAGTAAATGACAAAGCCGTTCTATATCACTAAGTCGCGAGCTTTTAATATAAATAGCGGTAAATAAATCACGAAAGGGGGGGCCACGCAATATAATCTCCCTTAAAAGTATTGACATCGCACGGTGGGAGTGCCAAATTATGATCGGGATTAATTGCTGCATTAGAGGTATTAGCTTTTGGGATCTTTCGCAATTGGTGTAATGTCTCATCAATAGTAGGTGAACATTTGAGGAGTCACGTAGGTGGCTTGATATTTTGCAGATACTGACTCAAATTGATCAGGCTCACTGTCTTTGAGATTGTCCAAAAAATCCAAACACGAATCATGCGAAATTTTAACATATTCCCAAATTTTCTCTAATTCTTCGCTTTGAATCTCTAATGTGAAAACCGTATGCATTTCCGGCGAAAACGCATAAAAATTTTGCCCAAATTTCATTAAAGCATCTGTTGCTCCTATAAATTTATTTAGTGGTGCTGTTTTCGACATATTTTTCTTCTTTCTATAAATTTAATTAAATTAAAAATTATTATCAGTGACCGTTTTTATTTATAAAATTTTTACAAAAATCAAACGTACTTTTTCGAAAAACTGACAAACTTTTATAAAATAAATTAAATAATTTAAATTAATTTATAATTTATTCACAAAACAATTTTAAAAATTTTCAAATTAAATTTATGCAAATTTAGTACAAACCACAATTAAGTCTAACTGACCGACCGTAGGGTACCAAATTGAACAAATAGAAAACAAAGAGAAAGAAGAAAAAAGCAACCAACTTATTTTTGTATGTATGCACGTAGCACTTTAAATATATACACGTATTAAAAAACATTTGTTATTAAATTTATAATTTTATTATTTTTTCACACAAATTCTGTCCGTCCACGTAAATAAAACGCACCGTAGTTTTTTTAAGTATTAAACGATAGGTAATTAAAGCAAGAGTCGCGAAACGATCAATCACAATAGGTAATATGAAGAAAAAAAACACATAGACACCATTTACACAGGGAAAGTTTACTTTGCAAAGTCTTGAGTTTATAGGAGATAGGGGTGAAGAGAACGGGAGGCAGTACAGACTTTCTTGTACTCGCAAATTCGTTTTGTTCTTTGTTCGTAGTTTATATAACTGAAGTTAGCTGCAACTTTTTATTTGAAAACAAAACAAAATTTGAGAAACAAAACTTTCCCTGTATAAACACCAAAGAAAGTTTAAAAGAGAATTCAACAAAATTTGTCAAAGTAAACTTTCCCTGTGTAAATGGTGTCATAAATAATTAAACCAATGTATGTATGTAAATATGTATATTAATTTTTACACTTTTTGCAGTTACATATACACATATATTTTATTTGCCGTAGTACCTTTTTTTTCTCCCCTCTTCATTTGATAAAAGAATTATAAATATGTATTTTACGCACCTTATTTTCAATTTAAGACTTTTATTAAATATGACGATGTAGCTGTTGGTGGTAAATGATGATTATAATTCCTTAAAGGGAATATTAGCTTCGAATTTAATTTTTCTTTATATCCGGCTCGAATGGACCAAATGTTTGCGCGCCAGGTATAAAATATGAAATAAAAAATATCAGGTTTAATTAGTTTTAATAAAATTGTGTTTTTATTCGCTTTTAAAATATTACCTTTAAAAAACTTCTGGTGTTGTGACCTTTATTGTTGCGTAGCTTTCACACAAGTAAGTTATGTACATTTGTTTTACACAAAAAAGCAAAACCAAAAACAAACATACAGACAGTAAGCGGTTAACCGAAATCCAAATAAACAACAAATATAATTCATAAACAAAGGGAAATTTGGACTTCAATAAAGTTGCCATACGAATTGAAATAAATATATTATGAAACAAGAATCTGGCTTAAACAGTCTTTTAATTATTAAAATTTCATAGTTTGTTGTATCACATATATTGAGTTATCACATTTGCGACGCTATGATTACTTATGAAAACATTATTAATTCATGCAATGACATTACCTAAAACAAATTTTGTTTTGAAGATGTTGCTTTGCAAGTGGTTGAACAGCTGCCATACTGTGATCCACTGAGTAGCAATCGATAAGCAAAATTTGAAAAATAAAAATATATTAGTTGCGAATATCAGGTAAGTATTTCATAATTTAATTCTTTTATTTTATTTTTTCTTAATAAATCATAAATTTTTGAGCAAAGGTGTGCTTTTCATATTTGGTAAGACTCCTGGACCCCGACCCGTTTAGCAAAAGGTGCTTTTCATATTTGGTGAAACTCCTGTAGCCCGACTGATTACGCAATAGGTCCCTTCAGCGATGTCCGTCCGGCTATCCGCGTGCATGTACAAACTTTCTTAAGTTCATATAAGACACAGAAAATTTTAACATGCTAGTTAGTGAGAAATTCGTGCGCGAAGGTTGTTTCTTAAATTTAGTTCTGAAGCGCAACTCTATTTCGGTTTTTTCACAGTTTTCTCAGGTTTTTTCTTTATTTTTTCGCGAAAAACATGAAATTCCATAAAGGGACGGCATTTTTTATGTGTAAAAAAATCTATTTGTTTCAAATAACATACTCAACTTTATTTCAAATGAGTTAATCTTACTCAATTGAGTAATTTATTAGAAAAATTGTCATTATCCACAGTGTCCTCACCATAGCCAATTTTGAATGGGATAGTAAACCTATAATTTTAAACAATTTCTATTTTATTATGGTTTCTATGGAGAGAACAATTTTGGAATATTGCCTTTGATAACCAAAGATTAGAAAAAAAAGAACATAATTTTTTTAATTTGTAATAATACCGCCCTTGGGTATAAAATATTTGTATGATTTTCTGTAGTTTGAAAAACTTGTTGTTTAAGAAAAGTGACAAATTATAATAAGCATAGTATGTAAATTAGTACAAAGGTATTAGACATACAAATGTATAGCTTAAACATTTTTCACTGGATTCACATATGCGTAATCTGTGTGCGCATAGTCCTATTAACGACAGCAAACATACATATGTCTGTTGTTTGTTAATTGTCTTGCGTGCTTTTTCTACTGTTCTACTGCATGTTGCTTGTTCTATTTACTGCCTTATTGTTCTATTGTATAAATATTTTTAATAAGAGGGTTAATATATATGAACATTGACGATAAACTGGTGAAGTGCATATAAGATCCGGTACGATGGAATATAGCACTTATTCGTTTATGTAATTTTTATTTATTCCCCTTTTAGATCCAATAAACATTATTATATTTTCGTTCGTGAGATTTCTCAATGGGTGGAAAAAACCTTTCGGTAAAAATTAAAGGGGCACGTTATGAAGAAGAACTAGTAAAAAGTAGTGGCAAGTAAAATAATTACTTTTTTTTAAACGAAAAATATTTTTCTGTGTGCCAAAAATAAAAACACATTTTTTTAAATAAAACAAAAATATATATTCCAGCGGAGACACATTCGGTGAATTAACTAAAATAGGGAATATCCGAATACGCACACATACATACACACATTAGTACATAACTGGTTTTTACTGAAAACAAAGACACAATAGGTAAATAAATTAAATATATTTTAAAGGGTGTAATACAGGTTTTCAACATTTTTGGATATTTTTGCGATACCTTCATACAATTTAAGTTTCTTTTTGTTATATAAAAATATTTTATTGAACTGACGTGCTTTTCAGACGATAAAAATTATCTCGTCACATGTAAAACTTTCATAGAAAGTGAGATTATTTCTACAAGTGAGACAAATTTAGAGCCAACATCATCCAAACATCAAAAAAAATTCCATGCACATATTATCTGTACCTGTATCTTCTTCGGAAAAAATTGCGTCTAATGAGTTTTGTACATCGACTTCATCATCTACCTCAAATTCGATTGATATAAAACAGCTTCCGGTAACACCAAAAAGTCAAACTTTTCATCCAGAAAATATTTTAAGTCCAGTAAACGAAAAACATACTATTCAATTGAATTATAAAAATTAACGGTATGTATCGATAATAAACTAAAATAACGTCATATAATAAAGAGTGATTTTTTTGCTATTATCTTTTTGGCAACACTAGTTTTGAAAGCTCACGCACGTTTTGTATCTTGTGGCCGCCCAGATCGTGCGATTTAACGCCTCTAGACTATTTTTTGTGGGGCTATGTTAAGGCTAATGTCTATAGGGACAAGCCCGCTTCGATTGACGCACTGGAAGCCAACATTGCCAACATTATTCGTGAGATACCGGCCGAAATGTTGGAAAGAGTATGCCAAAATTGGACTAAGCGGATGGACCATTTGAGGCGCAGCCGCGGCCAACATTTGCATGAAATAATCTTCAAACATTAAATTATATCGACCCAACTATCGATCCAAATAAATATTTCATGCATTTTTCTGAATTTTATGTTTTTTTTTTTTTTAATTTCCGATAGTTCTTATAAAATCACCTTTTACTATAAGGCCATATTTTTATAACGTATATTATTACGATAGTCTAAGGATACACACACTAAATCTATATGTAATTCATCCCCTACCACTTCTGAAAATTTTTTGTATCAAACAAATGAAAAAGAATGCTCAATTTCCCAATATGAATCTCGAAGCAATTCTAGATGTTCTTCATCTATAACAACTGAATGTGATTGTCAACCTACAAAGGAACTTTCCAAATATCTTTCTCGTTTGAGTTCTACTTCATCTGGTTCTTTTCCTTCAATCGCGTCTCTAAAATCGAACTTTTACCATTTCCAGTACTTGTAAAACACCATCACCTTCTGTGTCCCCATTAAAAGAATTTTCATCATCAGAAATTAATAAAAATGAAAAGTTATTATTATATAAAACCAAAAGACTTTCAAGAACAGAGCCAGTATTGTCGAAAAATATATGTTCCTACAGAAATTCTAGCTTGTCATCAACAACTGAATCTAATGACTCTCCCCCGAAAGAACCTTTCAAACAACATACTTCACCTTTTTCAAAAAATTCTTTTAACACAACAAAAACTATGTCATTTAGTGAAATTACGTTTTTCGAGTATATTCCAGACACAACACTAGATACAACAGGTGGAAATCTCAGCTCCATAAAAAATATATCTGTAGAACAAAACACTAGTGCGAAATTTATTGATAAACCACCAAAAATACATACTGTGACAGTGCCACACAAAAGCCGTCAAATAAAAAAACATTTTTGTATCTTCTGTAGAACTTTACAAACCCAACTACCAAGACATTTCTTCTCCAAACACAGCTCAGAAGATAAAATAAAAGAACCAAGCATTTTCCTATCAAATCGTGCGAGAGAATGAAAATACTACATGAACTACGGAAAAAATGCGATTTCTTGCACAATACTGAAGAAGAGCATAATAGTGGAATAAATACTAATAGTAAGCAGACGACAACAGACTAAAATGCAAAATAATCCTGACGAGTATGTATGCTGTAAAAACTGCAAAGCATTCTGTTCTAAAAAAACGATTCGAATTCATTTACGAAAATGTGAAAACAAAAGAAATGCCAGGGATAATCTATAATGTATTTGCAAGTTAACGCAGTATAGTCATGAATCTACAAACTATACACTAAGAACAAAAATTTTTCCTGTTTTGAAGAATGACAGTGTAACTAAGATAATAAGATACGATGAGCTAATAATAAAATATGGTAACAAATTGGCTGAAAAATACACACTAACTCATCGACATGATATGATTAGGTAACAATTACGACTCTTAGGTCAATTTGTAATCGAGGTTAAAAAACTTGACAGTAACATCAATCAACTAAAAGATATATTTAAACCTAAAATTTTCGACGTTTGTGTGAAAGCTCTCTTCGAACGGTAGCAAACTGGGATGACACTTTACTATGGTTTAAAACTCCTGCAGTTGCACAGCAAATAACATCTTTAGTTAAAAAATGTGGATCAAAACAAAGAGTAGAATTAATTAAAACTCAGTCAGACGATTTGAAAAGAGACTTAGAAAACTTTTTACTTCTTTGGGAAGACGAAATTCCGCTTTTAATAAATAAAAAAGCTTTAGATGATCAGTGCACCCAGAAACGTGAGAAGAAAATCATTCTACCATCAAAATCGGATATTAAGAAGCTCTATATATTTTTAAAAAATAAATTGTTTGATGCAATTCATTCACTACAAAAAGATGGATTCAACAGAGAAAGCTTGACAGAATTGGTGAAGTCGACTTTAATATTTTTTCAAATTTTCAACCGAAGGCGTGCAGGTGAAATAGAACGTTTGACAATAAACAGTTACTTAAATAAGGAAGTTATAACAGAGGACGTGGAAAGCGACATTTTAAAAAATATGTTTAAAGATTCATTAAGATTTGCCAAATAGTTTGTTCGATTAACGTTGCGCGGTAAACTCGGAAGAACCGTCAGTGTTCTTCTAAGTCCTTTATGCATAAAATCAATTGATTTCATTCTTCAATAGAACTTTTGACAATAAACAGTTACTTAAATAAGGAAGTTATAACGGAGGACGTGGAAAGCGACATTTTAAAAAATATGTTTAAAGATTCATTAAGATTTGCCAAATAGTTTGTTCGATTAACGTTGCGCGGTAAACTCGGAAGAACCGTCAGTGTTCTTCTAAATCCTTTATGCATAAAATCAATTGATTTCATTCTTCAATACAGATCTAATGCGGGAATATCTGAAAAGAATGGATACATATTTTCTAAGAAAGCGTCATCAAAATTTGCTAAACAATATTATACAGCTTGTAATCTGTTGAGAGAGTATTCTTTGGAATGTGGGGCAGAAATACTATAAAGCCTTAGAGGCATTACACTTAGAAAACATATCGCTACATATATATCTTTGTTAAACATTGAAGAGGCCACAGTTGATAAACTGGTTTACTTTATGGGTCACCATAAAAATATACATAAAAGTATATATAGAATATCAATCCCGGTATCATAAATTACATGTGTTTCCAAACTTTTACAATCGGCAATTGGAAATGATGATGATGACGAGGAAGAAGGTGATGAGGATGGTGAAGAAGCGCACTGTGACGCAGAAGACAATAATATTGAGAACCAGTGTGATACAGAGCCTTCTATAGGGTCCGCCAAATAACTTTTTTTTTTTTGAAAATGCTGTAAAGACATCGAGTGTAGCTTCGGCTGTGTAACACGTAGCGCCGTCCTGTTGAAACCAAATGTTGCCAATATCCTCCTCTTCAATTTTTGTGAACAAAAATTCGTTCAACATAGCCCGATAACGATCGCCATTGACTAACGGCCACTCCTTGCTCATTTTAGAAGAAAAATGGCCCAATTATGCCTCTGGACCAAAATCCGCACCAAACAGTGACTCGTTTTGGGTGCGTCGGCTTCAATGTATGCGTGCGGGTTTTCTGTGCCCCAAATGCGACAATTTTGCTTGTTTACATACCCGCCAAGATCAAAATGAGCTTCATCTGAAAAGATGATTTTTTTTGGCAAAATCGGCATCTTCTGTAAGTCGATCGCAGGCCCACTTAGCGAAGCAAAAACACAACCATATTCTTTCAGCGGAAAGATAAAACTAATTATCTGTCAAATCAGACATGAGCTAAGTGTTACCATTCACGAAATAAGTACTAGTTGAAAAAAAAAAGTTCTATGGCGGACCCTATATAAAAAGCAAAAAAAAGCAATCTTTGAGCAGGAAAAGCCGGAGCATTAAGTGAAAATATAGACAATCTTTTAGAAATGTAATACTGTAGATGCTCGTAAATTAGAACTCTTATAATTTTTAATCCTTCGGAAATTATAACCAATGTTTTTAATACATTGCTTGCTCTGATATTAGAACTGTCAGTTATAATTTTTGAGAATTTTTATTTTTTGTTTGTTTTCAACATTTGAAAATTATAGCTTTATAGATTTTATTTGACTTCTCCATAGTACAAAATAAGGGGAATCCCATGCTAATTATTATATGTGACCCGGCCTATGAAAAGGTGGCTTATGACTCAACTTTTTTTTTGGTTTCGATAGTTTTTGAGACGCTCTTTCACGTGGTGAAAACTAGAAAGTCCTAGCTTGTTTGGAGTGTACTAAAAATGTAGAGAAGAGCACAAATGAAAGAAAAACAGAATTTTATGGAAAATCCAGAATCAAGATAATAAATGGAATTGAAAAATTCAAAAACAGGATCGCTCTTTATATACACACACGAACTTATCTCATTTATGCTCTTTTGCCTTGTTTGGTTGCCTTTTGGGCATGACTGTTCATAATGCAAAAGAAAAACTACTAAGAAACTGATGAAATGCATTGATTATCTTTAACAGCTGTTTCTCGCAATTTCTTTTTTGAGTCACAAGTTACCTTTTCTTAGCCAGGGTCACATATACTTTTACATGAAGGTGCATTTTCATATTGCTTTTTATTTGAAAAAAAAAAACCTTTGGAAATTAGAAGTTTTCTAAAATTAGAACTACTCCAGGAACAAACCGGTTTTAATGAACGAACGTCTACTGTAGTATAATTTTCTATTAGTGGTATGTATTTATATGTTAATAATCTCTTATCGTTATAAATTACTTTTTATACCCTTCACTGTAAGTAAAAACTGAATTATAGTTTTTCTTAAAAACAATTTTGTTAATTATTCATAAATGTTTAGTCCATTATTGTTATTATACCCTTCACTGTAAGTAAGAAGGGTATATATAACTTTGTGATTCCGTTTGTAATTTCTAAACCGTACTTGGGATACCCTATAAAATATATATATTCTGAATCCTTATGAATAGCGGAGTTTAATAAGCGTTGTTCGTCTGTCTGTCCGTGTATTCGTTGAAATCAGCTTTCAGAAGAATCTAGACAACATACAGAAAAGTATAGCATATGAAACGGTCAGCTGTTGCTGTAAGACTATTGCTATTGAAAGATCGGTTCATAAATGGAGGAGCTATGAGTTAAAAATCGAAACTACCTCTATTTTTGACTATTTTTCGAGTAGGTTTTTTGCGTATTTTGTCTAAACGTAGAAACGGACAAAAAATAATACCTGTGCTAAGAATGAAAGCAATCGGTCCATAAATGGCCGAGGAATATCAAAAATACAACCGAAATTTTAGATTTTCATAAATTATGGCTTTGTTTTTATTCGATTTTTATCTAAACTGAAAAAAAGTAGTACGCAGTTTTTTCAAAAATCACATTCGTAGTATCGTAATCAAAACTCAGCTGGATGGGTCCATAAATGGCGGAGCTATGAGTCAAAAATTGCGATTACCTCTATTTTTGAATATTTTTGGTGCGTTTTTTGCGTAATTTGTCTAAACTACAAGACGAACAAACAAACAATACAACCGAAATTTTAGATTTTCATTAATTATGGCTTTGTTTTTTTGCGTTTTTATCTAAATTGGAAAAAATTAGTACGCAGTTTTTTCAAACATCACATTTATATCCATAATGGCGGAGCTATAAGTCAAAAATTACGATTACCTCTTTTTTTGACCATTTTTGGTGGGTTTTTTTCATAATTTGTCTAAACTACAAGACGGAAAAAACATGGTACGCAGTCTTATCAGAAATAACAATTGTAATTTTGGTCGGGTTTTTGCGTAATTTGTCTAAACTACAAGACGGACAATAAAACGTGGTACGCAATTTTATTACAAATTATAGTCGTAATGACTGTGCACAAAATCAGAAAGATCGGTCCACAAATGGACCAGAAAAATCAAAAATACAACAGGCATTTCACATTTTCATTAATTTGTATTTTGTTTTTGCTTTGTTTTTTGTGATTTGCTTAAAATTTTTTAGCTATCATGCTTTGTACACATAAACACGAAACCTAAAAAAGAGTATGTGTGTGTGTGGTTTTTATTGCCTTGAGTACAATAGTATTACGAATACAGACATCTTTATGAAAGAGAGTTCATTAGATTTTTCTTGATTGTTAAATATTTAATTAAATATGTTTGGCTTAAAAAATTCGCAAAATTAAATGAAAATAAATTTTTTTAATTCCTATTTAATATCTTTCTTAGAATTTAATTTTTATTTAATTTAAAAATTTAGTGCCTGCATACATTTTATTGCTTTTAAAAATGAGGCTCTCAGAAAGGATTGTATCTTAGAACTCTTTAATTTTAGTCGTTGTTACCGACAATTAAAACTACCAAATCGTCAAGTGTGCATTATCTACTTTTTTCGCAACTATGCTATTTAAATTCTTGTATACCTCACTATTTAATTATCACATGTACCTCAAATATTAAAGAAGATTTTCTTTTGTAAAAATTTAATTTAGATAAGAACGAGAAAATAGTAAGGTAATTTTATTGAAAATGAATTTAATTGTTAAATTAATAAATTTTGCTAGTAGAATTTTAAAGCAACAAAAGCTACAAAAATTAGTGTTTCAATTCAACAATTTCTTTAAAATTCTTATGGTAAAAGAAAATTAAGTAGAAAATGGCGCAACGTCATCCGATATTGTTAGACAATTGCAGTTTAGGTACTGACCCGAATGATGAGAACATGGTAGCTTGCTCCAATTGTCTTCACAGATACCATAGAGTTTGCGATATTGACAGTGCGGTTGATATATTTCTGTGGAGATGTCGCTTATGTGTGGCGGAGACAGAGCAGAAAAGTGTTACACACAACCTCAATTTGATGGGCGCATCGCCTACCTCAAGTTTGGACATCATTGAAGAATTTTTGCAACAGCCTCCACAACAAATTCTATCTAAAGCACGAGAGCCAGTTAGCCAGATTAGCAACAATAGGGAAACACTATTGCAATTACAACAATTGGAAGAAGAAGTGCAACTTAGAGAAGAGTATTTGCTGCGTAAGTACGAATTGCTATGTGTTGCAAACGTGGAACATTATGAAAATATCAATAGTTCGCATCCGCTACAATTACGGCCAGTGTTACCTAGTGCTACAAAAAAAAGGTTATTTATTTATTCAATAGAATACGTGTTTTATTGTACCGAGTTCAAACAAGACTAAATAAGAAAAATGCAGAAAAGCAAATTACATTAAAAGTCGTTACAAAGATAATTCTAGAATGTTCAAAATACAAGAAACAAAAGATAAAGATAATACAATGTATAATATAAACAGAAGTTTGTTAGAGTTGCCATTTGAGTTACTTCGGCCATCCCAACACCTCCCCTCGAAGAAATGAGAATGATATTCAAGTTAACGATTGTGGGCTTCTATGATACCCAAAGCGGATATACATTTATTGTGTTTGGTTATGCATAAGCCTTTAGTCAGGACATCTGCTGGCATGTCTTCAGTAGATAAGTATTTAAGGTTGATGTCACCATTTTGTTGCTTTTGTTTTATAAAATGATACCTCACATCGATATGTTTCGTACGTGGATGGAAACCAGCGTTTGTTGCTAGCTTCTGTGCACTCTGGCTGTCGTTATACATCTCTATTGTGTTACTCTCCAGTCCCACTTCATTTAACAGTTCCTTTAAGTATAAAGCTTCTTTAGTGGCTTCCGAGATACTGTGTATTCAATGGACAGGTGACGTCTCTCGTTTTGAAAATGACTCTAGATTTGATTTAAAAATTTCTTCCATAAATCAAATCAAATAAATCAATAATCAAAATTATTTCCAATCAGCGATATACACACTTTAAAAAAAAATAAATTTGCCAAAAGAGACTATGGTCACCGAATATATAAAAATCAAATACCCTTATCTCAAAAATATACCGCTAGAGAGTTATGTAGATGTGATACCGTCTATTACATCTCTTAAAGTAAGGGAAGGGGGTTGGCAGCAACCTGTAGCTTCAAAGACTAGAATCTAGGGTGGACGCTCTTTGGCGGAAACTCTAGGGCTGATGGTAGACTCAACTTTCACAAATGTAATTGTGAAGAACTCCATAGTGCTGTAAAGCAGTATTTCGCAGACGAAACTATCGGCATAACGCCTCCTGGTACGATACTTATCTCGAAAGAAGACCAGCAGGCCTTAGACATACTAGACAAAACATGTAAATTAAAAGATGGCCGCTACGAAGTGGGTCTTCTATGGAGAACTGAGAATCCACAGTTCCCAAACAGTTTGCCAACTCCCATTACACGCTTATAGTGTATAAAGCAAAAATCAAATCGAGATCCTGAGCTTGCCAAAAATTTAAATGATCAAATTTCTAATTTAAAAGAAAGAGTATGGCGAGGAACTACTATCAAATGTTTTACAAGAAAAAAATGGAAAGATTTGGTATGTACCTACCTTTATTGTTAAGAACCCTAAGCCAAGTAAATTAAGACTTGTATGGGACGCTGCTGCCAAGTCTGGAAATTTTTCACTTAATGATTTTATGTTAAAGGGCAATGATCTTCTAATTCTAATCTAATTCAAATTTAGAATTAGCGCCATTGCCGTGTGCGGTGATATTGCAGAAATGTTTCACCGCATTAAAGTCAGAAAAGAAGATTCGAGTGCACAACGTTTTCTATGGTGGGACAAGGACAACTCTATAAAAGTTTACCAACTAAACGTTCTTAGATTTGGAGCTGCATGCTCGCCCTGTATATCACATTATGTGAGAGATAAAAATGTGAAAAATTTCAGTGCTAACCATCAAATATATGAGGCTATTACGCAGCAACACTATGTTGATGATTTCATTGACTCTACTGATACTATCGAAAATGCTATTCAGTTAGCCTTAGGTGTTCGGTATGTTCATGCTAAGGGAGCATTTTATATGAGAAATTGGGTATCTAATTCGATTGATGTTGTAAAGGCTGTCGGAGAAACAAAAGGCACTGAAATGAAATCTTTTGAAAACAACGAAAATTCTAAACGACTTGAAAAAATTCTTGGACTCTATTGGGATCCCAAAATAGATACCTTTCAAATGAATCTAAATTTTATTAGACTTCGTAAACCTATTTTAAATGGAGACATATTGCCTACAAAACGTGAGGTCCTTCAAGTTTTAATGTCCATTTTTGAACCTTTATTGTTTGTTGCGTGCTTTGTATCGTATTTAAAGTCAATTTTTCAAGAAATATGGCGTAACGGCTTAGATTGGGATCAGACGGCCAGCGATGATATATTTAGTAAGTCGAAAAAATGGCTAACATTTCTGCCTACTATTACTGCGGTTTCTATACCACGGTGTTACTCGTTAGCTCTACAATGTCATGATTATATCGCTGAATTGCATATGCGAGGAAGCATATGTCGCTGTGTCATATTTCCGAATAAAAATATAATCATAAAGTTGAAGTAAGACTAGTGGCAGCAAAGTCAAAAGTAGCCTCTCTAAATACCTCGACTTGAGTTACAAGCAGCAGTTATAGGTGCAAGATTAGTTAACACAATAAATAGCCACAAATTAAAAGTAACGAAGAAAATTATGTGGACTGATTCCGTCACAGTTTTAACGTGGTGACCCAAAAAAATTTAAGAAGTTTGTACTGTTTCGGGTAGCAGAAATTTTAGAGTTTACGAATATATCTGATTGGAAATGGGTGCCAAGTACAATGAATGTTGCTGATTTTGTAACAAAATATAGACCTGACAATTATAAAGAGTGGTTTAATGGCCCATCTTGGCTTCACCTTCACGAAAATTAATGGCCAGATAACTCATTAGAAGTTGGTCAGATACATCTGAAATCCGCCCTCGTTATCTGAATATACACACACGAAAACAGATTTTACTACCGATTAATTTTGAATATTTTTCAAGCTGGTTTAGACTTCACCGCGCTATTGCGAACTGGATTATGTACCTCGAGGACAAACAACAAAAACTACATAATGATACGCTTGTTAATAAGCTAAACACATTACATTTGATTAAAGCGGAAAATGTTTTATATAAAACAGTGCAGATCTTAACTTTTCCTGATGAATACGCTTTGATTCAAAATGGTAATACCAATATTAAAGGCGCGTTCTATAAATTGAATGTTTATGTTGATAATAATGGCATAATAAAAGTAAAAAACAGAGCACAATATGCGCCCTTGATATGTGGTCCGCAAAGCAATTTAATTTTGCTGCCAGGTAAGCATCATTTAACTAGACTTATAGTTATGCATTACCATCAAGTTTATCATCACTCGAACCATGAGACTATAATAAATGAAATTCGTCAGAAATATTTTATCATTAAATTGCTAATAGTTTATAAATTTGTACGACGCAATTGTCAAAAATGCAAAATCGATGCTGCGAAGCCTATCTCACCTCAAATGGCTCCACTACCTCCAGCACGTCTTGATGCTTTCCTTCGTCGGAGTGGACTATTTTGGGCCTTTAACGGTTACATTTGGCAGAAAATCATTAAAACGGTGGGGTGTGATATTTACCTGTCTCACTGTAAGGGCGATTCATATTGAAATAGCCCATAACCTTTCTAATGATTCATTTTTAATTATACTCAGAGCCTATATAGCTAGACGCGGCATCCCTGCGGAAATTTACAGTGACAACGGCACAAATTTTAGAGTGTGCTGATCGTTTTTTAAAAGAAGAGTTTTCTAATATAAAATTTGATGATATACAATCAGAAATGGCTTATAAAGGAATTTTATGGAGATTTAATCCACCGGCTGCACTTCACATGGGTGGAACATGGGAGCGAATAGTGAGATCAATCAAAAATATTTTATATAAAATTTCTGCTTCACAAAAATTTACCGATGAAAGTCTTCGCAGTGCATTAATGGAAGTAGAGTTGATAGTCAATTCTAGACCTCTGACATATGTCTCCTTTGAAGCTGAAGATCAGGAAGCAATCACCCCGAATCACTTTTTAATAGGCAGTTCGAGTGGCGTAAAACCATTCTGTAATCTGGAAAATATTAATTATAAAATGTGTCTTCGTCAAAGTGAGACATTTGCTAATATGTTTTGGAAGCGATTTGTTAAGTAAATGCTACCTACTTTGACCAGAAGAAACAAATTGTCACAACGCGCTAAAATGAAGGGTGACATTGTAATCGTTATGGATGAAAATTCAATGAGAAAATCGTGGCTTAGAGGAAGAATTGTGGAGGTAACTCAAGCTAAAGACGGTGAGGTGCGAAGAGCCAAAATAAAAACTAAATTTGGCGTCATAGAGCGACCAGCAGTAAAATTGGCAGTCTTAGATGTTGGCAATGGCTTAGAGTAAATTCCAAAATTCAGGATTTACTGGAGGGGGAATTGTTACCGAAAATTAAAACTACCAAATCGTCAACTGTGCATTATCTACTTTTTTCGCAACTATGCTATTTATATACTTGTATACTTCACTCTTTAATTATCACATGTACCTCAAATATTGAAAATTATTTTTGTAAAAATTTAATTTAGATAAGAAAGAGAACATACTAAGGTAATTTTATTTAAAATGAATTTAATTGTTAAACCAATAAATTTTGCTTACAGAATTTTAAAGCAACAAAAGCTACAAAAATTAGTGTTTCAATTCAACAGTCGTATAATAAAAATTTATTTTTTTATTGATATTTCTTTCCAATAATAAATAAAGAAATTTTTATATTTAATATGATCTGAAGATTAAAAAACAAGTGTTTCAGTTACATAATTTTTTGAAGTAAGTGAATATAAATATGGTTAGTGTCGACGGAGATTCCAATAAATTCCTGATAAAAAAAACTAGTCGATTTCGGGTTTTAATCTTCTTTTAATATTCAATTAATTTTTATTAAGGCGACGTGTTTGCTCTTCGGTGTTCACAGTAGTAAGTAAAGAAAAAAAGGTTATACAAAATTCATAAGTAAGAAAACATAGCAAGAGAGTATTGCCAGCTTATAAAGAGTGATTTTTTTGCTATTATCTTTTTGGCAACACTAGTTTTGACAGCTCACGCACGTTTTGTATCTTGTGTCACTGTCAAACATCTTCAGTTTGGTCTATAATTTAATCATGAATCGTCTTACAAACGAACAACTCTTGCAAAATATTGAATTTTATTACCAAAATGCGTGCTCTGTTAAGAAAGTTCATCGCGCGCTTCTTCCATTTTATGGTCAGTTTAATCGACCTACTGAGGCTTCTATTCGTGCTATTGTAACAAAATTTCGCACCAAATTTACATTGTTGGACATTAAACCACCAACACGCTTACGTAGAGTGCGAACTGAAGAAAATATCGCAGCTGTATCGGCCAGTGTTGGTGATGACCGTGAATTATCGATTCGGCGCCGTTCGCAGCAATTGGGCCTCTGTTACTCCACTACGTGGAAAATTTTGCGGAAGGATTTGGGTGTGAAGCCTTATAAGATACAACTGGTGCAAGAATTGAAGCCAAACGACCTATTTTGCTGAATGGGCTCTTGAAAAGTTAGATGAAGATCCACTTTTTTATCGAAGAATTGTGTTCAGCGACGAGGCTCATTTCTGGTTGAATGGATACGTGAACAAGCAAAACTGCCGTATTTGGAGTGAAGAGCAGCCAGAAGCATTGCAAGAGCTACCAATGCATCCACAAAAAACAACCGTTTGGTGCGGATTATGGGCTATAGGGATTATGTCTATAGGGACAAGCCCGCTTCGATTGACGCACTGGAAGCCAACATTGCCAACATTATTCGTGAGATACCAGCCGAAATGTTGGAAAGAGTATGCCAAAATTGGACTAAGCGGATGGACCATTTGAGGCGCAGCCGCGGCCAACATTTGCATGAAATAATCTTCAAACATTAAATTATATCGACCCAACTATCGATCCAAATAAATATTTCATGCATTTTTCTGAATTTTATGTGTTTTTTTTTTTTAAATTTAAGATAGTTCTTATAAAATCACCTTTTATAAAAAAGGGTGCTCCGTACATAAACATCCCGCCCCCCTTGCATGGGTGCAACCATTGAGGCTAAGGAGTGGAGCAAAAATTAATAATATTTATATTAGTCTAAATAACAATTCTAAAATATAGTGTTAATTCATTAAATAATAAATGTGTATCTCAATAAATTCAAATCTTGCTTAATATAATCTTCAAGACAGTTAAAAAAAGGATTATAACTAATCAAAAATTAATCAATATGTCCATTTTGTACATTGATGACAATTGTAGCAGTGTCTCTCTGATCAGATAGATGTTGACGTGGTTGTGTTATTTTAGCTCTAGGTTGAAGTTGTGGTGACTGTTGTTGTAGTTGTTGTATTTGTTGCTGCAGTTGTTGTATTTGAGCATGGAGAGCTTGAGTGTTCGTCTTACTCTTGTGATTATGTCCACGGGTTTTCTTGGTTATGCCTTTTGATTTTCGATTTTGGACGCCGGCTTGATTTCCAGAGGTAGATGTTATTTTCCGAGAAGTCGAATTTTTGCCTTTGAAGCGATGAAGCAGAGTATGGTGTTCTGAGCAGCATTCCATACAGCGCTCTCTGCTTGTACATTTGGTTTTCATGTGAGAGTGTGCCAGACAGTTGAAGCAATATCGATATTTTGTAATCACCCTCCACCGCTCACCGACCGACATCTTACAGAATTTTTCACATTTTCGGATAGCATGTTCGCTTTTACAAAGCCGACAATCTCGCAATTCTTCATCCCGTGCTTGTTTGACGGGTACTTGGCTTTCTGTTGGGTCAGTGGAAGGACGGTACACTTCAAAACGAGCGGGTGACCTGGACATCACTTCAGCTAGAGGATATGGACAAATTACAAGAGAGAGGAAAAAGGGCAAATTAGTTTGAATTCGCATTAGGAAGGAGAACTAGTTTGACAATGGGTCGGGTAATATTGCCAGAACTTGTTCTCACATCAGCTACTCTAATCTTAGAGTCCTGACCACAGTAGACCTTTTCTATTCGACCTAATCTCCATTGGTTCGGGGGTAAATTGTCTTGTCGAATGACAACTAAATCTCCTAGCGCAAAGTCTCTTTCAGGGTATTTCCACTTTGTGCGTTTATGGAGTTCTTTCAAGTACTCTTCTTTCCACCTTACTGCTAGCTGGTGGTGAAGAATTTTAAGTTTTTGCCATCTGTTGGCAAGACCAATACGTAGTTCAGAATGATCTGGTTCCCCACATCCGAGCAGTGGCCGTCCAACTAAAAAGTGTCCCGGGGTCAATGGAATCAAATCTGAAGGGCTATCAGTCATTGCGCATAAGGGTCGAGAGTTAAGGCACGCTTCAATACGTATCAACATAGTTTCAAACTCAGGATAAGTGAACTTCTGCTAGTTCGAAATTCTTTTCAAATGAGACTTGAAACTCTTGACCCCGGCTTCCCATAAGCCACCCATATGAGGTGCACCAGGTGGAATAAAATGCCATTCCAGGGGTTGTTCACAATCAAGAGACAGTATCTTAGACCGTAACTCTTGCAGAAACAATTTCCGATCCATAGCGAGTAATTTTGCGGCTCCTACAAAAGCCGTTCCATTATCGGAATACATGTGACGAGGTGCTGAACGACGGGAAATAAAACGTCTAAATGCTGCCAAAAATGCTTCAGCGCTCATATCTTCAGTCACCTCCAAATGAATTGCTTTAGTGCCAAAGCAGACAAATACCAAAACATAACCCTTCGAAATACGACACCCTCGTCCACTATAGGATTTAATATCAAATGGGCCGGCAAAGTCTACACCAGTGTGTGTAAAGGGTGCACTTATCGAAGTTCTCTCGGCTGGTAATGCTGCCATCATTTGGGAGCTGACCTTTTGGCGGTAGATGACACATGTTTTACAGTTGTTTATTATAGTACGAGCTAAATTCCGGAGTTTAGGTACCCAGCAATCCATTCGAACTATGCGTATGAGCAATGAGTTACTACCATGTATTGTATATGTATGAACGTATTCCAAATATAATCGGGTGAAAGGGGCATGATACGGCAGAATCTTGGGGAAACGTTCATCATATGTCAATCCTACGGCTTGGGAAAGACGGCCATTAACACGCATGAGTCCTTGGGAATCGATGAAGGGGTTCAACGATAATAATTTACTTCCTTTTGGAAGTTTTCCACCGCTGGACAGATTTAAATACTCGGGTAAATACAACTGCTGACATAAAATAGTCAATCGTGTTTTGACAAACACTATCTCAGAGCGAGACAGTTGATGCGAATCGGGAGTGGTGCCTATTTTTCGTGAGTGGTTATAAAACCTAAAAATATAAGCCATAACCCTCATAGCTCGAGGTAAGTTGGAAAAACATGAAAGCAAGTCATCTGGCTTAGTTACCTGGGATAAATGAGTACTTATTACCTTCGTCTCGAGATTCGTGTGGTACGCAAAATGACTTAGTGGCCAATTTTCCTTAGGTTGAGTTAACCAAGGTGGTCCATGCCACCATAAAGAGTTGTCGATTAAATCGCGAGCCAAAGCTCCGCGACTTGCAAGATCGGCTGGGTTACTCTTAGAGTCGACATGAGACCAAATTTCTATACCGGCTTTTTTTACTATCAGCGCAACTCGATTAGCAACAAAAGTAGGCCAATGGCCAGGAGGCTTTTGTAGCCAGGATAAAACTATAGTCGAATCAGTCCATAGGTGAATACTTTCACACGCCAGATTCAGTTGGCCACATAGTGATTCGACCATATTTGCCAATAATACTGCTCCACAGAGCTCCAAGCGAGGTAATGTCTCACATTTCACGGGTGCTATTTTTGTTTTGGCAGCAAGTAAGTGGCACGTTGTGCCACTTTATTTTTTTTTATTTCATTTTGATGGTTTTCACGGAAGATTATTCGCTGAAAGGGGGTATGAGTGGGGTGTACTAATATCTGCCGATACATCTTCTCAATATCAGCATTAAATACAAAACGGTATAGTCTCCAACGGAGAATTAAGACGATCAGATTTGCCTGCAGTACAGGACCCGGGTATAAAAGGTCATTAAGGCTTACCCCATTCGATGAAGGGTAGGAAGCATTAAATACAACACGAAGTTTAGTAGTCATGCTGTCGGGTTTGAATACAGCATGATGGGGTAGGTAATACGGGGTTTCCTTTGAGTCGGAAGGGTTGACTTCATGCATATGACCTAACTTAGCGTATTCAGTAATTACCTGATCATATTGTGATTTCAATACGGGTTTTTGCAAAAGGCGAGTTTCATTTTTCATAAATTGAAGCAAGGCGCCATTACGGGAGTTTCCTAGTGATAACCTGCTTGGGAATTCTCTTCTAAAGGGTAAGGAGACTACATATCGACCATTACACTGTCTATAAGTTGTCGCTAAGTAATGCTCCTCGCAGAATTTTTCAATGTCAGTAGGTTCGTTAGCCGATGGAACTTCTTCAAGTTCCCAAAATCGCAACAGTTGTTGATTGAAGTCAATATGATTGAAATAAGATTGAATGGAATTTAACGGATTATTATGTGTGACTCTGCCAGTAACAATCCAGCCGAATACAGTATTCTGAGCTATAAGGTTGCCGTTTGGGTGTTTCTCAACTTCGGGTAATAAGACGTTGGGGTACACATCTCCTCCTAACAAGATATCCACGCGAGTGAAGTTGATATCATGGGAGTCGATATTAGGAAACTTGCCTGAATTATAATTAAATAGAGAGCATGATGGCAAATTACCTGTCAATTTTCCGACAACATATGCCTCACAGTCGAGTCTAAACGTTGCATCCTTTTTTGAACCAAGTGAAATATAGCATAACTTTGTAGAAGTAGCCGTTAGACTATTATTAAGTCCTGTAATTTTCGCCCTAACCGACGAATGAGTAGGCAAACAGAGCTTACGCTGCAATGTTTGTGAAATAAAAGTGGCCTGTGAAGCTGGGTCTATCAATGCACGAGCTGGATATTTGATATCACCGACATATACTTCACACACAGTTGTACCTAGTAATACGGTGGAATACGGGGTTGTGGTAAGAGATGACGTATAAGTCTGAAGCGACCGAGTACCACTTGAAGTTGAAGGGATTGCATCAGAGTTGGTTTGGAGTGGACTGTAATTTGATTCGTGGTCAATGGATTTTTTGAGTTCATTATCATGAGAACGACTGTGAGAGACAGTCAACTGATTGGTATTGGGTAAAAAACTGACTGCACGAGAATAATTTCGCGTTAGTGGTATATTATTTGATTTCGATTCTTTGTGCAAAAGGGAGTGGTGTTTTTGCTTACAAATGAAGCAAACATGAACGCTTTTACATGTTTTGTATTCGTGGGATGAAGCCAGGCAGTTAAAGCAATAGTTAAATTTCAGAACAGTAGAGAGACGCTCATCAACACTCTGTCCCAAAAATATAGAGCACAACCTAAGAGGGTGCTTATTCTGGCATAGAACACATTGAGTCATATTTTGACCAGAATTTGTTCTTACTACAAATGCTTTAACTTTTCGAGAGTCGTTCGAAAACTTCTTTAAACTGCTACCATTTCTACCTTCACTCGAATTTTGGACAGATGTGGCATGCGACCCTTTTATGTCATAGTCCGATTCAAGAGTCTTGTAACGGGAGGTTAAAAATCTATCCATTTCTTTCCAAGTTGGCAAATCAACATCACCCTTTTCAACTTGTTCCCACAGGTTCAAGGTAGACTCAGGCAGTTTCGTAGACGCAATGTAAACCAACATTACATCCCAGCTCTGAGTGTCTACATTGAGTAACGTAAGGTTAGTGACACAGTCGTTAATAGTTCTTTGTAACTCTTTTATGTTAGAGCCTGTTTCACGAGTTATGACGTTAATATTAAAAAGAATTTTCAATTGAGCATTTATGAGAACACGTTTATTCTCATATCTGTCCATAAGATTTTTCCAGGCGGTAGGAAAACCATCTTTGGTCAATGGACACGTACGAATCATTTTATTTGGCTCCCCTTTAGTATATTGTAAAAGATAATACATCTTTGAAGCTGCGTCCAATTTAGGGTTATCCGCGACCATATTTTTGAATGATTCGCGAAACGATGGCCACTTCAAATAATCACCGTAAAAGGGGTCTATTTGACAAGGGGGTAGATGAGCAAAAGGTATGAATGGAGAGTCTTCAGCTCGCTCATTTTTTTTAGCTATCTTTAACCGTTCCAAATTATCCGTAATAAGAGCCAAGCCGCGAACGTATGTGCCATAAGAGTTTCTATACTTTTTCTTTATTTCAATAATATCAATTTTCTCAGATTCAGCCAGAACCAATAAAGATTCATACGAGGCTATAACCATCTCCCATAAACGATGCATTTCTTTTTCATGAGTGACTAGGGATGCAACGCTATGATCCGTTGGTGGAATGTCACTGAGATAAGCCTCAAAATCAGCTAAACAATCGCACTTTCTAATTAGATCCCTTGCCATTTCAAACAAAAATATAGGTGAGCAGTTTATCGAGTAGAATTTGGGTAAATAATTTGAAAGGTAGCTTAACAACACTATAATGTGAATTCAATCACTTGAGTGCAAAGTAGTCTTCTAGTACTAATAGCTGTGAAAGTTATAGGTATAAGACGCTGCTTTGTGAAGAAAGAAATATTGCTCAAGCCTATTTAGCTATTGTGCACAAATAAATTTTGTCCAATAGCACTTCGATAAATCAGAAAAATTTTATTAATTTATTTATAGGTATGAATTAAAAAAAAGAACTCTGTCTATAAAGATTGGGAATCGCTGATATGCAACTATGTACATGTATGTATGTATTACCGTATTAAAAAAATACACACACAACAGCAACGATCGCTATAAGCGAAGCACAGCAAGAAAAGACTATAAATCAGGCAATAATTAATTGTGAGATCCAAAATATTAATTAATCACTTTAATCATTAATCAATGTATATATATAAAATATTATACCTAAACAACAAGTTCAATTTATCCTCTCTTTTATACCTACTGTAGCATTGGGTGAGTACAGAATTACAGTTTGAGAAGCATTGGGTCTGTTCTGTTAAGTTTATTTGTTAACAGAGTCAGAATATTTTACATGAGCAGTATACACAAATTCAACGGTATTAACTTTTTTTGCTTATCACTTATAACTTTTCTCTATAAGTAATACATATATATCTATACATATATTTAAATATACTGTTCATATATTTAAATATACTGTTCATATATAAGTATGTAGACATGTACATATATGTATACAACCTATTAGTATTAAATATGAACAATTAAACACATGTATATATCGGGTGGTGGGTCTTTTGTTTCACAAATTCAATTGATATCCCTTTATTATTTTTTTTATTTTCTGATTTTTATCACTTTATTTATTTAACAGCAGCCAAAATTATATTAACTTAAAGGCACAAGGCTTACCTTTATTCGTAGGGGTAATACTTTGCTTTTAATTCTTCCAAAATTTATTGTTCTAAAACGGGAGTATCGAAGTATCTGGATCGATAGGACCAAAATGTCGACGGGGATTCCAATAAATTCCTGATAAAAAAAACTAGTCGATTTCGGGTTATAATCTTCTTTTAATATTCAATTAATTTTTATTAAGGCGACGTGTTTCCTCTTTGGTGTTCACAGTAGTAAGTAAAGAAAAAAAGGTTATACAAAATTCATAAGAAAGAAAACATAGCAAGAGAGTATTGCCAGCTTATATAAAAAAAGGTGCTCCGTACATAAACAGTTAGTTAAATTTGTTTTCACGAAATTCCTTATGTTTTTTAGTATTTGTAAATATCTTTTCAGTTTTTATGACATATTTATAAATATGTTTAGGAGACATAGATACAAATGTGCATAAATACGTTGATTTCTCTAAGAGATTGCAAGCAAACCATAGAATATTACGTTTTTGTTACACATATCATTTTAAACAAGAGGTCGTCTAGATTTGTAATCTATCGCATTTTTATTATTCCTCATTTTGGCGAGGTACCATTCCTGAGTTCGCAACAGAAACATACTGAAAACAAACTGGAATGAAATTTGTAAGTTCTACGCTTTCTGGAAGTGTTTTAACATTTACGATAAATTTCGTAGATTTTATTTTATGATGTAAAACGGAAATTGGCAAAACCCTTCAGAGCAACAGCACTGGAGTATATAAAAACTAAAAAAAAAAAATTTTAAATTATCCAAAGTAATTTCTGAATATTTGGTTGGTTTTTTAGATATGTAGATGATCTCCGCTACGCTACTAAAGGGTGTTTTTTATAGACGTATAGAACTTTAAGTTTGCATTACTGTTCAAGATGGCGAACGATTTTATTTATTCTCAGTTTGGTTTGGCAATTCAGCATGAATATACTCACGCCTGAACAACGCTTGCAAATAGTGCAATTTTATTTCGAAAATAATGGTTCATAATTTTGATTACTAACTTTTTCATTCCTGAATTGAACAACCATGATGTCCAGGAGCTGTGGTTCCAACAAGACGGCGCAACTTGTCACACAGCTTGTGCCACAATCGATTTATTGAAAGACACGTTTGGTGACCGAATAATTTCACGTCTTGGACCTGTAAATTGGCCTCCAAGATCTTGTGATTTAACACCGCTAGACTACTTTCTGTGGGGCTATGCCCCACATTTGGAAGACAACATTCGCCGTGTTATTGCCGATATACGGCCAAAAATGTTGGAAAAAGTCATCGAAAATTGGACGTCCAGATTGGACTACATCCGAGCCAGCCGTGGCGGTCATATACCAGAAATCATATTTAAAATGTAATGCGACAAGATTATCTTTCGGATAAATAAAATTAATGTCAATCGAATAATCCATCGTTGTTTTATTGCAATTTAAAGTTCTATACGTCTATAAAAAACTCCCTTTACTAAAAACACTTAATATTTACGAATACTAAAACACTTAATGGGGTACCTTAAAACATATTTAACGCGGCATATTTATCTTAACTCATTTAATTATTTCTATGGTTTTAATATTATAGAAAAATGTGGAAAGTGAAAAATAATAATATTTCGCTAACACAGTGAAGGGTATATAAGACTCGGCACAGCGAATTTAACTTGTTTTTTTTTTTTAATTTACATTTGTATATACATTGGTACAATTTGTATAACAATATGTATTTTTAATAACGTATTCAATTGTTTTTTATGTCAACTTAGTGCTTTTAGCACCGTTCTCGTTGTCTCAAAAACGCATTCATACATAATAATATGAACATTTGTTTTATTATATATATGTATATGATTTTATTTAAAAACAAATTTTAAATAAGTTGATCATAATTACAAGTTCAAAACATAAACTGAAAGTATTAAAACAAATTATTATTATCAGTAATTTTTGGCTTAAAATATTTACTTAAAATATTTATTTATTTAAGGTACTGACTCACTATCCTACTTAGTCGTACGATCTGTCTAAAAACGCATGTGTGCTAAAAAAGTATGATATTGTGTATTGAACAAGCAGACATTTGACAGGTCTGTCCGATTTTTTAAATTTATGAAAATTTTCATAAAATGAATTTTATCTGTGCGATCAGAGTTGCATTTTCCATGTTCGAGGCAAAAAAATAGCAACAATACCAAGCTTGTGTTTTATTTATACAAACTTTTAGGTTATTTTTCATTGTATATATTTGTAAAAAAAATATTTTGCGGCAAAGAAGAAAATAAATACTTTTAAAAGTATTAAGCTGAGTAAACATATGTTTTTGCATCTTTTTTTGTATAGTAGTGTGGCATAAAGTTCGCCATTTTAAAGCGATTTCTTCAAGTAGGACAAAATTCTGTCACACATTATTTTGACATAATCGTACGATCGTGTAGGATAGTGAGTCAGTACCTTTAATAAGATGTAGTGAGATCACCAATTCGATAAATTGTAGTGGCAACACCAATTTGTCAAATTTGACACATTTATTTTTTTTAAGTTGAATGGCTTGTTAATACAATTCTGCCATGTGCTTGAAAAAAAAATTCTTAATTTAAATCTTATCAGATTTTTTACAAGAAATTTTGTTCGTCAGTTTGTCGTATTATTTATTATATATAAGTACGGAAACCTGTCTATGGCTTGATTAGATGCAAAAAAAAAAGAGGTGGAAAATAATGGTCAATACTTTTTCAAGAGCCCAAAAGAAAATCGAAATTTATAGGAAAAATTTCGAAGCATCCAGACATAAACGCGCCGAACACGTTCCTAAGAAAGAATTATTATGATCTCGTATACTCGTATAACAATAGTAAAGAAATATTATTTTTTTCTAATAAGAATTTTTGTTTTAACTTATACACTGTGGATTCTATCAAGAAATTGCAAAAACAGAAATTCCGCATATCATTTTTGGGCGCTTCGCGACATACAATGCTAATACAAACTTATACAGTATACATGATTACATTACATTAAGTTTAATTAATATAATAGACTAGCATTTAACTCGCTACTGTCGCTATTATAATTTCGAATTTCTTTGTAGACTATTTAATCTCAGTTCTAAATTTTTTAATACAAATAAAATTTAAAATTATCATTAAAATATAGAAAAAGGGCCCTTTCGTCAATTTATTGATTTTTATATTTACTGATCACCGTTGGAGCTCGGTCTGATAGTTATAAGTTCGTTAATGTTAAAAGATTGAAAAAATATCATTATAAAATTTTCAACCCTACAGATCCAAATTGTTCTAAACATGATAACGAGAATGATATTAAAAATGAACCTTTTCAATAGTATTAAAATGGCATATGTGCGGTCGAAAATGTAATTTATGACGATGAAAATAACTTTAACTGCACTAGTTTAGAGATCAGTATTAAGTTTTTTAACAACGCTTATATTTATAAAGACTAATTATAAATTCTTTACTCATATACTCCAACAGTTTTTTTTAAATCCACGATAATTATGGTAGAAAGATGAAGAAATTTTATTGTAGTAGAACAATCTTTTTGAAATCCATTTTAAAAAGGAAATTTTAGATATAATACAATTGATACGTAAATAATTTTTCAAACAGCTTAAGAATATTTAATGCTTAGTTTGGCAATACCTCAGTAATTTTCAATAGCAGATATAAATATTACCAGATTTAAACAATGGAACAATATATGATTATTTCCAAATGTTTGGTAGATAACCATATTTAATTGATGTGAATATTAAACATAACTGTTAACGGAATGGCTAAAATTTTACTATATATTATTGAAAACTAAAAATAAATAAATACACGTACAAATACAAGTGCTCACTGTAGAGAAACCTTATGTTTTTCTTATTACAATTTTTATTATTTTTGTTTTTGTTTTTCATATACATACTTTTTACTTACATTTTAGTAATACCCAAAGGGCATTCGAATATAAAAGAGAACGAAGAGTAAAAATATAATATATAGTTTTCAATATTAAAATATTGGTTGGGAAGTTTGTTCATTCTGTTCAATGCTTACTGAATTTTTTGTTTGAATATTTTAATCTTTTTGGAACTATTGACAAATAATTCTTATTTAGTCAGTTGCTTTTAAAATATATAAATGTTCTAATGTTTACAAGAAAGGTTGGGAGCAATCTACTGAGGATTCAGGTTAACGTCTGATGAAATGGTCCATATAGATATGCTATATTGTACTGAATAAATAACTCATGAAAATATCGTGAGGAAAACAATAAATTTCAAATAACATAACACAATTCTGGAATTAAGCACAAGTAAAGATTAATATTTTGTTAAACTTTTGAATTCCAAATAAAATTATTACACTTGTTCAATTGTATTAGAAATTATTAACTCAATAGAGGGATGATCTTCAGGCACAGCAATAGGTTCAGAACGCTTGATATAACAATCATCATTATCATTTAAAAATGCCAACTCGAGAATTTTATCATAATTATTGAATATTTCATTTACTTGAAAAAGACAATTATCATAAAGCATATTTAAAAAGTCGTTAGTAGTTTCATTATTCCAGGAAATTTTAGGCATATTAAAGTCGCCCATACTTATCAACAAATTGTTTTCACTGGCAGATGGAGCTTGGTATTAACAGTTTTGCCATATTTTATATATAAAGATTGCGAGGATGACGGCGGAATGTACGAGCACGTTAAAAATATCCTTGTATACTTCAAAAGATAAAAATTCTATATTAAAATGAACAATAATGGACTCAGATGACATATTGCTGGATACCACTATAAAAACTCCACCATCACGACAACGAATATTACGACGATAAATGTTGTATCTTCCACAAATAATATCTGCATTAAGAAATGTATTATTTAAAAATGTTTTATTAAAAACTAATATATCATGATACCATTAAAGTTATCTAAATTTAAATAAATTTGACAGTATTGTTCTTAAGTCATGGACATTTTTATAAAATATAGATATTGAATCGATGGCATTAATATATAGTTTTTTGGATTATTTAAACGTTGAGGTAAAGCCCCTATATTACTTTTTTCTTTTATTTTTCTCCACATATTCACGAACCCAAGTGTTTACAGGCCAGAAATTCGGATCAATAATTTGTTGATAATATTAGTAATAACTCCAGTCGAGTTTGTATATAGTATTCACGTATCACTTTCCAACCGTAATACGAAAATATTTTTTTTAGACGCAACCGCTTGAAGTGGTTTGCGAGCTATTAGATTTAAAATGAGTGCAGCTTTTGCATGACTATTCCCGGATTCAGCCTCACTTGGCACAACATTTAAATTAGGTGAGCATAATGTACTTGATGACGTGGAAGGCACTGCTTCACTGTTGCTTACAGCAACTGTTGCATTTTTGGGCATTCAAAGACGAACGAATTGTTAATTTTTTCTTTTTCGGAGAAGACGAATCATCAGTGTTAATGAATTTGTACAAGTTAGGAAATGTTTCAAATAAATCGCCAAACTTTGCAAGTTTTGACTGTACCGACAAAAATTCCTTATTAAGCTTTGCAAGCTCACTTTTATAGCTTTTAAAAAATTTATAGAAATTCGTGTATATATGTATGCTTACATCGGGAACAAGTTCATTGAAGAGTTTTACTAGCACAGTCTGTGTTTAAACACTCCTTTTCGAAGTGAAGTAAAAAAAATTATAAATAAATAAATAAGTTTTGCTTAAAATAAAACACAATAGACGGCGATAAAAATATTATTTATCGTTGCAAATCCACGAAACCAATAATAAATGTTATTGGCAGCACACAATAAAAAGATAGTGATATTACTATCAGTAATTCAATTTAATTGATTTAAAAAATATGTCTTAATTGAAGACAACCAAGTGAATATATTTACACAAGAACTATGAATACTTGTATCATGCTATAAATTGTAAGAAAATACTTTTAAAAAGAATTAAAACTCCAGTTTATATGACAGTTTCTGCCGTTGATTTAATAATAATTCAATAGAAAAGAATTCATAATACAACATGCAAAAATATAAATTGAAAAGGTAATGTTAAAGAAATCATAATAACAAAAAAATATGAAAAGAGGGTAAGTATTTCAACTAGAATAACTGTATCTATGTATTAAATGGTTAAAATTGAACATGGTCGACATACATGTCATGCTATATATTTCACATAAATATTAAAAAAATACTAAAACTATTTGAAAATATAGTGAAAAATGCATACAATATAGAAGACAAGAATTTCAAGTTTTAATCAAAAAAATAGTTGTATTTAAAAGATCGCTACATTTTTTAGGATCAGCCTTTACATTTATCACTGGTACTCCAGATTATGACTATGAAATTTAATTAAAAACCCGATTAAAACAATTTATAGAAAATAGTGGTAAACAAAAATAATTAACTCACAATTTGAAAATATGCTAAATATTATAATATCAGCAATCAAAAAATAAACGAAGAATTCACGTTAAATGAAGTTTACCGTGAATTAATGACATTAACTAACACAATGAATTTTTAAAAAAATAATAATTATTATTCAGGAACATTAGGCATACAAAAAATTGAATCCATTTAAAAAAAACGAAAGAATAAAAATACCTGTAATCAACATACTTGAATACTCAGATATACTTGTTTGTCAATTTAACCAAGCAATTATTGTAATTTATAAATATCCTATTATTGAGAAAGAATGCAAACTGTATAACTGTATTATTAGACTATAAGATTGCCTTATGTAAAAGTAATTATCAAAGAATAAAAATATTATTACTTTAATGAAAAACAAAGAATTTATGACATTATCCATAAAAGACATAACGAAGAATTAAGTATACTCGAAATCTTGTATACATTCAAAAAATATCCACATTATTCATTTATTTGGAAAAACATCATAATTTTAATATTAGCAATAATCTACTCTTTGGTACAGCTCTACAAATACTACAAAGCACAATAAAAAGAAAAGACACTAGAATTATATAACAGATATTATAAAGCAGAATTACTTAAACTCCAGACTCAAGAATAAAACGAAGACGTTTCCTTTTCAACACAGGGGAGAGTTAACGCAGAAGAAAAAGAAGACTCCATCAAATTGGATGAAGATGTCGGGCTCACGTCGCAAAAGGCTCATCACTTTACTCACCAAGGAAATACCGCTGGAAACAGCAAGGTTCAGGGTGGTAGGGGCTCCACACCAACATCGGGCTCTGGTCCGGCGAAGCGGTTAGCTGGCAGCATAAAGGCTAATGAGCCAATTACGCTGCCTGCCGCCGAAAGGCCGATCAGCAGCGGGGTAAAGGTAGTAAAAAAATCAGATAGCCTAGACCCCGGTCAGCAAGTGGAGAGAGTGGTGGACGATGGACTGGCGTCGAAGGGAACATCTCTGGAGAATACCTCATGGACGCCAGCTCTAGCGGACATTGTTCGCTCTACAAGACTTGAGGTCAAACGCAAGAATTTTCCAGAGACCACATGGTCCTCTGAGGAAATTCTTCAGGTACAAAAGTGCATTCTGGATAGAATGTATGAAACTCGTCAGAGCTCGGTAAAGCCGCACTTTGCTGGCTAAAGTTTCACACCCGGATGGCTGACTATCAACTGTCTGGGTGACGAAACTGTGGCGTGGTCGAAAGCCAACTTACCGACCCTGAAGCCATGGGAAGGAGCTGAGCTGAAGGTCGTGGACGAGGCAGATGTGCCAAAGGCGGTTAAAGAACAACCAACGACATCGGCAGCGGCTGCAATAGCTCGTGTTCTGCAACCCGAAAAGCGAACGAAAACGGTTCCCAAGGTACCAGGAACAGGGAAGGGCAGGATTAGTGCACATCGTCTCAAAACCAAAGCTCCGACAGGCCGACTGAAGAAGTCGGAATGGGGAAATCCGAAGGTTGCTTCACTGGTACGGAGCACGAAGGGTGGAAGGGCCGGAAAGGGCTGGCCCAAGAATTAATGTCACTGGCCCATCTAAACTGCAGCACTCTCTGGAGGTAGTTAAACTGTCTCCAGATAAATCTCCACCGGGCAGTAGCAGCCTCATACCAGCTTAGTGCCATGGTGGAAAAACAGTGTCTGAACTTTGTGGCCATCCAAGAACCATGGGCCAAAAATGGACAAATCAACGGTCTGCAGACAAAAAATTGTAAGTTAATCTATGATGATAACGTCGACCGACCTAGGACGGCCATAATGGTCAACAATGATTTTAATTTTCTGCCTATTTCGAGTTTGTGCGAAGAGATTTAGTGGCAATACAGGCAGAAGTGCCTAGTGTCGAAGGGCAGAAAACGATTGTTTTGGCCTCCGTTTACCTTCCTGGCGACGCAGAAGAGGCAGTATCGGAGGAGATGAAGCAGCTCACCGAATACTGCCACAACAGGAACTTGCAATTGGTTGCATGCTGCGACGCAAATGTACATCACAAGACATGGGGAAGTACGGATGTCACTTCTTGATTTTATTATAGCTAACAATATTGTTGTAGTAAACAGAGGTAATGAGGCTACCTTTGTAAATGCGATAACAGGGGAATTATTAGATCTTACCCGTGCTATTGCATTTATTTCCAATAGTATTTCGGATTGGCGGGTGTTGAATGAGATTTCCCTGTCAGATCACCGATAAATTCGATTTGACGTGAAGGGAGAGGTTGAAGACACTTTCGCAATAAGGTATGTTAGAAAGATAAATTGGTCATTGTACTATAACTTTCATTTGGAACAAGGCATAGGGTGCCTAAATGAAAAGATAACTAACTCTCAGTATCTAGATCTTGAAGTTAACAAGTTGGAAACCATCATAACCTCAGCCTATGAAAATAGCTGTGAATTGGTTATAAAGAAACGTTGCAGAAATGTTCCCTGGTAGAATAAAGAGCTGGGCACCCTGCGAAGGACTGCCCGCAAGCTCGTCAATAGAGCAAAGACCGCTGAAGTTTGGCCAAGTTATAAAAGTGCCTTAACGGCATATAACAACGCTTTGAGAAGATCAAAGAGAGATTCATGGAGGAGGCACTGTGAGGAGATTAAAACCCTTCCAACAGCTGCTAGACTACATAAATCTCTTACGAAGGAACACTCAAATGGCCTTTTTACACTTAAGAAGGCTGACGGAGGTTTGATGGAGAGCCTGGAAGAAACGGGGCACCTTCTGCTGGACATTCACTTTCCAGGCTGCGCTTACTGTAAAGGGGACAGTGAAGATGTCAAGAGCATAAAGTAATTGGCTTCTTCACTAGAGGAACTTTCACTGGCTCGTAAAATCTTTACCGTCAATAAAATTAAATGCGCTATTTCTACGTTTAAACCATTTATTTAAATCTCCAGGTGTGGACAATATACACCCGTGCCTGCTCAGGTAAGGTGTTGACGTGCTTGCACCTAGTTTGAGTAATATATGTAGGGCGGGCCTAGAATTAGGAGTATTACCTAAACATTGGGGCAGAGCAAGGGTTGCTTTTACACCGAAAGTAGGCAAAAAGGCGGATTACATGCCAAAAGCTTTCCGACTCATTTGCTTAACGTCCTTCCTGCATAAAGCTATGGAAAAAATTTTGGATCAATATATCAGGGAAGTCCATCTTAGGGACAACCCTCTTCATATTGGACAATATTCTTACCAATCAGGCAGATCAACTGAAACTGCACTGCACCGCCTAACAAGTAAAATCGAAAAGGCTCTGGTTGGTGAAGAAATAGCCCTTTGTACGTCAGTTGACATCACAGGAGCCTTTGACAATGTTACGTTCGAGTCTATTGAGGAGGCGATGATCAAGAAGGAAATCCCCCGACTGATCATTCCATGGGTTCTCAGTACGCTGAGTAACAGGACTATAATCTTCAATGCGTGGGCAAGGATATTATTTGTTAGGTCAAAGAAAGATGCCCCCAGGGGGGCGTTTTATCGCCACTCTTATGGCTATTGGTCACCGATGGGCTTCTGGAGACTTTCGGCGATCTCGGATTCGAGGTTCAGGGCTTTGCGGACAATCTGGTAATCATGGTCGGGGGCAATTTTGACTCTGTGATTGCCAATCGAACGCAAACGGCTCTTGACACCACTCACAGATGGTGTCAGTAGAGGGGACCTTCGATAAATCCGAATAAATCCTTCACTAGAAGGAGGAAGCTAAGTCTAAGGACTTTAAAATTGGGGGACAGTGACTTGGTAATGTCCGAGGAGATGAAATATCTGATAGTAGTTCTAGATAAGACTCTTACTTCAAACAAACATTTACTATACATAACTGGCAAAGCGTTAAGGGCAATACTTGAGTGCCAAAGAATGTATGGTGAAACGTGGAGTCTACGACTGTTTAAGCGAGATTCTTGTCTCATAATTTATTTATTTCAATTCGTCTGGTAACTTAGCTGAAGTCCAAATTTCCCTTTGTTTATGAATTTTATATTTGTTGTTTATTTGGATTTCGGCAAAGTCAACCGCTTACTGTCTATGTATGTTTGTAAAACAAATATATTACATAACTTACTTGTGTGAAAGCTACGAACAATAAAGGTCACAACACCAGAAGTTTTTAAAGGTAATATTTTTTAAATCGAATAAAAACACAATTTTATTAAAACTAATTAAGCCTGATATTTTTTATTTCATATTTAATGGCTGGTGCGCAAAAATTTGGTCTATTCGAGCCGGGTTTAAGGAAAATTAAATTCGAAGTTTAATAATTTTTCTCTTCTTTACTTTAAGGAATTATAATCATCCCTTACCATCAACAGCTACATCGTCACATTTAATAAAAGTTTTAAATTGAAAGTAAGGTGCGTAAAATACATATTTATAATTCTTTTATCGAAATACAATAGAGAAAAATAAAGTTGCGAAGGCAAATAAAATATATGTGTGTATGTAAATGCAAAAGGTGCAAAAATTAATATACATATTTACATACATACATACATTGTGTGTTTTTTTCTTCTTCTTATTACCTTTTGTTTTTTAATATTTAAAAAACCTACGGTGCGTTTTATTTACGTGGACGGACAGAATTTGTGTAAAAAAATAATAAAAAATAAAATTTCCAAAAATTAAAAGAATAAATATATTTAGCGATGAAAATTAATTATAATTTATTAGTAAGTTTTATTTGACCTTTTTCTTTTTAATTAAAATGGCCATTTTGTTAAGCTTGAGGTCTTATTTTTCAAAAATTTATTTTTATAATTATATCCTGAAGAAGCTACAAAAATTGGAGCGAAATATTGATATAAAAATAAATTTTTGAAAAATAAGACCTCAAGCTTAACAAAATAGCCATTTTAATTAATTATAATATTATAGATTTAATAACAAGTGTTTTTTAATGCGTGTACATATTTAAAGTGCTATATACGAGTACATACATCTTCTTTCTCTTTGTTTTCTATTTGTTCAATTTGGTACCCTACGGTCGGTCAGTTTGACTTAATTGTGGTTTGTATTAAACTTACGTAAATTTAATTTGAAAACAATATATTAATCTTTATTTGTGCTTAATTCCAGAAATTGTGTTGGTTTTAAAATTTATTCTTTTACTCATGATATTCTCATGAGTTATTTATTCAGTACAATAAGTACTGAAGGGGATAGCAAACCTATATGAACCATTTCACCAGACGCTACTCTGAATCCTCAGTAGGTTACTCCCAACGTTTCTTGCAAACATTAGAACCTTTATATTGTAAAAGCAATTGACTAAATAAGAATAAGTTACAAAAAGATTCAAATATTCAAACAAAAAACTCAGTCAATTTAATCGTCCAAATGTGCATACCACCGGAAAAATCGTGCAAAAATTTTGAGCAAACCGGGTCTGTAGGAGATGTAAAAATACCAGTGCATGCTCGTACAGCTCGTACTGCAGAAAATATTGCTGCTGTTCGCGATAGTGTGGCTGAAAAGCCGTCCACCTCAACTCGTCGTCGTGCCCAACAATTGCACCTCTCACGCTCGTCGTTGATGAACACTTGGCAAGATTTTGATTCCTTTCTGATAGAAAGAATTCAAACTTTAGAGTGTGTTCGTGAACTTAAGAATTCTCAACCATTGATGAAACCTACGCAGAATGTTTAAACTCATATTGTGAATTCTAGTACAACTTCTAACTCCAATTCAACTCTTGTGTTTTATGTCATTGTTCCGGACATGTTTTAAGAACGTGTAAGCGTTTTAAAAATCTTTCGCTATCAGAAAGATTTTCTACAGTGCTGAAATTTCACTGTTGTTTTAATTGTTTATCACGAGAACATGGAGTCAAGAATTGTAAGAGTGCGTTTAATTGTACCACGTGTAATGAAAGACATCACTCTTTGTTACACCGTGATGTACCTAATATAGTAAATGTGAATAGGAATAATTCTTATAATGGGAATAATTCTACTCCGGTTCCGGCTAATGTAGCCCGGGATCTTAGTTGTGTAGACTCGTCTCTACCTTCTACGTCGACAGGTATTACCTCAGGTGGTAATTTTAATCGACTGGTTTCTTATGTTGCTTAGAACCATAGAGTGCTTCTGGGAACCGTGATGGTGAATATTCTTCATCAGGGTATCACGTACCCAGCTCGGTCTCTTATTGACCCAGCTTCAGAATTTTCGTTTGTCTCTGAACATTTTTGTAATCGTTTAGGACTAATAACACATTCGACGAATGTTAAATTTTCTGGTATTAACCAAACATTTTCTGCTACAACTAGAAAAATTTCTTCTTTGGAGATTAGTTCTCCATTAGATCATTCAATTATCTTGGAAACTATGGCTTTGGTATTACCGAAAATTTCTGGGGACTTACCCTCATTTGTTATGGACTCCAGTGTTCGTACAGAGTTTAGTTTACGGCTAGCTGATCCTAATTTTTGGCGACCAGGTTCAGTGGATATTTTGATAGGTGCTGATTTATATCCTCAGATAATGTTAGAGGAAATTCGACGTAATGTTTTAGGTACATTATTGGCTCAAAGGACAATATTTAGATGGATCATTACTGGATCTGTCCAAAGACTACCTATTCAAGTATACTCTGCTACTATAGAGTGCTCGCCCGAAGATAGTTTGAATAGAAATCTTCTTAGATTTTGGGAGCTAGAAGAGACTCCGAAAAAGAAGATATGGACCCAGTTTGATAGATTTTGTGAGGAAAATTATAGGAGAACAACGCGACGCGACTCCGATGGCCGTTATGTAGTGACGCTACCTTTTAAGCCAGAATTTCCTCAGAGTATCAGATTAGGCGTTTCGAAACAGAATGTCATGGCACAATTCTTGAGAAACGAGTCGTCTTTATTACGAGAACCAGACGTGGGAGCATTAAATGATATTTAACACGGAATCATATGAAGCCAGTTTTGCACAAACTTTCAGATTCTTCTCACTCTTGTTATTTGCCTCATCATCCGATAATTAAACCTGATCGGAAAACTACGAAATTACGTGTCGTATTTAATGCTTTTTATAAAACCTCCAATGGTAATAGCTTGAACGATTGTCTATATGTGGGCCCCACATTACAATCAGATTTAGTTCTTTTGATTTTACGTTGGAGATTATTTAGATATGTTTTTAATTGCGACAAAATGCAGATGTATAGGCAAATTCGACTTGACCCTGCTCATATCCCATTTCAACGGATTTTGTTTCGATCCTCTCCAACGGAGGAAGTGGTAGCATATGAGTTACAAACGGTAACTTTTGGCGTCAATTGTGCTCCTTATTTAGCAATAAGGACATTATTACAATTGGCAGATGATTCAGAGACGAAGTACCCTCTTACTTCAAATATATTGCGCAAGTGCATGTACGTTGACGACGTACTGACTGGGGCTCATGATGTTTCATCTCCTTTAGAAGCACGCGATCAGCTTGTTACAGCTTTATCGTCTGCTAAATTTGAGTTGAGAAAATGAACATCTAATTCTATGGAAATTCTTAGCGATCTTTCCCCCAAGTACTTGGTAGATTCTAAACTTTTAGATTTTGTGGAATCAAGCAGGTCAAGGGCTTTAGGCATTCAATGGAATGCCAAGTTAGATTCGTTTTATTTTTGCGTTGAGCCTATCGCCGATAAGCTACACTTTACAAAAAGAGAGGTCTTGTCAACTATAGCGAAGATTATAATGCAAAAGATTTCGGATAATAATATAGATTGGGATGACTTTCTACTGCCTTCTACAGAAAACGAATGGCGTAGATTCGTTAAATATTACAGAGGTAAATAGTATACTTACTTTCCTGTAAAACTAAAGTAGCCCTTATTAAATCAATTTCCATTCCTAGGCTTGAGCTTTGTGGTGCAGTTTTATGTTCAGAGCTTTTGAAAACTGTAGTTCGTGAAATAGATATCCAATTTAAATAGATATATTGGTGGACAGATTCTACTATTGTTCTTTGTTGGTTACGAAAAACTCCTAGCAGTTTGACAACTTTTGTAGCAAATCTTGTTTGTAGAATTCAAGAAAATGTAGGACAGCATAAGTGGCATTATGTGAAGTCTGAGGAAAACCTAGTAGTAGACGACTTCCGCTTTCAGAGCTCGCAAAGAGTGATATTTAGTGGCATGGTCCTGCTTGGCTTCAGAGAGCCAAGATTACGTGGGATATAACCAACGTATCCTCCGTAGATACTAATATTAAGGCTAGAACGGTAAAAGCACATGCATCGTTTTTTTTTTTTTGAATTATGAAGATCCCTTCTTGGATGAATGGTCGTTTAGTTAAGTCTCCGTCTTTATCGTACACGGAGAAACATCCAATTATATTGCCATTGTTGTTTGAATTCATACATATGATTTCGATTTATGATGTAAATCAGTTGATGTTGAGGATTATTCGAATAGAATATTGGGTACCTCGATTGAAGATTTTGATTCGTAATAGGTGCAAGCGTTGTATTTTGGATAAAAGACGGCCTTTCAATCAGATAATGGTTGCATTGCCCGCTGAAAGAACTACGTTAGAACGACCTTTTACTACCACAGGTGTTGATCTCGCTGGTCCCTTTGATTTAAAAAGTTTTACTGACAGAGGTTTTAAAATTACGAAAGCATATGTGTGCATATTTGTTTGCTTTGCAACCAAAGCAGTACATTTAGAGGCGATTTCGAATTTGTCTACTGATGCTTTTCTAGCTGCTTTTCATCGTTTCATAGCTAGACGTGGTTGTCCAGTTACTATATTTTCTGACAACGGTACGAGTTTTGTAGGTACTTCTCGTGAGATTGAACGAGAATTTCGTGGATTTCTTATTGAAAGTCAAGCGAAAATGTCTTCTGCTTTTGGCATTCAGGGCTTGTGGTGGCGTTTTATTCCAGCTGGGGCTACCCACATGGGTGGCTTCTGGGAAGCTGCTGTTAAGAGTTTTAAACAGCATTTCCGAAGGGAATCCCAGTCTGCAAGATATACGTTTGAGGAATTGTCCACAATATTAGCGAGAATAGAGGCATGTTTGAATTCGCGTCCTCTTTGTCCTATGTCAGAAAATCCGAATGAGCCAGTAGCTCTTACTCCCGGCCACTTTCTAATGGTAGCCCGATACTAGCTCCGCCAGAGCAACCTATATACGAGTCAGCTTTAAGTTTAATAAATCGGTATCGAAAAATAAAAAGCGTTTTCACATCATTTCTGTCGCCGATGGAAAGAGGAATCCCTTCATTCCTTGCATAAGCGGTACAAATGGAAATTTCTAGAACGTAATGTTAAAATAAACGATTTGAACAACTATCCCCCATTTCTTGAAAATTAGGTAGAGTTATAAGAACCTATCCTGGAAGTGACGATCAGGTTTACGTCCCTGACGTTCGAACAGAAAACGGAGTGGTGCAGCGACCAATCACTAAGCTGGTCGTTTTGACTAATTCAGTTTAGAACACATTAATTAACCTTCATTGCTTCCTAATATTATGGACGCTCTATCTATTTTTGAAGACGTTTTATTAGAAGAGTACGAGGAAGCTATGGAGGTAACTGGTCCATCGTCCGTGGCTGTAACATCCTTGTCCGAAATGGATACATCGCTTTCTACGTCATCCAATGATGAACCGCAGGAGTCTTCTATCACAATCATCAAGTCCAACGGCCCAGTGGACACTTTTGACTCGAAAGTTGGCCCTTCAGCTAAGGTGAGGCTCAAGAACCAAGCCGTGGTCTGCAGTCTCTGCAAAAAAATTTCACCTATTAAGAGCATGCTTCCGTTTCCGACACCTTTCTCATGGGAAGAAACTTCGACACGTGTTGATTTGGGGTCACTGCTAAAAATGTTTGGCCAGCAATCACACGTTCAAGGATTGAGACGGTTTGCGGAAGTGTGGCAAGTGTCAGGGGGATCATAATACATTATTGCACTTTAGCCTATAAGGGCTAGAAAAGGAGTCGATCGACCGAGGCTGCACCACCATGCCTTAATACGGCCGTAGTATCGCCGCAGGCACTTCGCCATGTGGTAACTTTTTCACCAACCGTTCAAGTGAAACTATGTTTTGGGGGTCGTGTGGTGCAGGTTTACGCGGTTCTTGACTTGTGTATGAGCTATAATAGCGCTCAGTTAGTCGGTAGATTGAGCATCCCAGTGGCAAATTCATGTTGTCGGGTGGCGGTTTGCTTAATCTATGACTCTTCTTCCCTGACAGCGAAAGTCACAAAAATGCATCTAATAAAAACTCCCATTGAAAATGTTGCAGAGACTGTACGAGAGCATTTAACGGGTCTTCAATTGGCTGACCCTACTTTTTACCATTCTGGTAAAGTATCTCTGGTTCTTGGCCCCGAACTCAGCGGTCAAGTATTGACGGGGAAAGTTTGTACGAGTCCGAGCTCTCCACTGGCGCAATACACAATGTTTGGCTGGATTGTCTCCGGTCAATCACCAACTTAGAGTTTGTCATCTATGCAATGTAACTCTAATAATCTACCTTTCTTCGTTATTGTACGATATATACTTCTGGATTTATGTTTGAATTTTGTAAATCTGGTGTATATTTGTACCAATATGTTTCTGCATTTTAATTGAAACTTTTGTCCTTACGTTGTTGCAAGGCAGCCGGCAATACTTAAGCCAGATTCTTATTTAATAATTCTGAAGTCCAAATTTCCTTTTTTTATGAAATTTATTTATGTTGTTCTTTTGGAATTCAGCAAAAGTTAACCGCTTACGGTCTATGTATGTTTGTTTTTGGTTTTTTGTGTAAAACAGATATACATAGCTTTACTTGTGCGAAAGCTATACAACAATAAAGGGCACAACACCAGAAATTTTTTTAAGGTAATATTTTTTAATTTAATAAAAACACAATTTCATTAAAACTAATTAAACTTGATACGCAAACAGCGTATTTGATAAATATGCCATTAATACTGAAAATATATTTACAAATACTAAAGAACGTAAGTTTACGCTAAATCATATCTAACGCGGCATATTTATCTTCACTCACTTAATATTTTGTATGGTTTTGATATTTTAGAAGACTGTGCCAAGTGAAAAAGACTTGGCACAGCCGAATTAAACTTTTTTTATATTTACAAGAATGTGAAAAGTGAAAAATATAAATATTTGGTTAACATAGTGAAGGGTATATAAGACTCAAAAAAGCCGAATTTAACTTGTTTTAATTAAAACCGCTAGTTTATTAAGAGTTAGGTCGTTTCATAAAAAATTATTTTCCTCTCTCGATACTTCGCTCCAATAATAATTTTATATATTTTTTTTTTTTTGATATTTAAGAAGAATGTGGAAAGTGCAAAATATGAATATTTGACTAACACAATGAAGAGTATTTCAAACTCGGCACAGCCGAATTTAACTTATTTTTACTGACAATTTAAATGAGAAATACTACAAAATATGATAAACGAATTAAAAAGTATATAAATAATATAGTATATATATATATATAAATAATATATAAAATCAAAATTATGTTACCGAATAAATTTGAGGTGTGTTTTGTTGATCTGTGCTAAATTCCTGTCCATTACTACTTTCACTTCCACGCAGTAAGGAAATATTATCTGCAGTGTTTATTTTAAAGCAATTTCCCATTGCAGATATCTAGAGCTGAAATAAAATATAATGTTTAAGTTTCAAATTTATCTTGTACATATTAACTATTATTTATAAATAGAACGAATTAAAAAACCGTTAAAGGAAAACATAAAAACTTCAACAAAATAAGCTTTTGCACATTAACCACATCTGATTTTCTATTATCATCATTAAGGATAAATTCTTTTTTTTTACGATATAATTCTTCACAAATAAATATTTTTTATTCTTCTAAGCAGTATAATTTGTAAGGAACTGCAAAATCATTAACAGAAAGTATAGTGAAAATCAGTTATATGTATATACTATCACCCATGTTCTGATAAACGTGCGCTTTGCAATACGCTTTCTGGATTGAAAACGGCAAATTTTTGAAACATGTTCCAGAAACCGCGTGTTCGAAATTCGTAAAAAGTCTCTGACTGTAGTTGAAAGCTAGGCTGCACAATTAATCTTAAAGATCGCGGTGCGATTCTAATCCTTGATAACATTCCAATAATAATATTAATTTGAATATATTAACAACAGAATTGACAACGAATTGTGTCGAAATGACACCATGCGTTGTCAATATGACAACGTTTGTAAATAATTTGACAACATATTGTTGTAAATTAACTAGCAAGTTTACAAAGTGCGTTGTCAAATAAAATCGTAGATTTCATTCGAAGTTGTGGATTTGTACACGTTTTTTTTTAAATTTAAAACACTCGTTGTCAACAAATTTGACAACGGGATGGTATCCAAATGACCACATATGTTGTTGATATTGCAACGCTATTTTGGGCTCAGCATGAAGACGGTAATATAGGATCTAATTTTAAAAATATTTTTTTAAGGAATGTGATATATAATTAGTGGTTAGTCTTAAATAAAATGTACATACTCATACATATAAGTTATTGAGTTTGTAACTCTGTAATTTTTGATGAACAAATGAACACTTTTGCCTTTTATAATTTTTTTTTTTATTGAATCTTTCTAAAGAGTGATTTTTTTGCTATTATCTTTTTGGCAACACTAGTTTTGACAGCTCACGCACGTTTTGTATCTTGTGTCACTGTCAAACATCTTCAGTTTGGTCTATAATTTAATCATGAATCGTCTTACAAACGAACAACGCTTGCAAATTATTGAATTTTATTACCAAAATGCGTGCTCTGTTAAGAAAGTTCATCGCGCGCTTCTTCCATTTTATGGTCAGTTTAATCGACCTACTGAGGCTTCTATTCGGGCTATTGTAACAAAATTTCGCACCAAATTTACATTGTTGGACATTAAACCACCAACACGCTTACGTAGAGTGCGAACTGAAGAAAATATCGCAGCCGTATCGGCCAGTGTTGGTGATGACCGGGAATTATCGATTCGGCGCCGTTCGCAGCAATTGGGCCTCTGTTACTCCACTACGTGGAAAATTTTGCGGAAGGATTTGGGTGTGAAGCCTTATAAGATACAACTGGTGCAAGAATTGAAGCCAAACGACCTACCACAACGCCAAATTTTTGGTGAATGGGCTCTTGAAAAGTTAGATGAAGATCCACTTTTTTATCGAAGAATTGTGTTCAGCGACGAGGCTCATTTCTGGTTGAATGGATACGTGAACAAGCAAAACTGCCGTATTTGGAGTGAAGAGCAGCCAGAAGCATTGCAAGAGCTACCAATGCATCCACAAAAAACAACCGTTTGGTGCGGATTATGGGCTGGCGGCATCATTGGGCCGTATTTCTTCAAAGATGATGCGAATCACAACGTTACTGTGAATGGTGAGCGCTACCGTGCGATGATAACAAACTTTTTTTTGCCCAAAATGGAAGAGCTTGACTTGCATGACATGTGGTTTCAACAAGACGGTGCCACATGCCACACAGCACGCGAAACAATGGACCAATTGAGAGGCGAGTTTATTTCACGCTTGGGACCAGTCAATTGGCCGCCCAGATCGTGCGATTTAACGCCTCTAGACTATTTTTTGTGGGGCTATGTTAAGGCTAATGTCTATAGGGACAAGCCCGCTTCGATTGACGCACTGGAAGCCAACATTGCCAACATTATTCGTGAGATACCGGCCGAAATGTTGGAAAGAGTATGCCAAAATTGGACTAAGCGGATGGACCATTTGAGGCGCAGCCGCGGCCAACATTTGCATGAAATAATCTTCAAACATTAAATTATATCGACCCAACTATCGATCCAAATAAATATTTCATGCATTTTTCTGAATTTTATGTGTTTTTTTTTTTAATTTCCGATAGTTCTTATAAAATCACCTTTTATAAGAAAATTACAATCTTAAATATAAAAAAAGAAAAAACTTAAATAATTATTACCAATGTAATAACTAGTTTCTTGTGCTCAAATCTTAGGAATAAAAGAAATAGACTACGTATAAATAAAAAATTAAATATCTTTTCTAACTAGGCGCAAGCTATCACTTCTCTTAAGCCTCCTGTGTCCCTCGAACTGTAATAGGCCTCTAGCGAGGGCATTTGGATGTGTCATCAGTTTGTGAACGTACTTAGTACAATATTTCCCAATTTCCTCCCGAACCGTTGGAATTTCCAAATCTCTGTGGATGTTCTCATTTCTTATATACCAGGGGGCGCATACCATTGTTCGTAAAATATTCGACTGTCTTCTTTTTAACTTTTGTATGTTAGATGCGCACCATGTTAGGCGTCTGTCTAGATGGATTCCTAGATATTTAATTTGGGTTTCTACCGGAACAATGACGTTATTTATTTTTATTGGCGGACAATTTTCCTTTCTTAGTGTGAATGTCACTTGGGCACATTTTGATGGTTTTACTTTGATTTTCCATTTATTTAGCCAACCTTCCAGCTGGTTTATATGAGCTTGTAAGTGCTCAGATGCAGTTCCTGGATCTTTGTTCACACTTAAAAATGCCGTGTCATCTGCGAACGTTGACGTGATAGTATGTCGATTTGTAGGCATATCGGATGTATAGACGATGTATAATAGCGGGCCAACTATACTTCCTTGGGGAACGCCTGCAAAAATCTTCTTAACTGGAGAATATACATTTTTTGACCGTACCTTAAATTTTCTATCAGTTAAATAGCTTTTAATCAGCTTGTGGGTGTTTGCATGAAAAAGTCGTGTTACTTTTGTGAGGAGACTGTCATGCCAAGCATTATCAAATGCTTGGGAGACATCTATGAACAATGCTGAACAAAACAGCTTTTTCTCGTAAGACGACCTAATAGCAGTAACAATTTTGTGAACCTGCTCTGTAATTCCACGGCCAGCCCGGAAGCCGAACTGCTGTTCTGGAATAATATTTCGCTCTGCTAGATGGGGCGTCATTTTCTGGAGGAGGACCTTTTTGAACAGCTTTAATAGTTTAGATAATAAACTGATAGGTCTGTATGACGTAATTTAAGTAGCGTTTTTACCCGGTTTTTGGATCATGACAATTTCTGAAATCTTCCAAGAGATCGGGAAAACCCCCACTCTTAAGATGGCATTAAAAATGAATAATATAATTCTCACAGCGCAATCTGGCAAGTTCATCAGCATTGAACTAGTAATTCGATCAGCGCCGGGCGATTTTTTCGCATCAAGGTTATTAATTGCCATTTTAATTGAGGGCAACCGTGGTTTTCAATGGAATCTCAGAAGTGTAGTGGATTAATTTCACTATCTATATCATGTGGAGTGAAAACGTTTTCCAGATGACTAGCAAAAGCATTTGCTCGTTCGCTGGGATTTTTAGCCCAACTACGGTCTTCAAGTCTTAGTGGTGGTTTGGAGGAAGTAAGGCACTTCATATGCTTTACAGCTTTCCATAGGCTGTGGTCAGTTTTTGTTGTTGGATCAAAGTTACTTAAGTAATTTGCAAGCGCTAACTCATGCTGTAAACGCAGCTTTTCTTTAAGTATTTTTTGACACAAATTCAATTGGGTCTTTAAAGCTGGAGAACGATTTCTCTGCCATTCCCTTCTCAATTTTCTTTTTTGTCGGATGAGAGTTTCAATATCAGCTGATGACTTGAACGGTTTCCTCCTATATGTTTTTCTCACTGGAGTTGCATTCCTAGCTGCACAAGTAATAAGTAAGGTGGTTCACAGCACATTGTATATCAGACGAGTTCCTTAGAGGGATGTTCTGGGAGAGATGAGAGCTCACATACATTTTATACTTTAGCCAGTTCGTGTACCGGTTCGGATAGAACGTAGGAGATACTTCAGAGTTTATAAAACTATTACGTAGTGTAATTATAGTTGGCGAATGATCATATGATAAGTCTTCTTGGGGACTAATCAGAAGTTGGTCACGTTTAATATTTTTTATAACAGTGAAGTCAATAAGGTCTGGCTTTTTCGTACAGTCTGTAGGATAGGATGTGGGCTCACCGCTAGATACGACATCTAGACTATTTTGAGCAATAGCATTGTACAGCTGCCTACCTTTTAGGCTAATAAGTCTACAGCCTCAGTGGGTATGCTTAACGTTGTAGTCTTCTGCTGCCAGCAACTTGTGTCCCAATGTTGCGAAGAAACTTTTGAAATTGTCGCTATCAATTATGTGACTTGGAGGACAATATACACATGAAATTGTGGTATGAAAATCAGTAAGACTTATAGAGGTTGCCTGAATAAAATCCTTCCCAAATTCTGGCATAACAAAGTGCCTCACGTTTTTACGCACAATGACGGCCGTGCCACCACATGCCTTTCCACTTGGATGTTTAGTGTCATATATAATGAACCCGTTAATTCTAAAGCAATTCTTTACAGTAAAGTGTGTTTCGGATACCAAAAGGATGTCTATTTCCTGCCTGTGTAGGAAATCTTCTACCTCGAACCTATGTTGGGATAGCCCGTTCGCATTCCAGTAGCAAATACGCAACTGCGTCATTTTATTTTAGTCTAAAAGGGTCTGCAGAATCATGTTCTGATTCCGTATCATCTCCTGAAACATGCCCTGCATATTATTCATAAAACTGTTCATGTTGGTCATGAAATTGTTCATTGTCTCCGTCAGTTTGTCGATTGAACTAGAGCTGGTATCGTTGAAGACCTGAGGGCTGCTCCTTAGTACTTAGGCATATGAAAGATTTTTCACGTTAGGCCTATTTGACGATGGTGTTGGGCACGAAGTGTTGTTGGACATAGTTCACTCTTTCCACATGTACACCATTAGGTATTGCAGTAGCTTCAGTATGAAGGCTCGGGTAGTTCAATTCGCGATATTTCGCATTTGCGCGACTTCGAGGTTGATTCGATTTTTTTATCCTCTCGAATACTTCACATCCTCTATAATTAGCAGAATGTCTTCCACCGCAATTACTGCACTTTCTCACATTGGGGTCGTTTTTAGGTGCTGTACACTCCGTGGTTTTATGCGCGTTACCACAAGCTACGCAAACAGATGGAAGCTTGCAGTAAGATTTTGTGTGACCGAACTCTTGGCAATTGGTGCGGGGTTTTTACGCTTATGTGGTTCCTCTACTGTTATTCTTCGGTTAAGAAGATATCTCAAATTATAAATAGGATGCGTTGAGTTTTTGGTCTTAAGAAGAGCTGCATTAAAAGCAATCTCCACACGGTGCATTGGTTGGGGAATTTTACCTTTGTTGTGTATGTTGTGAACATTTCTCACATCGTAGCCTTCATTCTCAATAGCTTTCTTGATTTCTTCAGCAGGGACGGAACTGTCAATGCCCTTTACCACAACCACGAGTCCCTTCGCACTTTTTAGTTGGTACGTGTAGTAGTTCTTTTTTTCGGCGTTAAGACTATTAACAATTAGACGATAATTCTTCTCAGTATGGGTTTGGATTTTGGTTTCCTGTACCTGTCCCCTTCGTATAGAAGCTACGTAAAAATTATCCTTTCCCACAATCTTTGATAAAAGATTTACAATAGCGTTCGAAGTTTGCTCGCGCAAATAAATAGGTGGAGGTTTGTATTCCTTAGACGTAGGTTCTACTGGTGCATCGTCTGTGGGTGCCGCCTGACTGTCTTTGTACTGTTTAGTTGTGCGCTCCTGTTGATTAGTTCTAGGACTAGCCTTACGTTTGGTAACAGTTAGGTATCTGTGCATGCCGGTTTGTATTTCCCTACCTGCCGGAGTGGAATCTGTTACAGTCTTTGATGTTGGTGTATCAACTTTAGTTTTCGGAGTGGAATTTCACAATTTCCGATACAAAATCTAAGCTTATTAAAGAGTCTTACAATACTTTGTTTCTAGAATACTAAAAATTTAGCTTATTTAAAATTTCTTATACAAAAAAATATTTAGGTTATTAAAGCTTACAATACTTTGTTACAATTGTTTTTATATTGATTTTGTTGAGATATTTCAAGAAGTATAATTCTACTTATAACAATTGACACAATTTAAAAAATATTACGTCATAAAAAATTATATGTTTGCAATAAAATTTTAATGCTAAAGAGTGATTTTTTTGCTATTATCTTTTTGGCAACACTAGTTTTGACAGCTCACGCACGTTTTGTATCTTGTGTCACTGTCAAACATCTTCAGTTTGGTCTATAATTTAATCATGAATCGTCTTACAAACGAACAACGCTTGCAAATTATTGAATTTTATTACCAAAATGCGTGCTTTGTTAAGAAAGTTCATCGCGCGCTTCTTCCATTTTATGGTCAGTTTAATCGACCTACTGGCCACTAACATCGAAAATATTGCCATTTTAATAGTGATGGCGAGAAAAATATCGAAAGTTGTTGAGTGAAACAAAATGAGATAGGAACATCTTGCAAAGATGTTAATTTTTTTCTACATGCATTTTATATGGGAAGATGTTGTCATCTCGCCGAATAGATAGTAAATGTTAAATGTGTTCTGGTGTAATAGTGTTTTTACACTGAGCACATCTTAGAGGAATGCGTGGAAGATGTTGAAAATGAAAAAAAGTTGTTTACACAACATCTAACATCTACCATCAACTAAACTGTCGAAAAATAAAAGAAATGAAGACGCATAATATAAAAAATATCTTAAAATAAATTTAGAAAAATCATTCATTATTGTTGCTTTGCAAGATCAAATCCATTAGGCTTCAATATTTTAATTTTTATTTTGTTTAATATGTGTACATACTTATGTTATGTAATTTAAGGCATTAGACTTAAATTTTTGTGTTTGTCTTTATACATTTTTTTACATTTTTTTGTTTTAAGCTCAGTTCACTTTTGACATTCTTGAAGATAAGCAATCCTCATCGGTAAGGAGAGCGAAGATTAAAATCAATGTGAACTTAGCTTAACAATTATTAATATTAAAACTGAATAAAATAAATGTATTAAATTAAAAGCTGAAGTGTTTCATTCAAATAAATAAAAAGTGATAAATTAACTTGTATGTATAAATAAATGTTACTTTATAAGTGATGCCACTAAAATCGAAAATATTGCCATTTTTCTAGTGATGGCACGAAAATTATCGAAAGATGTTGAGTGAAACAAAATGAAATAGGAACATCTTGTAAAGATGTTGTAAAAGGAGTATTTTGATGCTAGTGCGGTTCAATAGTGATGTTCTATGAATATGAAATGTGTTAACAAAGTTCGTTTTATGTATAATTTAACTTAATTTCTGGAAAAGCAAAAATTTTTGGGAATTGTAGTGTTCACTTAGTAGTCTTACATGTGGAATATATCAGAATCACCGAATTATTGCCAATTGAAACTATGCCTCTATATGAGAGATCTTATATGCTTTTAATATTACTTAAATGAAGATGATGGAGGTATTGTAAGTTAAATTTAATTTTATTTTTATATGGAAGTGTTTCGGCTTGTGAAAGAATATTCAATACATATACCTCTTTTAGCTAGTTGACATGAAATTACGATTTGTTCTATTTCGTCCTTTATTAATCCTATCTTGTTAAAAAGAGTTTTTGATCTTCCACCCATGATCGTTTCAGGTACTATTATATTATAATCATCAATCAAGTTGTTTGTTGTTTTAATTAAATATTCATTAATAGTATATTGTTTATTCTTTTTAGTAATTTCATCGGTTATTTCAAGAATTTTATCCCAGTCAGTAGCATTTTAGCAACGGAATATAATTCTGAAAATATATGGTTTTATTTAATTTTTTAGGTGGGATTTATGAACTTTTTTATTTTCTATTGTTGTCATTGAAACTTTGTTGTCTTTCTAAACAGTTTGTGTTACAAATAAGTTTTTATCGTTTCATTTAATCTGTTTATTCTTTTTATATACAATATCACCCTATGTATTTTTTTAGCTTCAGTTTTTTTTTTGCGTTCTGCTCGTAAAGTTCCTTTTAATTTCATGCTTCAGATCGTTGTAAGCACTTTGTCTATAATCAATCAAACTTTGATAATTGATTTTTTCCAAAAAATAAATCAACTGATTTCTTCTTTGTAACTTAGTGCATGTATCTACAGTTATATTAATAAATTATTGTTTATTCAGTTGTTTTTTATTTATTTAATTTTTTTGTTTTAAGAAATATTCTTATAAGTATATTTGTTTATTCCTCGCTCGAATTGAAGTGAGTGTGTTTTTCCTGGCTCACTTGAAGTAAGTAAGTTAATGATTCTCTCCAGCCAGCAGTTCAGATTCCGTTGTCGCTCTTTTTTGTCGGCGGTAGCACATAGGGGCCGCTAATTGCCAACAGAGCCACGCATGTCCCTTATGTTCGTACGTCTAACAAACAAACCACCACACTGGTTACACAGGCGCAACAATAATTGACAATTTGTGATTTTTTATACGTGTTGCGATGTGAACATACCGCCCACCTTGCCACGAAAGTGCAAATAGGATCTTTAATACAAAGTCAATCAGATATTATTTCACAATAACAATTAAAGTCAGATTATTCAATATAAAAATGCAAAGCATACTAAAAAAAAATAACAGATTCAATTAAAAAAAAAGGAAACCAAAACCAAAGTAATTCATTCAAATTCTAGATATCTAGATATACAAAATAAAAGAAAATTAATTATAATCATCAGGGCCACGGTAACATCAATATAGTTCCTCCTTTCTATCAATTACGGCTTCCCCAAAATAGACAAAACCAAAAATAGTATTTTGAACATACAGATAGCCTGGCCTTCCTACTGCTGGTCCCACGCATATTTCTCCAATGGCATCCGAGCCTAAAATAATACTACATGGACGACTCCGAAACCAATATCGATCGGCCTAGTCCATGTCTGCTGAAGCCATAGTTTCTGCCTCAACATCTACCTTGGGGCTGCACTTAAAAGATGGCCGGCATACAGCCAACTTCAGGCACACGTTCCGGGGCTCGTATTTGCAATAAAATTTGAGTGTGGTCTCGCCCTTATAGACCGTACATCTTAAACGCGTCGTTTCCGCTTTGCAAATCACTGACCTGGGCGTGTCTGGCACAATCAATAATCTGGTCCATGACTTGCAACTGTCGCTGGTAGCCTGGACGCAGACCCTGGCAGTCATCTGTAGCCATAGTCTTCCCGCTGGTAGTGGATGAAGCCAGCTGTTGTGATCCTTTCCACAGCGTCGGCAGCGATCGAAACTCCGACAGTTGGCTCGTGTATGCGATTGCGCCAGACAATTATAGCACAAAGCTTTCTCGGCAATGCACCGCAATTTCTTTTCAACTGGTGCAGTGATGAATCGAATACACTGGCGGAGTGCATGAAACCTATTGCAAATAGGGCAACGATATTGAGAGTTGAAAGCCATATGGATCTGTAAAAGGAGTTAGTTATAAGTATTAGTCATGAGGCACGAAAGTAGACCAAAATTAAAGGTTATTACGTGGCAAAGCCACTAGTTTATGAATTGGTCTAGTAATGATGCCATTCTGCGTCTTTAAGTCTACTACTCGTACTCTCCTATCTTTACCGTGGTATATCTTGACTACACGCCCTAATCGCCACTCGGTGGGACACGTGGATTCATTTCTTAATACTACAAGATCATTCTCCGGCAGGTCCTTCCACTTATTTCGTTTATGTAGTTCCTTTAAATATTCTTCTTTCCACCGTCGACATACAGCCTTGGCCAAAAGTATTGAGCACATTTAAAATTTCGCACTTGTAGGAATAGTATGGTCAATAAACAAAGCAATTGTCTAATAATTTTTTTGTCGGCGTCTAAAAAGATTAAAAAACAATATTCATGCTGCAACTAGCCATAAAACAGCCGGGTTCAATAAAATTTGAAATTTTACGAATTTCCTATTTATTTGGCACTTCGCTACTGTCACTCATTGTGGACACAACCTGTGATTCATTGTGCGTTTTGTGTTTTATTTCGAAAGTTTAATTTAATATTGTGTGAATATGGCAAAAAAAAAACGAACTTTCGTTAGAAAAACGTGTGCACATACAGCTCCTTCATAAGCAAGGTAAGTCACAGGTAGAGATTTGCAAAACAGTGAAATGTTCGCGCCTATCAGTGCAATATGCTGTTAGGCGATTTGCTGCTACCGGGTCTCATCAAAATAGGCCCAGAAGCGGACGCAAACGCATCACTGCAGAACGTGAGGATCTTTAATTACTAAGAGAGTCGATGAAAAACAGAAAAAAACATCATCTGAGCTCGCTGCTGAGTTTTCAGTAGTAATTAATAGAAAAATTTCTGCTCGAACTACTCGCAGAAGACTACTAGATGCTGGTCTAAAAGGCTGTAAAGCCAGAAAGAAGCCATGGCTTTCCCACAACAACAAGAAAGCTAGGCATGAGTGGGCTTTAAAATACCAAAGTTTCACAGATGAAGCCTGGGCAAATGTCATTTGGTCAGATGAATCAAACTTTGAGGTAAGTTTGCACTTTAATGCACTAACAAAATTTAATCAAATCATTTGGAAACAAAGTGTCTTCATAAAGTTATTTAACTTTTCAAAACTCAATATTTTTCTCTTTATTGCAGATTTTTGGTACCCTTGGTGTGCCTTTGTGCGTTGCCGAGTCGGCATAATGGTCTGGGGCTGTATGACCGATTCAGGAGTTGGCGAATTGTTCGTGTGCGAAGGTCGCATGGACTCTTCAAAATATATAAATGTCATGGAAAATGCGTTGCTGCCGTCTCTAACCAAACTTTTCGGCGACACAAGTATGGATAGCGTTAAATTCCAACAGTATAACGCGCTGTGCCATAAGTCAGCTTGCACTATTGCATGGTTTCGCCAAAATCAAGTTGACCTTCTGGACTGGCCTGCCCAGTCTCCGGATATAAATACTATAGAACATTTGTGGGGCTTATTAAAGCGCAGAGTCAGGCGCCACGTGATAAGTAACAAAGAAGAATTAAAACGCTGCCTGCGCCACGAATGGAATGCTATAACTGCAGAGATTGTAAAAAATTAGTAAACTCTATTCCAAAAAAGAATATCTGCAGTTATAAAAGCTAAGGGTGGATCCACTAAATATTAATTTTTGAGCAATAAATAACAATATAAAACCATTTAAAATTGTTTTATTTTAATATATTTAATACTCCGCACAATATCGAGAAATTGAATGGGTGCTCAATATTTTTGGCCAAGGCTGTATTTCTTGGTGTAAAGCTTTTACATTTCGCCAACGATTAACAATAGTCAAAGGGGAGTTTATCTCTTCCGGCTCAGCTGGAGCTAACATGGAAGAGCCAATCAAAAAATGTCCGGGAGTAAGAGCTAACAAATTATCGCCGTTTTCAGACATAGGGGTTAACGGACGCGAATTGAGACACGCTTCAATTCTCGCCAGTAATGTTGAAAATTCTTCGAAAGTATATTTCATCTGTCCAGCAGTCTTTTTGAAGTGAGTTTTCAAACTTTTAACGCCTGCCTCCCACAAACCTCCCATGTGAGGGCCAGCGGCTGGAATAAATTGCCATTCCAGCTGTTGATGTCCATACTTATCTACAGCCGTGTCACCCAGCTCCTTTACGTGTTTTTTAAAATTAGCAGCTATTTCTCGCGAAGCGCCTACGAAATTACGACCATTGTTAGAACATATACGATTTGGACAACCTCGACGAGCAACGAAACGATCGAAAGCAGCAAAAAGGCAGGAGTGGATAAATCGCTAACAGCTTCAAGGTGAATGGCCTTCGTGGAAAAACAGATAAACAGACATACATAACCTTTAGTAATTCGACAATAACGACCAGTAAAACTTTAAACTTCAAAAGAACTGCAAAAATCGACACCAGTATTAGTCAAAGGGCGATTCACGAGCGTCCCCTCGGGGGGCAAAGCTGCCATTTGCTGCGATTGTAATCTTTTTCTATGCAGCACGCATACCTTACAATTGTGAGTGACTGTTTTTATTAAGTTCTTAACTTTTATTATCCAGCACTCTTGTCGAATCATATTTAGCATCAACCGTGGGCCTCCATGTAGTACTACCTGATGAACAAACTCTAAGTACAGCCGAGCTAACCAACTGCTATACGCCAATATTACAGGAAATCGTTCATTGTAGGACAAACAAATGGAAGAAGCGAGACGACCATTAGTACGAATAATCTTATGATCATCTAAAAACGGGTTGAAGGTTAGCAACGGACTACGCGTGTCGAGTCTCTTGTTTGCCAACAAGCAGTTAAATTCATTGGGGAAAGAAATCTGCTGGGAAAGGAAAAATAGACGTTTTTTCACAAAAATCAATTCCTCGGCTGTTATTCTCAGTGAAGGGAAGACGTAATCTTTGTTCTTCTTTTTATTAGGGAGAATAAAAAATCTAAATATATACGCAATGAAGCTTGAAAATCTATAAAGTATGTCTTCTTCTTCTGACGATCTAGCAACAAAAGTCTGAGCCTTTTTTGACTCCTCAGCTGTTTCAAACTCTATTGAATTGTTAGGCCACGTTGACTTATTCAAGCCTAGCCAAACAGGTCCATGCCACCAAAGTTTACTTTCTTTTAATTCAGCAGGAATCAGCCCCCGGGTTGGTAGATCGGCAGGGTTATCTGCAGACGCTACGTGTTGCCATGTTTTATTCCCCAACTTCTCCAATATAGTCGCCATTCTGTTTGCCACAAAAGTCTTCCAATTACATGGTGGTTTTCGTAACCAAGCCAGTATTATAGTTGAGTCGGACCACAAATACACGCCATGTTGATTGGTGTTTAAAGTAGGGTTTAAAATGTTAATTAACTTTGCCAAAAGCACGGCTCCACATAGCTCCAAACGAGGCAGCGACGGCTTCTTCACCGGGGCCACTTTGGTTTTACATGTGAGCAACTTAGTGTAAATTTTATTCTCGCATCTTACTCTAATATATACTGTGGCCGCATACACCAACTCAGACGAGTCACAAAAACTGTGAAATTCAATATTATACTGCGGAGAATATTTAATCCAACGTGGCAGCTTGATAGTTTCCATATTCTTATAATTATCGACGAAATTTTGCCATTTTTGAAGAGCTACTGGCTTGAGATACTCGTCCCAATCTATTTTATCAAGCCACATTTGCTGCATCAAAATCTTTGCAGTGATTATCACTGGTGCCAACCATCCTGCTGGATCAAACAGCCTAGCGATAGTTGAGAGTACCTCCCTTTTGGTATATGCTTCTTTACGCCTAATTTTTTCTGCCGTAAAGAAAAACACGTCATCTGCTGCATTCTAGTGTATCCCTAAAGTTTTCGTGGTACACTTATCATTGAGCGTCAAAAATTATAAATCCAATAAATGCTCTTCGGCCAAATTTTTTTAAATTTGTTTCGAGTTAGACGTCCATTTTCTTAAGTCGAAACCTCCCGCTTCTATAATGCCAATTAATTGATTGCGTGCTTCTACAGCATCAGCAATTGAATGCGCTCCCACTAGAGCAACATCTACGTACATGCATTCACGTTATATTTTTGCACCTAATGGAAAACGTCGCTGTTCATCAGCAGCTAATTGCAGAATGGTTCTAAGGGCCAAGAAAGGAGCACTGCTTACTCCCAAAAGTAAAAGTTCTTAATTGGTAGTCTTCTATCTCACCATTCTCAGAAGTACGAAATAATTATTCTTTGAAAAGGCCTATCTTCGGGTCTAATCAAAATTTGTCTGTACATTTTAGAAATGTCAGCATTAAAAACAAACTGAAAAATCGCCATCGCAGAATTAAGTTCACGATGTCAGCTTGTAGAATAGGGCCAGTGAACAACAAATCATTTAGGCTTTTGCCACTAGTGGTCGTAAAGACCACTCTCAATTTTGTTGTTATACTTTATGGCTTAAATACGCCGTGATGGAGTAAATAATAGCTTGTGCCACAAGTTGGATTTTCTATCTTCTCCATGTGCCCTCAAGCTTTGTATTCTTTTAGGACCTCATCATACTGCGACTTCCGCGCATTGCAACGTATTAGAGACTTTTCATATCTTAAAAACTGGCTGACCGCTATATGCCGATTAGGACCAAGTGACAAAGGGCTATTTTTAACAGGGCAGACTCACTATATATCTCCCTTCTGAATCTTTAGTGGTAGTAGAACGGTATATCTCCTCACATTTTTTATCCTCTTCCGATAAAATTTTCTTATGAGACTCTTCTAACTCCCAAAATTTTGTGAACTCATCTTCAATTGAGATTTTTGTCATATGAGACATTCTAACATATCGTGGGCAGACACTACTGGTCGGGCCAGTTACAATCCAGCCAAATATTGTTTCTTGAGCCATTAAAGACTCAAAAATTTCATGCTAGGCTCCGCCACGAATAATTAAGGGATACAAATCACCCCTTAATAGTAAATCAATCTCACCACTTTCATAAAAATTTGGATCTACATAATTTAAATTGGGTAATTGTTCCCAGTCACACGGGGAACTACTAACGCCTTGATATTGAGAGACACGTTCTGATCGAAAACAGATTTTATTACAAAAGACGACATTTTTGAGCCTCTGCTTATAATTTCACCGCCTAAACCTGAAACCTCAGTAGGCAACTTAAGTAGCTTTTGTATTTTGTCCGATATAAAACTTTCGTCAGAGCATGGGTCAATTAAGGCACGTACTTTATACGATAAGCCCCATGTGAGTAATGTGTACCCACGCAGTAGCTAACATCACCGTTTTTGCCACTGTGGCATGATGAGCTTGTATTACTCCAGAAGGACTAGGTGTATTAGTGGACTGTAATTTATTTTGCGTGTTTTGTATTTCGTAACTATTTTTGTGGCTCTCCTTTTGTACAAAATCTCTGCGTAACAACGTATGTTGTTTTTATTGCATTTAGAGCAACTATTTTGTTTTCTGCAATCTTTGTATAAATGTCCAGTTGTTAAACAATTCAAACAAAATTTAAATTTTTTCAAAACAGACACGACTTTTGTTGTCCATGCTCAGAAACTTATTACAACTGTATATTTTATGGTTCTCCTTACATACCTTACACTGATTCTCTTCAACCTTTATGTGATATGCTTTATACTGTTTAACTTGGTTAATTTTTTGCTTATTATCCAAGTACAAGACATTTTGCGCATCACTAATTGTCTTATTTGTGGCTATAATGTCAGAAACACTTTCCAGGGCATAAAATCTGTCCGTTAAAAAATCATTTAATTCTTCCCATTTGGGAACCTTTGTTTTATTTTTGACTGACTGTTCCCACAAATTCAGTGTGTTTTCTGAGACACGCGATGAGCATTGGAACACGAAAATAGGGTCCCAAGAATCAATATCTATTTTGTATAATTTTAAAATTGCTATACAATTATTGATTTCTCGTTTTAGCCGTTTAATTTCTATTGCTGTATCTTGTATACAAGGAGTTAAATTAAACAGCACTTTTAATTGAGTATTTATCAACACCCGTTTATTTTCGTATTATGTCTTTAAATTATTCCAAGCTATCTCAAAATTGTCGCCCGTCAGTGCTACGTTTCTATTAATGTCTCGTGCTTCACCATCTGTTTTTTGAAATAAGTAAAAAAGTTTTTCTACCGAGCTAAGTCTTGCATTATTTACATATATTGCCGTAAGCATGTCTCTAAACGTAGTCCATGTAACGTAATCCACATGAAAAATACCTGTGTCACATGGAGGTACGGAGATTGTGGTACTAAACTTTTGAAACTCTGAATCACCCTTTTGTTCTCTATGAATGTGTTCTCTTGCTTTGGACAACATATTAATGCATCTTATATAGACTTTTTTGTTTGCAAGTGTTTTGCCTGAATCGCTGCTATTTCTTTCTTTTTTTTTTTCTGTCGTCTCTGATATACACTCTTCATATAGCTCCATGTATCTAGCCCAACTTTTCTCTAAATCAGCTTTTTCAAAGGCAAAACCCTCTTCTATAGCAATTAATTCTTCTGGCGCACTGATATACCTGTCGTAGATAGACATTGTATAAAATTCTACGCAAGTGACGATCAGTAAAGTTTTTCTTTATATAAAATCAAAGAACTGCCGGGCATACACAATAAAGACACACCAAAGAAAAACCACGTATTATTCTTGCGTTAATCCTCAAAAGGTTCCGGAAGACAAAAACAACAATTATTTTTACAGCTAATTGTTTGCGGTTCTTTTTTATTTTAAAGAAAGAAAAGCAGGTAGTAAAATGTACTACTTAACACCAACAAAAAACTCTGCTAACGGGCTATGTCAACTGCACTTATTTTTTTTTTTTTTTAATTTTTCTGCGTGAGCCACAAATCACGCCACTACAATATATAAATTGAAACACAAATTACGCACCTTTATTTCCTGGTTCAATGAGAGAAGGACCAAAATGTTTATTCAGTTGTTTTTTATTTATTTAATTTTTTGTTTTAAGAAATATTCTTATAAGTAAAGGGTGTTTTTTACAGGCGTATAGAACTTTAAATTGCAATAAAACAACGATGGATTATTCGATTGACATGAATTTTATTTATCCGAAAGATAATCTTGTGGCATTATATTTTAAATATGATATCTGGCATATGACCGCCACAGCTGTCTCGGATGTAGTCCAATCTGAACGTCTAATTTTCGATGACTTTCTCCAACATTTGTGGCCGTATATCGGCAATAGCACGGCGATTGTTGTCTTCCAAATGGTCAAGCGTTTGTGGCTTATCCGCATAGACCAATGACTTTACATAGCCCCACAGAAAGTAGTCTAGCGGTGTTAAGTCACAAGATCTTGGAGGCCAATTCACAGGTCCAAAACGTGAAATTAGGCGGTCACCAAACGTGTCTTTCAATAAATCGATTGTGGCACGAGCTGTGTGACATGTTGCGCCGTCTTGTTGGAACCACAGCTCCTGGACATCATGGTTGTTCAATTCAGAAATGAAAAAGTTAGTAATCATGGCTCTATACCGATCACCATTGACTGTAACGTTCTGGCCATCATCGTTTTTGAAGAAGTATGGACCAATGATTCCACCAGCCCATAAAGCGCACCACACAGTCAATTTTTTTTGGATGTAACAGTGTTTCGACATACACTTGAGGATTAGCTTCACTCCAAATGCGGCAGTTTTGTTTGTTGACGGAGCCATTCAACCAGAAGTGCGCTTCATCGCTAAACAAAATTCGTAAAATACGTATTCCGCACAGAACCATTATTTTCGAAATAAAATTGCACTATTTGCAAGCGTTGTTAAGGCGTGACTCTACTCATGATGAATTGCCAAACCAAACTGAGAATAAATCACTTGACAGCTGTTAAATTGGTCGCCATCTTGAACAGTAATGCCAATTTAAACTTCTATACTTCTATAAAAAACACCCATTATATTTGTTTATTCCTCGCTCGAATTGAAGTGAGTGTGTTTTTCCTGGCTCACTTGAAGTAAGTAAGTTAATGATTCTCTACAGCCAGCAGTTCAGATTCCGTTGTCGCTCTTTTTTGTCGGCGGTAGCACATAGGGGCCGCTAATTGCCACGCATGTCCCTTATGTTCGTACGTGAAACAGTCAAACCACCACACTGATTACACAAGCGCAACAATACTTGACAATTTGTGGTTTTTTATACGTGTTGCGACGTGAACAATTATTTTGTAGAAAAATCGGGGTATTCCCCATGAAGGCATTTATCCATTTCTATAATGGTAAAATGAAACCTTTTTATAGCACCATTAACCTATTTTGCTGGGGAGGTGCCAAAATAAAAGGTGATTTTATAAGAAGGTTCACAAAATTGTTACTGCTATTAGGTCGTCTTACGAGAAAAAGCTGTTTTGTTCAGCATTGTTCATAGATGTCTCCCAAGCATTTGATAATGTTTGGCATGACAGTCTCCTCACAAAAGTAACACGACTTTTTCATGCAAACACCCACAAGCTGATTAAAAGCTATTTAACTGATAGAAAATTTAAGGTACGGTCAAAAAATGTATATTCTCCAGTTAAGAAGATTTTTGCAGGCGTTCCCCAAGGAAGTATAGTTGGCCCACTATTATACATCGTCTATACATCTGACATGCCTACAAATGGAAATATTATCACGTCAACGTTTGCAGATGACACGGCATTCTTAAGTGTAAACAAAGATTCTAAAATAGTATCTGAGCACTTACAAGCTCATATAAACGAGCTGGAAGGTTGGCTAAATAATTAGAAAATCAAAGTAAAACCATCAAAATGTGCCCAAGTGACATTCACACTAAGAAAGGAAAATTGTCCGCCAATAAAAATAAATAACGTCATTGTTCCGGTAGAAACCCAAATTAAATATCTAGGAATCCATCTAGACAGACGCCTAACATGGTGCGCATGTAACATACAAAAGTTAAAAAGAAGACAGTCGAATATTTTACGAACAATGGTATGCGCCCCCTGGTATATAAGAAATGAGAACATCCACAGAGATTTGGAAATTCCAACGGTTCGGGAGGAAATTGGGAAATATTGTACTAAGTACGTTCACAAACTGATGACACATCCAAATGCCCTCGCTAGAGGCCTATTACAGTTCGAGGGACACAGGAGGCTTAAGAGAAGTGATAGCTTGCGCCTAGTTAGAAAAGATATTTAATTTTTTATTTATACGTAGTCTATTTCTTTTATTCCTAAGATTTGAGCACAAGAAACTAGTTATTACATTGGTAATAATTATTTAAGTTTTTTCTTTTTTTATATTTAAGATTGTAATTTTCTTATAAAAGGTGATTTTATAAGAACTATCGGAAATTAAAAAAAAAAACACATAAAATTCAGAAAAATGCATGAAATATTTATTTGGATCGATAGTTGGTTCGATATAATTTAATGTTTGAAGATTATTTCATGCAAATGTTGGCCGCGGCTGCGCCTCAAATGGTCCATCCGCTTAGTCCAATTTTGGCATACTCTTTCCAACATTTCGGCCGGTATCTCACGAATAATGTTGGCAATGTTGGCTTCCAGTGCGTCAATCGAAGCGGGCTTGTCCCTATAGACATTAGCCTTAACATAGCCCCACAAAAAATAGTCTAGAGGCGTTAAATCGCACGATCTGGGCGGCCAATTGACTGGTCCCAAGCGTGAAATAAACTGTTCACCGAACTCGCCTCTCAATTGGTCCATTGTTTCGCGTGCTGTGTGGCATGTGGCACCGTCTTGTTGAAACCACATGTCATGCAAGTCAAGCTCTTCCATTTTGGGCAAAAAAAAGTTTGTTATCATCGCACGGTAGAGCTCACCATTCACAGTGACGTTGTGATTCGCATCATCTTTGAAGAAATACGGCCCAATGATGCCGCCAGCCCATAATCCGCACCAAACGGTTGTTTTTTGTGGATGCATTGGTAGCTCTTGCAATGCTTCTGGCTGCTCTTCACTCCAAATACGGCAGTTTTGCTTGTTCACGTATCCATTCAACCAGAAATGAGCCTCGTCGCTGAACACAATTCTTCGATAAAAAAGTGGATCTTCATCTAACTTTTCAAGAGCCCATTCACCAAAAATTTGGCGTTGTGGTAGGTCGTTTGGCTTCAATTCTTGCACCAGTTGTATCTTATAAGGCTTCACACCCAAATCCTTCCGCAAAATTTTCCACGTAGTGGAGTAACAGAGGCCCAATTGCTGCGAACGGCGCCGAATCGATAATTCACGGTCATCACCAACACTGGCCGATACGGCTGCGATATTTTCTTCAGTTCGCACTCTACGTAAGCGTGTTGGTGGTTTAATGTCCAACAATGTAAATTTGCTGCGAAATTTTGTTACAATAGCCCGAATAGAAGCCTCAGTAGGTCGATTAAACTGACCATAAAATGGAAGAAGCGCGCGATGAACTTTCTTAACAGAGCACGCATTTTGGTAATAAAATTCAATAATTTGCAAGCGTTGTTCGTTTGTAAGACGATTCATAATTAAATTATAGACCAAACTGAAGATGTTTGACAGTGACACAAGATACAAAACGTGCGTGAGCTGTCAAAACTAGTGTTGCCAAAAAGATAATAGCAAAAAAATCACTCTTTAGGTTTAAATTCCTAGACCTTCAATATAATTTAGTAAAAGCGGACCTATAAGACTGCCCTCATTGTCCATGCCAAGAGTTTTAAGAACAGAAAAGACGTGAAGTAATTTGTCATTTTATCCTTAATTCTTAATGAGAAAAAATTTTGCGTACTTAGAAAATTTATCGACGCAAGTTATGTATTTTTCGCCTTTATATTCAATTATGTCGATGTGCACTATTTCAGTTCGATATGAAGGAATTAGTGTGGGTTGTTATTCAAGATTTAATTAGATTTTTTACTATTTTTTCCACGCTAAGGAAATATTTTAGTATTTTTCAAAAAGTTGGCTTCTATTCTCCTCAAAATTTTATCTATGTCTTCTATTAGCCTTTGTGTTATCCTTATTCGGAATTTTGAAAAATTTTCTTTATAAGCTTCTTGCAAGAAATTACTTGCTCTTTCTTTGGTATTTACAGTTTGTTACAGTAGATATTAACTTTTATTTTAATATTGTAATCAAAAAACTTTTATTAAGCTTTTTTATCTTTAAATATAATTTCATTGAAATCCTCATAGTTTCATAATGATTCGAGTCTATTTTTTTCAGAAAATATAAACTGATTTCTAAAAACATTAATTGGTGATTCACAATGCGGAATTAGAGGAGAGGAATCATCCTGTGCGCTATGTTGAGCGTTATCATCGGATGAAGTTAATGTATTACGTTCTGATGGTAGTCTAGAAAGTGCGTCCGCAATGACATTAGTTTTCCAAAGTTTTTAAATTAGTTTATCATTTAAGCTTAGCGTTATTGTTAGGATTACTTAACGTAAATGTTAGCGGTTGATGATCAGTTAGTAGTTTATTTTTTTTTTGTTTCATATTATTGCCAGCATTTCTTTCTCGATAGTAGAATAGCTTTAATCTGTTTCATTAAGTGATCTTGAAAAGTAAGTAATTGGACGATCTTTACCCAATTCGCCTTGGGAGAGAACAGCTCCTATTGTCAAATTTGAAGCGTCAGTCGTAAGTATAAATGGTTTCTGAAAGTTTAAAAAAGTCAGGATTTCTTATAACATAAGAAGTTCTTTTAAATCTCATTAATTTTAAGGCCTTATTAAGCAGTGTTATATTCACACGCTTTGACTGATTGGAATTATTTGTGCATTGAAATCTCTTGTTATGTTTGTCAATGGCTTTGCCACTGCGGCAAAAACTCCCATATAAATTTCTTTAATAGGAAGCTACTCCCAGAAAACTTTTAAGTCTCTTAAGTTACTTGGTATTGGAATATCTCAAATCGCTGCAATTTTACCAGGGTATGGGTGTATGCCGTCTCTGAAATATTGAAGAGGGATTAATTAGGCTAAAAGGAAGTCTTAGAAACGCGAATTTACCATTGTTAGTAGAGAATGCTGGCTTCTTTTTCATTCATTCTAATTTGATGGAAGCCCGAGGTTATATCAAGCGTAGTAAAATATGTGCTTTTTCGTAAGCTAAAAAGTGTATTTTTTATGTCTGGTATTGGATACGTGACAGAAATGGTTACCGCATTCAACCGTTTAAAGTCTATAACTCCTCTATACTGTTTGTCATCGTTGGCCTCAGGCTTTTTCGCAACTACCAATAGGGGTGCGTTATAAGGACTCTTTGATTGTCTTATTATACCATCCTTCACACATTTGTATGATTTGGCTTTCTACTTCCGATTTGAGGTGACTTGGGTAGGAATACGATTTAGTATAAATTGGCTCATCGGTTGATGTCTTTATTTCCGTGCGTACATTTGTTTCAAAAACTCCATCTTATATAAGTGGCCAAATAGGGCTTGGTGGTTTATTAATTTTTCTATTTCTTTATCCTCATGATGAATTGATTTAATGTTATTGATTTGTTTGGACACTTTATTTTTGAACTAAATTCTGATATTGTTTTTTAACTACAAAATGCTATCTTTTTGATCAGTTATGGCTTCAAGTTCCCTAAGAGTATCGTCGCCTATGATACCGTCAAACGAGCGAAGTTCCGGAAGAACAAAAAAAATTACATAAAATTCTATATTCAAGCTTTTAAAAAATGTTTCACGAACCTTATGTTTAAAGCAGTAAGTTTACTGGTTCAGAATTTTTTAACAATTTTTCGGAGATGAAGTTTTTGTTGGCTCCTCTGTCTCCAAGAAGCTTCAATATGTTTGCCGTTCTCTAATCGTACTTCTAAGTATGGTTAATTTGAGAGGAGTCCATCATAAAATTTATCTTCTCTCGTTCATAAAAAAAAATTCAGTAGTTTTCCTCAACCTCATTGTAATCCTCTTCGCAATCACCAGATGATATTTTATCCTCATTCTCAGTTTCAATGTGAAAAAGGCGCTGTTGTTTTCGAGGAATGTTGGAGGAATTGTTACTCGACTTCCGATATTTTTCTAGTCTGTTCATATAGTTAATTCTTCGATTTCAGAGTTGGATATACTTCCATTTGAACGGGTGGCTTCGGATGTGTAGGTCTGTGTGGTGGAGTTGTCCGTGAATGTTGTTGCATTTGTGTATTGTAAAGACGAATCTTCTTGCTGAAGTTCTTCGTTAGGAGCGATGGTTGAGTTTGGTATTATATTAACCTGGTTCGTTTGATCAGTAATACGTGAGTAATTATTGTAACCTGGATGAATCGTAATATTTCTGAAATTAATATTGTGAAATTCTAGACAAGAAGTATAAGCTTCAGGTAGTATTATTGGTGTTTTAATTGTCAGCATTTTTGCAACCTCTCCGTTGACACCTCTAACAAAAACATTTCTGTTTCTAGAACAGGTTATTAAAGCTGTGATTGTGTCAGAAGAATGATTATCTGTTCTATTTTTATTTATTATAAGAGAAAGTTTGTGAATAATATTAGTGTAAAAGTCGTCTATAGTTTTATTTCTTTGACGCATAATAATAAGTTCATACTCAAATGTGTGTACATCTCGTGGGTCGTCTCACCTTCTGCCTAATATGTTTAAAGATCGCTCTATACTGATCAATAAGAATAACAGTTTCTATCTACCATTGTGGTCAAAATGCCGTTTTTTAATTAAAAATTTTTCCAATTTCGTTGTATTACAATTTTGAGAACAAACAGTCCCACAATATTAATACGTTTGTATAGTATCATAAAAACTTTTAGTTTATTAAGATTCGTATTGTAATATAAAAAAACAAATCACAGTTCACTTTTCTCAACACTTATTTGAGAAGCACACTTTACTTATAACCGTGACAACGACTCTTTATTGTTTTTGACTTACCTTGTTTACAGTTGAATGTCTCAACTAGAACTGAACTTATCTGACAATCTCAGCATTACCATCTAGATTTATGTAATAACAATGCTTAACTTTAACGGACATTTCAAATCTAGCAGTTTAGCCTAAAACCTTCTACAAACAGCTAGGTATATCAAGTATAGAACCAAAAGGTAAACGAAAATTCGTATTCAAGCTAATTCTAGAATACTTAAATATAACATGAAACTTACTAATACAGATACACATACTAATCATTTTACCTTATAACTCATACACAAGCATTATATTCACAAATTCTATGCATTAACATAAGTAATGAATTGCTTTATTTACACATACATAAATACTATTTCTTCTGAATAATAACACAGTGGTTTAACAAACTGATTTTTCGTAACCCTGCCGCCCGCTTAAGCCTTTTCGTCCCGAATAGGCCTGGACTTCCCTTTTCCATACTCCGCTAGGCGTTCAAGGTGTACAATCTTCAGTTTTGACCTTCGTTTAATTATTTTATAAGGTCCATGCCAATGCGTCTGAAGTTTGGGAAGAGCCGTTCTTTTGTTGTATTATAGGAATAACTGGTCTTTTTTGAATCTCTCAGAATTTGCGGCTTTATCATATCTCGCTTTCATTTTGTCACTTGCCAACTAAATTTTCTTGCGCATAAATTCATATAGTTCATCAAGGCTTTCTCCCTCCGGGGAGAAGTTTCCTTCATTTACAGACACGGGTTTAATGTCAAACTCGAGTCTCCAGGCAAATTTAGCTCGGTGCCGAAAACAATTTTTGTTGGTGTTCGTAAAGTGGAATCATGAACAGCTGACCGGTATGCCAGAAGGAATTTTGGTATATACTCATCCCGGTCTTTTTTATGACCGCTAACCACCTTTCTCAAATACTTTTCTAAGGTGCGGTTAAATCTCTCGACCATGCCATCGGATGGAGGGTGCAGGGATGTAGTCCTCGTCATCTTTATTCCATAAATTGTGTACATTCCTTTAAATATTGCAGACTCAACATTTCTACCCTGGTCGGAATGTAGCTGCAATGGAACACCATAGCGACACACCAAGTTGCTCATAAATGCATCTACAACAGTTTTCGCCTCTTGCTTTGGTATGGTATATATTTTGTGGCCACTTACTATAGTAGTCCATTTCTACCAAAACGTAACGGTTACCGGTATTACTGACAGGGAAAGGACCTGCTACATCCATTTCGATTTGTTCAAATGGAGCTTTTGGCTGCCAAGCACTGTGCCCAATTTGCTACCCACTCCGCTACTGTTTGTTGACAACCCACCCAGTAAAATTTTTGTTTTATTTTCTCTAGGATCTTAGTCACTCCCAGATGTCCACCACTGAATCCATTATGGAACTTTTTCACCCCATCGCTTATTTTGGACGTGGCACGGCAATTAAATTAGATGTTATCTTCCCGTCCGGACTTTCCCACATGCGATACAGGCATCCATTTATCAGTGAGAAACCCAGTACGATTTCACACGAAGGCTCTAAGCTGATATCTTTTCACGTAGTAGTCTCTTGTCTTCTTTCTTAGCCAAAATAATTTTTGCCAAAACGGGATAATTTTATTTTGCCGCAGACCAATCTATAGTGGATTTTACATTCATTAAACGAATGTCAGCGATGACTTCTTTACTCTCAGTCGTAGCACAGTGCTTGCACTCCAAGCTACACATGGTCGGCTTGAAAGAGCATCCGCATTGGCGTGTTTTAAGCCGATGGTGAAATCATAACTCTGAAGGCGTTCGATTCAACGGGCAAGTTGACCTTTACTGTTTTTAAACTGCAGCAACCACTTGAGTGCGGAATGGTCCATTCTAAGCGTGAAGTCTTGACTATACAAATAATTGTGATAATGTTTCACACACTCTAATACCGCTAAGAGCTCTCGGCGAGTTACGCAGTAATTTCTCTCAAGCTTCGAAAGTATACGGCTGTAATAGCCTATAACGTTTTCCTTGCCATCGATCACCTGAGAGAGGACACTCCCTATTTCAGATACACTTGCGTCGGTGTCTAGTACGAACTTTTGCCCAGCAATCGGATATGCCAAAACTGGTGCCTTACACAATAACTCTTTAAAGCTTTGGAACGCATTTTTTGGGCTGCACTGATATTGTCTAGATTTCTTGTTCAGCTCATGAAGACTAGCAGCGATGTTGGCAAAGTTTGTAGTATGTGCAGTGTTACCAAGGCACGCCAGCCACAAGCCTAGTGACTTCCACGGGGATTTTGAATAAAACACACTTGTAAATTTGACAAGATGTATTTCTATTAAAATTCCTAAATAAATTTTATACAACAATTAATTATATTATTATTAAATAACAAATTGTGGTACATACTTTTTGGTATGGAAACCACCAGGAATTTTTAAATTAGTATTTTTAAACTTGATTAAAATTTGTCTCCGAGTACTGCGCACAGCCAACTTATCCGATTCGTAGTTATCAATAAAATGGCTGGCAATGGCGCGTATTCAGGGACAATTTTTATATCTATATAATATCTATCTATTTTCGTTAAGTTTTACTGCAAATGTTGTAAATTGTAAATATACAGTGCAACTATGTATTTGCGCTGCCAGATTAATCCCAATTTTGATGATAGCGCCAACATTCCCACCACAATATGGCAAGAAAATTATTCGCTGTCAGACTCTTTTTGAGGAGCGACATCCAAAATTGCTAGCTTGACTGCAGGTCTCTCCAGAACGCCGTGTTGAGTCAGCACCTTTGCGCTTCTTACTTGGCCGTCACTTGCCAATCTCGTCTCCAAGACTTTTCCGCGTAGCCAGACATTACGGGGTAAAGAAGGGTCAACTATGATGACTAGATCCCCCTGACTTAATGGTTTTGGGCAAGCATGCCACTTTGACCTACATGTTAAAGTTGGAAGATATTCAACTAGCCACCTTTTCCAAAAAATATTTGCGTATTGTTGGGACGTTAACCAGTTTTTCTTTAGTAACACGCTGATATCGTCACATGCAGACATAGGTTTTAGGCCACTAGAACTACCAACCAGAAAATGGTTTGGAGTCAATGCTTCATCATTTTCTCCATCAATAGGAACGTAAGCAAGAGGCCTGGAATTTATTACATTTTCTACCTCGATTATCATGCTCAATAGCAACTCATCGCTTGGCGCCCTTGACGGCATAATTCTGTATAAAATCGTTTTAATAGAGCGAACGAGGCGTTCCCACGCACCACCCATATGCGGCGAGGCAGGAGGAGTAAAGTTCCACTTTGTTGTTGTTGTAGTGAACGTTTTTACCAGCTCATCTTTATCGACTTCTACTAAAGCCTCTCGTAGCTCTCTCTCAGCACCGACGAAATTCGTTCCGTTATCGCTGTATAATTCATGTGGAATTCCCCTTCGCGCCATAAAATTACGTATGGCTAATATACAGGAACTCGTTGTTAGTGAATGGGCAATTTCAACGTGCACAGCCCTAATTGTCAAGCATGTGAACAAACATCCGTATCGTTTCTCTTTATGTCGATTTACGGTAACTAAAATAGGGCCAAAAAAATCTACACCGGTATGAGTAAATGGTGCCATATTCGACGCAACACGAGCACGAGGCAGTTTTGCCATTTGTGGATAGTTAGGCTTAGCTTTTTTAATTTTGCACATTTGGCAACGACGAACTATTGACTTAAAGGTAGTGCGAAGTCGTGAAATATAATATTTTTGTCTAATCTCGTTTATGACAGTTTCATGATTTATATGGTAGTATTTTTCATGATAGTACATTATAATTAATTCAGTGGTGTAATTTTTTCTAGGTAGTATTATTGGCCGTTTTTGATCTTGTGGAATATCGGCGTTATCAATTCTGCTTTCAGCTCTTAGGACGCCTCCATCTAAATATGGATTTTTATCATAAATAGCGCTATTTTTTGGTATCACTTTGCCTGATTTAAGTAAAGAAATTTCAGTATGATAGCTTGCAGACTGCGTCTGCATATATAGCGTATTTTCAGCTTTTTGCAGTTCCTCTTGAGTTAAATTACACACCTGTTTCTCAAGTTTACGGCAGTTGTTAACAAATCGTATATATGCTGCTGTTCGTAATAGACGGGTCCATTTTGAAAATCTCGAAACGTTAAAAATATCATTAAATTTTACAATTGCGTACGATTGGTGCACTCTCTCTTCTTCAGTTGAGTCTGGTATAGCTTCTCCTTGGGGCCACTCTTTTTCTGGAAGAAATAAAAATTCTGGACCTTGAAGCCATCTACATGAATTCGAAACCGTAGGATTTTTTGACCACTTAGTTGCATCATCTGCTACATTTAGTTTGCTTGGAATCCATTTCCAGTTTTTAATAGAAGATAATTCCAGAATTTCTGTTACTCTGAATGCTACAAACTGGTTGTATTTACGATGGTCTGAATTAAGCCAGCTAAGAACCGTTTTTGAATCACACCAGAAATAGGTTTTATTAATTTTGATGTTATGATTTGTAGTTACAAACTTTGCAAAGCGAGCACCTATGAGAGCAGCCATTAGCTCCAATCGTGGCACAGAAATTATTTTTAGGGGTGCTACTCTTGTTTTTGAGCCCACTAGTGAGCAAAAGACGACATCATTTTTCTTCATCTTGAAGTAGCATACTGCTGCATATCCATTTTTGCTAGCGTCAACAAATGTATGCAGCTCAACCTCAATATTATCATAATTTTTAAGACCATTCAAATAACAACGAGGAATTTTTATGTTTTGAATATTGGGTAAAATTGTAATCCATTGCTTCCATTTTGGTACTAATTCAGCGGGAATCTCTTCATCCCATTCAATTTGCGAACGCCACACTTCTTGCATGAATACCTTTACATACATAATAATATGTCCAATAATACCAAGTGGGTCATAAATTGACATAACAAATCTTAATACCTCTCTCTTTGAGGGTATTTTGCCAGAAAATATATCAGTTTCTAAAAGCCATTTTGATATTTTAAAAGTTATGACATCTTCATCATGGTCCCAAAATACCCCTAAAACTTTTTCAATTTGTTTTTCTTCTGTTAAGTTAAGGCATTTTGCACCCGAGGTTGCAGAATTAGGTTCAAGAACTGATTTGTCGTTAGAAATCCAGTTCCGAATATTAAATCCACCTTTTTGGTGAATATATGAGACCTCTGAAATAAGTTTCAACGCTTCCTCTGGTGTATCAACTGAATCAAGAAGATCATCAACGTAATGATTTTCTTTAATAGATTTAGCAGCCTGGGGAAACTCTCTATCATATTTACTGCTGTTTAAGTTCTTCACGTACTGAGAGATACTAGGAGCGCATGAAGCCCCAAAAATCATAACGTCCCTGACATAAGTATCAGGTGGTCTATCTTGTTCGCAATTGCGCCAAAGAAACCGTTGCACATCTCTGTCTTTCCCTCTTATATGGATCTGGTGGAACATTTCTTCAATATCTCCACTAACAGCCACGAATTTTTGACGAAATTTGAAAAGGACAGAAGGCAGGTTGGCCAATAGATCGGGTCCCTTTAATAAATATGAATTAAGGGACATGCCATTTGATTTCGCAGCCGCATCCCAGACGATACGAGTCTTACCAGGCTTAGTTTTATTGAAAACTGCAAAAATTGGAAGGTACCAAGTCATTTTGTCAGTACGCTTGATTTCTGTACAATCTAATTTGCGAATATAAATATTTTGAAATTGATAAATATTTTGAAATTGTTTCTTGAAATATTTTAAAAAGATCGACATTTTTACGTAATTTATTTTCAAGGCAATTTAGCCGTTTTAGTGCCATTTCGTAACTATCTGGCAACTCCGTTACATCATACTTCCACAGAAGTGGAACCTCATAATGTCCATTGTCTTTCTGCTTGGTAAATTTATTTAAAAGATCTAACGCTCTTTTATCATTTTCAGCAATTAGGGGATCTTGGACGCCTATACCCAAACTTTCAGCTGAATAGAAACTATTGACCAAACGTTCTAATCTATCGTCACTATTTGCAGCAGAGCACTCACATACATGAAAATTCAAACTTATACCTTCTTATATATTTTTCTCCGAAGCGCCGTAAATGAGCCAGCCAAGTTTTGTGCAGGCGGCAATCGGTTCATAGGGAGAACCTTCACGAATTCTGCGTGAAACACCCAATTGAATGTGATTTAATCCAATTAAAATTTGTGGCTCAGCATTTACATAACTTTCAACAGGTAGTTGCTGCAAGTGGCGATACTGTTTTGAAAATACTTTGTAGTCCAATGATTGAACAGGAAGATCCAATGCATTCACTGTATAAACATTAACAGCAAATTGCTTAGTATTAATTTTGCCTGAAATAGAAATTTTAAGACTTTGTGAACTCTTTTCTCTTCTTTCCATACTTCCTGTCCACCGTAAACACAAGTCATTTGGTATACCACTAATTTGCAACTCTCTTGCCAAATTTTCGTTTATTAGACTGATGCTGGAACCTTCGTCTATAAACGCGAAAGTCTCTATTATTTTATTTTTTCCATATAATTTTACAGGAATAATTTTAAATAAAATAAAATCTTTACTTTCAGCAGTGTGGCTATTATTTACTATTTTCACTTCAGATTTGTTTTTAAAGTTTCCATTTGACGTTTCATTCTGTTTATTAATTGGCATTGAATAGCGATGTAATGACGAGTGATGAAAAAATTCACATCCCTCTTCACCGCACTTCTTTTTTCTTTTACATTCCCCATTATGCTGAAACAAACAGTATTTACATAAATTGTACTTTCTCAATACAGACCATTTTTCGCCGCGATCCAACGATAAATATTTTGGGCAATTAGCTACAGCTTTACATTTGTTGTTGTTATTGCCGCACACAATGCAAAAGTTCTCACTATGAGAGTGGATAAAAGCTTTTTTGTTTGTTGTTGTTTGCATTGCATTGCTGGCTCTATTGTTTTTATTTGTAAAATTATCAATTTTAATACTGTTGGCTGTTATAGCCAAATTAAAAAACCACTTGTCAAACTCGCACAAATTTGGTTTTATGTTTTGATTTATTAGCATCATTTTTTGAGTTGCCCATTGCATTTGATACATTGTTGGGAGTTTTTGTACCAAGTCAGATAGGAATGATGAATTATTTAGTTCATCTTGTAAGCCGCCGGCGTTAATAGTTGACAACAGGCTTCGTACATTAATCGCTAGCGAGGTAAGTGTTTTTAAATTATTTTCATCTACTTTTGGCATACAACTAATTCTGTTTTTTATTGAATTTGTTATCTTTTCAGGTTGTCCAAAAAGCATATGAAGTATTTGTATAACTTCAGGGACATTGGATGGGTGAATCAACATATGATGCACGCTATGTAAGGCATCTCCTTTCAAAGCCTTTTGCAGACGTATAAGGTTTTCAGCATTAGTGAATGCACAAGCATCTGTGGACCACTTAAAGGTAGAATAAAAAAGTGGCCATTCTTCTGGAAGGCCAGAGAATAAGGGCAATTCTTTTGGCAGTGATTGTCGGGAACTTAGGTGACTTGGTAAAATGGTGCTAATTGGAGCAGGATAAAAGTTATGAAAAGGTGTTTCATTTATTGTAGGATGGCATGTAGATGAAGAAATAAAATCGTGAGGAAGTGAATTAAACAAACGTTGTGTTTATTGTTAGTGGTACTAAAAGATGTAAGTATTGGGTTTTGCTGGCCAATGGGCCTCGAAGGCTGCATTCGTGGTTGATAGCAACTATTGGTTGCAATGTTTGTTGTATAATTTGGTACGGTAGACATTGAAGACGAATTTATGGCCGCGGAGGCAACAGTTGGTTACATAAAGCGCGTGGTGTTTTGTGCTATTATATTTGTGTTAAAAACAGACGTGGGATTATTCAAGTTTGTAGTACAATTATTTTGTAAGCTGGTAAAGTAAGTGGTTTTTTCAGACAAATTTAAATTTTGCATCGTATTGCTCATGTGCTGATGTGGTCCTTGACAATTAGTGGTAGTGGTTGCACAAATAGGTGTAACAGTTGTTGCTAAGTGCGAAGAATCGTTTGCCAAGAATCCCGCTCTATTAAGAGTAGACTTGTTAACACCATTAGACGTTGCTAATGTGGTGTAATTAGCTGAGTTATCAGGTACTTGTTTTTCACACCGAGTTTGATTTACCCAATTTTGTACGGATTGGCTTTCAATAGACGAAATGTCGTTATTGTTTTCAGCTTCTTCTAGAAGCTGATATTTTCTTTCTAAATATTTTTTATTAAGTTCCATGAAATTTCTATCCAGTTCTCGTTCTTCTTCCAACTTTTGAAGTTGTAACTCAAATCTTCGAGACTGTGAAACGTGGGAACGGTTTGAAGCTCTACTTGCATTGCTTGGAGCAGGTGAGCTTGGCCTTATAGCTGAACATGAAGGACATTTGAAGATCATGTTATCAGCGGCCTGAACACATTTTTTATGAAATGTGGTATGACAATCGACGCATGTAACCATATTTTCGTCAGGGGGATTTGGACAAAGCGAGCAATTACAATCAGATTGCTTATTTTGCTGTTGACCCTCTACTGGCAAAGACATTTTTTTTTACTTACTGCGAGATTGGCAAGTCTGTTGATGATAAGGTGATACAGGAATTAGCTGTTATTAACCGCAAGCAAGGCTCAAAGGGAAGGCAAATTTCAGAACAAAAAGAATTTTAAAAATTGTTACCAAGGCACGCCAGCCACAAGCCTAGTGACTTCCACGGGGATTTTGAATAAAACACACTTGTATATTTGACAAGATGTATTTCTATTAAAATTCCTAAATAAATTTTATACAACAATTAATTATATTATTATTAAATAACAAATTGTGGTACATACTTTTTGGTATGGAAACCACCAGGAATTTTTAAATTAGTATTTTTAAACTTGATTAAAATTTGTCTCCGAGTACTGCGCACAGCCAACTTATCCGATTCGTAGTTATCAATAAAATGGCTGGTAATGGCGCGTATTCAGGGACAATTTTTATATCTATATAATATCTATCTATTTTCGTTAAATTTTACTGCCAATGTTGTAAATTGTAAATATACAGTGCAACTATGTATTTGCGCTGCCAGATTAATCCCAATTTTGATGATAGCGCCAACATGCAGAGTTCCACAAAACTGCGTAACTCATGTAGATTTTTCTTCATCGGTAGATATGCCATGAGATGTTACGCGATGACCGGAATATTTAACTTCTTTCGGAAACAATTCACATTTCTTCACACTTAATGTTAGTCCAGCTGCTGATATTCGTTCGAAGTTTTTCAGATGTTCGTTGAATGTCTTTCCCATCACGATAATATTGTCGAATTATACCAGCAAATCTTCCAGTGAAGTCTCTTCAAGTACATGCTCCATTAAATATTCGAATGTGGCAGGAGCGGTGCAGAGTCCAAATAGCATCACTTTAAACTGCCATAAGCCATCACAAGCATGGAATGTAGTTTTCTCTTTATCTTTGTCTGCAATATCTCCTCTGCAAATCTAGTGTGGAGAACCATTTTGTTCCGGCAAATGTTTCCAGGGTATCATCAATCCTAGGTAGCGGATAGCGGTCCATTTTGGTGACATCGTTAAGCTTACTTTAGTCGACACAAAATCTGGTGCTGCCATCTTTCTTCTTCACCAGTACTACAGGCGAGCTGCAAGGTCTTGACGATGGTTGGATTATGCCATCCCGCTCCATCTCGCTGACCAGCTCTTTCACCTCATTTCGTTTTGACAGAGGAATGCTTCTAGGTGCCTGATTTATTGGCCTCGCTTCACTAGTGTTTATTGAATGTTTCACTATTGCCGTCCTACCTTGGCTTCTCTTACTCATGGCAAAAACAGAAGCGTGCCTCCTAAGCAACTGCTTGGCTTTACTTTTGTCCGTTGGCGATAGTCCTATTACCTATTTCTCCACCTGTTCCGTTAAAACTCCTTTTCTTGGCTAGTCATATTGGCAGATTCGGGTTTTACATCTAAACATTTTATGACTACCTCCATTGCTGTACATTGGCCAATATCATAGTTTTGACTTATGACTTTTTCGCCGCTGGATAAATTAAGGACCCTCAGAGGAATTCCTTCATTATTATTTGTGACTAGGACTTTGGCTGTTAAAATGTCTCTGTTTATGTCTGTTGGCTCTACAACCCACAATCGACTGTCCACACAATCTCTCTTCATTTGTGCCCATATTATAGTTTCTGCCTGCGGTGGTAGTTTCTGGCGTTCTGCTACAGTAAGATTTCTTACTTCTACCTTATTTTCATGCAACCCTGATGTGCCAACCGTGTGACCACTTTATATACAATTGCGCGGCAATAAAAATGTTAAAAGTTTACAATATACGGCAATATTCAGACTGAAGCTCAATAAATATTAATCTATACATATAAAAGTTGTTACGTTACTGACTGAATGACTAAAGCTACGGACTTGAAATTCGGTAAGCAGGTGCATGTCGCAATGTATAGAACGAATAAGAAGGGATTTTTGGAAATTCGAATATTAAGGGGGTAAAAAAGGGTAAAATTAAACTACAAAATATTCTACTAAAAAAATAAGCGGGTATTTGGTAAAAACTAATGTTGGTACGGTTTTTAATCTCATTTATTTTTTAAAGTAACAATCACAGCAACAAAAACTAAATTGTATTCTTCTCTTCTTAAAAAGGTCTCTAATGTATATTGGCACTTTTTTAAAATTCGAGCAAATAAGGGGTAAAATATGTGCCCCTTTTTACTACTATTTCTAAATATGTACTATAATGTAAATTAATGCAGCATATAAACATTTTATTACTAATTTGTAGCGCCCAATAAAAATCAATGGTAAAAAAATTGTTTTAAGGGAGAAAAAAGTACCAAAAGAGAGATTTGTACTTCATATTTAAACAAGTTTAATGGTATTTTTAATGTTATGTGCAAACCTAGAGTTTTCACAGTAGAATTAAACGGTCCTTAACAAAATAAAAAATCATTAAGTAGACAAAATGGTATTTTTTATTGATTTTAATGGTACTTTTTGATATTTTAGTATTAACAGCCCTAGAATTACGAGACCAGGCTCAAACGGTTCAGGTCAAATTGAAAAATCATTAAGGGACAAAATGGTACATATTAATCGTACTTTTTGATTTTTTTAATGTAAGCAAACCTGGCAGTACGATATTGGCCCCAAATGGTCCCAAGCAAAGTGAAAACTCATTAAGAGGACAAATAGTACTGTTTGCATTTTTTTGTACTTTTAGGTATTTTATTATTAAGGAATGTAAACGTACGGGATTTTGCTCAAATGTTTTGAAGTAGGGTGGAAAACTATGAATGGAAAAAACTGTACTTTTTATTGGTACTTTTTCAGTTTTTCATGCTGTCAACACTAGAACTATGAGATTGGGGTCTAACGCTCTTAAGCAAAGTAAAAAATTATTAACAGGCAAACAGTACTTTTTTTATTGATTTCCATGGTACTTTTTAATTTTTTAATATTAACGAACCTAAAGCTATTAGACTGAGCTTAATTAAGAAAAGAAAAATGTACTTTTTATTCATATAAATTGTGTTTTTATAGACGCATAGAACTTTAAGTTGGCATTACTGTTCAAGATGGCCACCGATTTAACAGCTGTCAAGTGATTTATTCTCAGTTTGGCTTAGCAATTCATCATGAATAGACTCACGCCTGAACAACGCTTGCAAATAGTGCAATTTTATTTCGAAAATAATGGTTCTGTGCGGAATACGTATTTTACGAATTTTGTTTAGCGATGAAGCGCACATCTGGTTGAATGGCTACGTCAACAAACAAAACTGCCGCATTTGGAGTGAAGCTAATCCTCAAGTGTATGTCGACACACCGTTAGATCCAGAAAAACTGACTGTTTGGTGCGCTTTATGGGCTGGTGGAATCATTGGTCCGTACTTCTTCAAAAACGATGACGGCCAGAACGTTATAGTCAATGGTGATCGGTATAGAGCCATGATTACTAACTTTTTTCATTCCTAAATTTAACAACCATGATGTCCAGGAGCTGTGGTTGCAACAAGACGGCGCAACATGTCACACAGCTCGTGCCACAATCGATTTATTGAAAGACACGTTTGGTGACCGCCTAATTTCACGTTTTGAACCTGTGAATTGGCCTCCAAGATCTTGTGTCTTAACACCGCTAGACTTCTTTCTGTGGGGCTATGTAAAGTCATTGGTCTATGCGGATAAGCCACAAACGCTTGACCATTTAGAAGACAACATTCGCCGTGTTATTGCCGATATATGGCCACAAATGCTGGAAAAAGTCATCGAAAATTGGATGTCCAGATTGCACTACATCCGAGCCAGCGGTCATATGCCAGAAATCATATTTAAAATGTAATGCCACAAAATTATCTTTCGGATAAATAAAATTCATGTCAATCGAATAATCCATAGTTGTTTTATTGCAATTTAAAGTTCTATACGTCTATAAAAAAACACCCTTTACTATAATGTTATTTTTTTAATCTTATACTGATTTTGATTCCTCGCATAAGCTTTACCAATATGTTTTCTAATTTCTCTCCGTATCAATTGAAGTTGATCATCTGTAGCTAATTTCATTGATGGTTCATCGAGAGTGCCTAACTTTCTTAATAGAGCGTACGAAGTACCATGAGTTATCATTTCTTGACCAAAAACAGAATAATATGAAAAAAATTTCTTAAAGCGCAACTGACAAAACTTAAATTACTGTCCCATAAGGTTTGATCTTTCTTTAAATATGATCTAATTCCTGCAATAATTGATCGGTTAACTCTCTCAGAGGCGTTTGACTGTGGCGAGTATATGGCAGTATACGTGTGTATGATTCCTAATTTTGTCAGAAAATCATTAAATTCTTTGGCTCTAAACTGTGACCCATTGTCACCGAAAACTGTTTCTGGGACTCAGTAAACATGAAAAATTTGTTCTATTTATAAGAAATTTTCGTGTTACAGAAGATGTGAATTTTTTAACAGATATAACCAATGAAACTTAGTCATGTGGTCAAGAACGATAAAAATACCAATATGGCCTTGTTTGCTCCGTGGGTAAGGACCAAGAATGTCGACATACAGTCATTGAAAAGGTCTTGATTACCCATATTAGGCTTTAAAATAGTGTTTGGGACTTTACTTTCTTTACAAGCTTCACACGAGCCAACATACTTTCTAACATCTTGTACAACACCGGGCTAATAATATTTGCGACGAATTAATTCTAATGTTTTCACTATGCCACCATGTGTTACGATTTGGGAATCATGAAAACGAGATATTATCGGTTTTCTTAACGCTTTTGGTATCCAAAGCTTCCAAGCTTTATCTTCTTGTTCTTCATCTCCAGTATAATGAGAAATTCTTATATAGACGTAATTTTCAATAACCTTAATATCAGGATATTTCTAACAATTTTCTCCTATTCTCTTTTTCAATTCCATGTAGTCTTCATCATTAAAATGAGCCGATTCTTAATCAACTATGCCCACAGTGACAATTTCTTCAAATGGAACTCTTGACAGAGCATCTGGCACTACATTATCCTTACCCTTTCTATGACTAATAGCAAACTTATAACCTTGAAGCTTCTATACCCATCTCGCTAACCTGCCTGTAACTTCCTGCTGTTTCATAAGCCATAACAATGAAGAATGGTCTGTTATGACCTCAAATTCCTGAAGTTCTAGGTAGCATCTGAATTTTTTATAGTATCTAGCGCTGCCAAGCATTTGCGCTTGCTGACACTATAATTTCGCTGAGCAGAGTTCAACTTTTTCGCCATAGAAGCTATGGGGTTTTCATGGATGTCCTCGTCGAGTTGCAACAGCACCGCACCGTTGCCAAAATCGCTGGCGTCGCATTGCAAATAAATTTTTTTTCCAAAATCAGGATTTGACAGTACAGGAGCAGATGTAGGCAGAGTTTTTATTTATTCAAAAGAAGTCTGTGCTTCGGATGTCCAGCAAAAATTCTTTTTAGTCGTTAGTAATTCCGTAATAGGAAAAACAATTGATGAAAAATTTGCTATTAATCTCCGGTACCAGCCGGCTATACCAAGGAATCCGCGACCTGTTTTAAGTGTTTGGGGGTTGGCCAATTTAGAATTGACTGAATTTTTTCAGTCAGTCCCAATCCCACCTTTGCCTATTATGTAGCCAAGGTAATTAACTTCGGTAACGCAAAACTTTGATTTCGAAATATTTAATGTAATAGTGTTTTCAGACTGAGTGAATTTAACATAAATGCGGTTTTAATGTTAAATCCGACTCATAAAAACTGTATTTACCATACAAAGTGAATTTAATAAATCCACATTAAATGCTATTTTGGAATTGAATTTAAGTTGGATTTAATAAAATACAACACTGTTTTTGTCCGTTGAGCTCAGTGCTACCAAGTTAAAAAGATCTGTAAATATAGCAACAGCTGCTAATGTTATTAAATGAAATAATAAAATAAAAATCATTTCAAATATTTTCCGAAGAAAATGCTTTCAATGGCAGCAGCAATAAAAGCATTTCGAAAAAAACGAAATTTTTCGACGAAAGCCATAGAAAATATGTGTCTCGTAAGTGTATTTACCAGAGGTCACACATGTTGTGGCTGTTGTACAGTTGGTCAAATAAGTTTTGTACAAAGTAACGCATCAAATACAATTATTTCTATGGGAAATTTTTTTTCTTTTGTAGAAATTTATTTGACACACTGTATGTTAAATACTGAATTTAAAAAATTTGCAGTGTGAACGCAAAATCATCTGTTGGGTAATTTAATGTTAAATTCAGTATTTAACTTTCAGTATGAAAACACTATAAGATTAGCTTTTTTAAACTGTTCTGCTATGCGAACGAGTATAGTTAAATGAGAATTAAAATCTTCTGAAACAATTATTAGATCATCTAAATAGCCACATAGTGGATGGGGCATTACATAGCCCAAAAGGTATTACCACAAATTGGTACAAAGGTCTTCCGGGCACTGTAAATGCTGTAAGAGGCTTTGCTTCTTCTGACAACGCAATTTGCCAATACGCATCTTTTAAGTCCAATTTTGATATTAAGTTAACCTTAGGTAGTCTTGAGAAAATTCCCTCAATATTAGGTAGAGGGTAAGCATCCTTTTTTGTAACTTCATTTAACTTTCGCGCATCTAGACATAGCCTTACCTTATTCGGTTTAATTACAAGTCTCATGGGAGAACTCCAGGGAGAACAAGGAGGTTCAAATACTCCCAACTCTAGCATACGGTCTATTTCCTTAAACATAAGATTTTCTACGGCAGGCGACACCGGGTAAAATCGCTGTTTTATAGGTTTTGCGTCACCTACATCGATCGGATGTGTAATTAAACTGGTTCGGCCAAGACCTTGTTTTTCGACATTTGGGAAAAGTTCTACTAAAGAGGCTAGTTGCTGTTTTTCAATGAAACTTAAAGTACATTCTTTTAAAGAAGTCGAATTATCCATTATCCTACTTTGTGCTGAGCAACTTGTAACGAAGTCAGATATTATCTTCGGAGGGCTTGGATGAATAGATGTGCACACCACATTTTCGAAAATTTCTGGAGCTAAATTAAAATTTTTCCAAAAATCTAAACCTAATATCAGCCTCTGTGTAATGGTTGGCACAATTAAAATTTTTAATTTTCTCACCATACCTTTAAAACCAATATCAACAACTAGAAAACCTAAAACCTTTAGCATACTACCATCAGCAGTTTTAACAAAACCTTTCATAGGATAAAATTCTTTAAATTGTTTAAAATCAACGCTTGCTAAGTCATACCTAATACAAGAAACGTTAGCTCCTGTATCCAGAAGACCAAATTCTTTAAACTTCAAAAACTGGACAGGAGCATATAAACGTTTATCAGAGATATTATTAACAATAGTTGATATGCGATATTTAGCGCAAAGTTTTCTATTTTTAAAATAATCTCTACATCTTTTAGTGGAACGTTTTTGCTTAGAAGAATGTTTACAAGCATTTACCTCAAAAATAGATTTTCTCCTTTCAATATATTTTTTTAATCTTATGTGGTAAGGTAATTTTGGATAAATAATTTTGTCAACATTTTTATTTTCATTATTCTCAATATAGTCAGGTAGACGTTTCAAAATAGTAATATTTGTCTGAGCACTTAAATTAGATTTATTGTGACATAAGGGTGTATTTGCTATGGGTACTGTCGAAATTTTTTCTGACTGTTCGAGTTTTTTGACTGAGCTGCTGTTTTGTTAGGACAGTTAGTACATTGCGGCTTATAAGTATTTTTCATGCCACAGCCATAACAAAAAATGTTAAGCTTCTCCAAACAGTCTACCGACATGTCTATTTCAACTGTATCTGAGTCGTTACTTTCACATGACAAATCTACCTTGTTGTTATATTTTTCTGAAAATAGTCACTTTCCATGAGGTTTTCTCTAATTTGTACAAGTTTACGTAGATGGGCAATCGAGTGAACAGGCACATAAAGCAAATCGTGTCTTATTTCCGTTTGTAGATTACGAATCAAAATTTCTACTAATTCTGTTTCCGGTATGGGAGTAGAAAATTTGTCTAACACACTGCACACAGCCTCTTAAAAAGTTTCAAAATATTCGTTAGGTTTCATTTTTCTCTTACATTTTTCTAAATCAAAAGCCGATCTAAAATTTTTATACTGATACCTAAGTGCCTCACAAAAATCTCTTTATTCCACAGTATGTACTTTTTTATGGTAATGCCAATACCAATCTCGCGATCTACCGGATAACAAAATATGTAGGATTCGACAAACCAACGAAAAGTCATTGTTGAAATTTTCTCTAGTCAAGCTTCTTATCCTATATAAAAATTTATCAACGCTTATTCTATCAAATCTAATGTTCCAGTTTTGAATAATAGATGTGTATTTATTTGACCTTATAGCAAAGTTTTCATCAAAGGATGGATTGCGACCATTAGGTCGAGCTTGTTGTCGTCCTTGAGGAGCATTCGAAAAATTTCGGGAATGATTTTGTGGCACGGCAAATATTGGTTGATTATTTAGATTTTGCGAGTTTTGTGCAATAGTGTAATTTTGCAACATTGAGGTTACGGTTTCTAACATAGACTTTATATTTATTAGCTATATCAATATTTTGAGAAGAACTATCACCGGGATGATTTTCTAATACTAGTTTTGGTGGGGAATTACTTTTATTAACTGCTTTGGGAGTCTTTTGAGAATTATTTGAATCTTCTAGTAAGAGACTTAAACATTGTGCACCGGAATTATCTAAAAGAGTTTGTAACTCTTCAATCAGGTTTCGAACATTACTCCGTGTGTTATACTGCTTTGTCAACGCCCCACGCGGCTTGCCACGATTTGTTGGTTTAGTTGTTCTAGTCTTCTCATTAACTGGTAATGAATATTGAATATACATGGATTTTAGTTCTGCTAAAAAACAACGACGGTTGTAAGAAGGACACAGCAGAAATAGATAAATGAGTTTCGGTGCACTTGCGATGAAAGTATTAACAAATCATCTCCCTCAGTCATGGGGATCAAGGGAAAGTGATGTGTATACACAGCCACTCCTCTCCTACTGTCAACCTCACCCACTGTCCTTTTTAGGACTTGGTGTTCCCTGTTTTCGCAAACGAGCCTCTGACGACCGTCTCAGGGCGGTATATCCCTGGGCCACTTGTAAAGTCAAGGTGGTTAGCAGCTGTGCCGAAGACCTGAAGGGCTGTTCAGTGATTAAAGAAGACTAGTTGTTAACAGCTCCCCTCCGGAGCCAGGACACGGGCCGGTTCGATATTTTTGTCTAGTCCTCGTACACCGTCACTGCGCGGATGGTCCATCCCTTTACGTGCATACTCGTGGGACCAAAAATGAGCAAAAATTACAAGGAAATTGAAAAAATAAACAAAACAACAATCAGAGGAAAAGACATTTAATCAGAGGACGATCTACTTGCCTCCAGTAAGGAGATATTGAAGGTACTCGAAGGCAGTGTTCATCTTGAAAAAGATAGAACAGAATGCTGCCAAAAGGACTCCCCATGTACATGATGCGGAGGATCGGGTGAAGTACCAGGCTGTGGTAGATGAGTACCTTAAGATCAAGGGTGCCGTACCCACCACTTTTCAGGCTGCTGTCAAGGAAAGCGCCAAGCGAAATCGTTCTTAGGCTGAAGATGATAGCGTACCTAAGAGAAGGAAGGTACAGAAGTCGGTCTCTCCTCCCAAGCCTGTTACGTTAGTAGCCAAGAGAACACCCTTCAATGAGGTGTTGAAGGATCACCTCCTTATGGCCTTGGCGTCAGAAAAGGATGGAGCGATTTCCGTTACTACGGAATGGGGTGCTATCGAATCCATGTTAGCTGAGCTCGTTATGGATTACGTGCTCACCAATAATGACAAGCCGGCACCCCGTTTCGACTCCGGTGAGGTTCACCGAGGTTACACGGTAATCAATTGCTTGGACGGGTTCTCTAAAGAATTCCTAAACAAGTGTATAGCTGAGATCAGGGATACATAGGGTGGCTCAAGACTCAAGCTTATCCCGGCAGAGAAAATTCCGATGAGACTCCGTGCAAGAGTTTGGTTACCGAAATTGAACAATGATGCCAAAAAAATTATGGAGTGTATGAGGCGACAGAACCCCACCATTCCAATGGATGATTGGTCGGTCATCCCCGTGGAAGAACATGGCGACAACAGCACCTGCTTAGTCCTCGCCATCCCCGTGTGGAGTTTTCTTGTCAAAGTCTCCCATCGGACACGTCGCCAGGTGGCGGATAGGGGAATTCTCGGATGATCTTTTCAGAGCGGCAAGGAAGCTGGGAAATAAAATACCATCTGTGGACCAAAACTTTGGACAGCTGATCACCATGCCTGGTGCAACTGACGATGACGGAAATGGAATACGTTAATATTGACCCCTGTACCGGAAAACGATATTGAATAGGTTGCAAAGGGCTGACGGCTTGCAGTATTCCACCACTTTAGTAGGCAAGAGTGACATCTTGCTGATACAGCTGGTGGGCTAATACTGCAGCTGCCTCCGTCCCGTTAAAACTGTGGCGAGGCTCCGAGTACGTACCGAACACGTCGCCACTGCGGTGTGGCCGTTCAGATGCAGTTGAGATGCCTCCTGCTTAGCGCCGAAATCCTGGCTCTGAACATACGCTCCTCGCGTGAACCTCATTGCAGGCACATATTTTGAGCCCTTAGTTCTGGCACATGGTGTCTGGCCAGACCCCTATACATTTACATGCATTTGTATGGAAATAAGGGCTGTTTGACGTTAAAGTTTTTACTAAGATAGGAAAATATTTGTTATATTTTGTGTTTCTATTTCTTTTTACTATGTTATTAGCTACCTGAGGAAGAAAAAATAGACCTGAAAAAATCTTTGGAATGAAAAGGGCAACAATTTTTTTGTTCTATATATATTTCTCTTTATTATGGGTAAAGCAATAAATGTTTATGACAAAATAGAAAATTATTATGAAGAATACATTGATTTTTTTATTCAGAATTTTGCGGAAGGCAACAAAAACATAAATAATCTACTTTTGAATGTTGCTGACAAACAGGATTGTTGCATTTGCAGCAAAAAAAAGCGTGTCTTACGGCGTATTTTGTCACCTTGCTGCAGGCAAATTCTGCAATCTTTTTTGGCAGCTAATGTGTCTGGACCACTGCGTGAAGCCACATTAAGGTTTGCTATATTGAAAGGTCTCCCAAAGAACGCTTCAAATGCTATACGAGTTGTTGGTTGAGCCACAATGTGCGGATTATTGATGCGATTTTCAACGTTGGCCAGTACCAATTGCTTTGCAAGTTTATATAAAAATATGCGTCTTCTTTCTTTTCTTGTATTTTCATCATTTAGCTTACATATAATGTAACTTGCCAATGCCATCACGTCAATCATGTTGCAGAAAAACGCGTATGTCCAGCGTCTGGTTGGCCGTTTTGTTGTGTAATGAGTTAGCATTTGATCCATCGTATCGACTCCGGCTTTAGTTGAATTATAAAATAAAATTGCACGGTTGAAATTAAATTGACTGCCTTATTTCTTTTGGGCATGTAGCTGCAAAGTGCAACAAGATTTTCATGAAAACCAAACACACTTGAAAGAATTGGTCGTCTGGTGCTCTTCATAACTTCCTTAGGAAGACATCTTTTGTTTGCTCGAATGGTGCCAACAAATGCCAGTCCCATAGCAGCAAGTCGTTTAGCGCCGTTCAATGAGGTGAAAAAATTATCAGAAATAATTGTTCTGCCGCTGTTTGCGTAACAATTTGCGAAATACATTAGAAAGTTTTCACCTTGATTTATCTCCCGATTATCTCCTTCCTTTCCAGTGTATAGTTTTCCTTTCAATGGAAATTTAGTCTTAGCATCGCATGCCCACCAAACTTTGATCCCATACCTTGCAGGTTTTGATGGGATATATTGGGTGAACTTTGTGCGCCCACGATACGGAAACAACTGCTCATCGATGGTGATATTTTCATAAGGGTCATAATAATTTTGCAGATTTTCATTGAGAAAATTCCAAAGGTCCCGGATAGGAGCTGCTTTATCTGTTTGCTGTCGGAATGCCCGTGTACGACTATTATCGAAACGAATATATCTGGACAGAGTAATGAATCGTTTGTGCGACATAGCCGCACGGAATATGGGCAGCGAATCAGAACGCCACAATATACTGGAGTCTTGCATATTATTATGGCTGAGACCAGAAGCCAACAAAATCCCAATGAATGCATCTAGCTCAGAGCTTGTCAAATCAATCCATTTCCTTTGGGTAGACTCTGGATATTCTTCATTCCATTTTCTAATTGATTCTCGCCCATGCCGATTTGTTTCACTAATGATGACGAACGTAATATTGGTTGAGAAAAATAGCTTGAATACCTCAACTGGATTGGTGAGCCTTGTTTTTGTTCCAGATTGAAAACGCATGATATTATGCTGGCGCAAACGAGATGCAGGGGGTTCAGTTTCGTTCCATTTAGTACCGTCTTTACCATAAAAACAGCCTGAGTCGACTTCATTTGCTGCTTCAGCATCATTTCCACTTTCTTCTTCTTCATCTACGTCTTCATCACTATCATAAAGTTCGTTAGGTTCAATTTCCAAATCATTTTTTATGTCTGATGCATCATCTTCTGGCACATAATCAGCAGTGTCATCACCATCGTTTTCAAAAACATCATCATTTTCATCAGCTTCTACCTGACTTTGAAAATCACGCACTAACGCCTCTGACAATTGGGGTTGCAAATTCGCGCTACGCAAGCGTGTATTATAAATAAATTCCAGTTCATCAGCCATAATATACTAACGCAATAAATCTACCTGCGTAAAATTATTCACAAGTTCAAAATTACCGCACAAAAACTAGATTACTGTTCAACGTTCAATGAATAACTAACTCACAAACAAAATCAGAAGAAAGAAAGAAGATTAAAAGAATAAAGTATATACAAATTCCCAACTCGTGCCATGTGCTTTGCCTATGCGTTCATACAAAATGCATAGGGGTCTGGCCAGACACCATGTACCAAAAGTAAGGTGAAGATTTTTTATTTGGCTTTTTTGTAATGTTCCAAGGACTTTTTTTCAATTATTAATTTATACATCGAAAGCTAACAATATTTTGGGAGATTACCTGAAATTACAGCCATGTACCTAAAATAGAAGTATGCTAAATTGAAGCATGAAAATGAAATATGTCTGGCCAGAACCATGTGCCACTTCGAGGGTTAATAAAAAATTTAACGGATTTTAAAAAAGTAGGGTTTTACTCACAAATAAACATATTTTTCAAATAAATTAAAAAATATACGGTTCCTTTCCCATAACTTAAGATTTTAGGGCAAATTTCAAAAACAGATTCTTATTATACTCGACAGGTATTTTCACTTTATTCTTTTTTGTATCACTGTGGAAAAGTTTTGATGTTTAAGTAAGTGAGTTGTCACGTAATAATAAAGCTAACAATATGATAAAATTATTTAAAAACTAGCTGACCCGGCAAATGTTGTTTTGCCTTCAAATTGTATTTATGTTGAAAAAACGAATTTTTGAATTAACATTGTATGTTTTATTTAGATTGCCAATTGTAACGAATCATAAGGTATTTTATTTACGGGATATTCAGATAACCAAATAAAATCAATAAATAATTTTTTTTTCATTGCTTTGCTGTGATCATAATTTCGACATTTTTAATTTTTTTTTCTGGCGCGTAAGCATAAATTTAATGTGGATAGTGTTTCAAAGATAAAAGGCGCAAAAATGGCAGAGATAAATGGCGCAAAAATTTGTTAATTGTTATTCTGAATGCAAATCGTGCCAGAAACTGCAAGCATTTTCAGTAACACCGCATATTAGTCGGAACCGTTGTTAATGGTATCAAATCGTCTTCTCCTTTGTATTTTCAATTAAGTATTGTTCCTTCGATAAAACACTGTTCGTCACGTTTTTTACGCAAGCCGAGTGCCATTACAAATTCGTGGTAGGTTTATATTTCGCAACATTACAACTACCAATTCGACATTCAGCTGTAGATTGTGAGTTGGTAATTCTGGTAATTCCAGCGACATCGTTTTGGGAAGTGACGGAAGGCACCTATTTGTACGTCACAAATTCACTATCAATTTCACTTTGAATCTGAAAATTCAATTTAATATGTAATCCTTATTTTTTATTATGAATATAACATATAAAAATTAATTATTTTGCAAACTTTTTAAAATTTAAACTTTTTTTTAGTACCATTACGAATTAAATGAAAACTAAATGCAGATATCTATTATTGGTGTTGAATATCAATGACTTCATAAACAAATTTAAAGCAGAACTTGTTCTAAAAGAAGAAGCTTATCCAAATTTTTGCAAAGCTAATGTTGTTCCATATGATTTAAAAACTATAGGATGAAATTAGACGATTATGTGCAGTTATTTTGACAGGGAGTAAATGGGCTATCCTTTTAGTAACAGTTAATAAGCCTATGTGCGAATTGTAAACGAACAATAAATAAATTTGTAGTTATTGAACATATTTTTATTCCAAGAATCGATGATATTTTGTCTAAAATGGCAAGTTGTAAAATATTTTGTAAAATTCATTTAATATATTTGGAGATAGAAGTTTTAGATAGATCACGTGAAGTATGTAATAATTTAGTATTGTATAATTTGTTTTAATTTGATGGAATAGCAGATGTAATTTAGGGTCATTCTGTAAGGGACACGCTTTTACACCGGCCTTAAAACTAGTCGAGATTAGGGGAAGTTCACGTGTTCTAAAAAATACAATACCAACTTATGCAAACGACTAGCTTGAATGTATGTGTTACGAGATGGATTGTAACAATGAAACCCCTCCTACCTTGATCATAATAGGCAATCAATTCAATAATTTTCCTATAACTATGATCTCCCTTTTATTTTCGTTACTCATATATTTCCTGGATTAAACCAACAAACAGCTTAAATAATTTAAACAGACATAGTTAATTTATTGACATATGTACCGAAATAATATAATAAAAAATATAAAATTTGAATTAATAAAACAAATTTTGAAAGTAAAAAAATAGAAAAATAGCAAAAAAAAATAAAAAACATAGTTTATAAAGAAAATAAAAATATATAAAATTTTAGATTTGAATGACTTAAATAATAATTTAAATCATATGTTAGTAAAAGAAAAATTTTTGTTTAGCTGGTCACTCTAAATTTAATTTATAAAAAAAAATCAGATGTGTAGCAAAACAAAATGTAATTAAAATCATAATAAAAGAAACAATAAAAACGAAAAAAAAACTCACTCAATTTTTGCTTAGCTTTGCTCTCTCATCCAAAGATCTATGTTGATGTTGCTGAAGCTTGGTTTTATGATGTTGCTAAGAAAATTATTGTTGATAATTTTAAGTAAATTTTTAAGCATGTATACAAGACAATTTGTGCACTTATTAATGTTGAAAAAAAGGAGGTTTTTTTGTTTCACTATTATCATAAATTTTTTTTCCAGATTAATTATTAAACCAATACAATTTTGTTCTTTTTTTTTTTTTTTTGTTTAAAGAAATATATATAACGGATACACAAGTATATATACATATGTATGAATATCAAAAAAAAATTTAACCACTATCTGTAACGGCAAAAAGAAGATTTTTTTTTTCAGAGTTACTGTACATACATATGTTTATATATACATTTATAATTTTTCTTATGTACACTTATATTTTCTTGCTTATTTTTAATTTTAGAAATCTAATTTAAATTTTAATTATTTTTATAAATATAAGATATGTACTCGTATATGTTTTCTTTTGCATCAAATTTTGAGAAAAAAATTTCGTTAAATTGACTTTCGACTACCGGTAAGGAATGGTTGTTACATACTAATTTGAGGTACTCAATTTGTTCATGTTTTGTACTCACTGACTGATGAAAAGATGACACAGGATGATTTGAAAGAAAAAATGAATTTTCTACTTTTTCAGAGACATCCCACTCAATTCTCAATTATCTACGCTATACATAGGGTGCCAAATCTAAATTAATATTTATAATAAAATAATTTTTATATGTTTCTGGAGCGAAAATTTGGCTAAATATTTTAAGTCTTACCCAGTGGAGATGTCACCAGTGAGTAAGATGTACAAAATAGAGATATAGGTTTTGGTTCTTTTTTTTTTCTTCTCTTTGTACGTACCTCAAGTATTTATCATTCAGAATATTGACTTTAGTAAAATTTTCCTAATAAAGTTAATTAAAATTTAAAATAGATTAGCTTTAAAAGTTTGAATAAGTTAACCTTTTAACCCAAGAGCCAATGCAGAAGAATCTTTTATTATTCCCAATCTAAATAGTAAAATCTTTTATGCACAATTGAAAGTTTGCTTGAAAGTAAAATTTTTTTTCTATAATTTTCACTTGTCTTTATTTTAATTTTTATTAACGAAAAAAAATTTTCTAGGAGAAGTGTACTTATCTTTTTGAAATTTTTCTTTTTAATGACCAAAATTTTCTCTATCTCAATTTTAAAATGGCTCGGTTTATTTTTCATGCAGCGCAAAAAAATTAAAAGCTTCGTTAAGACCAAGATAAAAGACAATTATTATTATAAAAACTGTCAACAGCACATGTATGGTACACAGATGGCTCGAAAACGGTTGAGGGTGTTGGAGCAGGGGTATTTGATTTAAACCACAGAAAAAGCTTATTTGTTAGTATGGGCCAAGAGAACTCAGTTTTTCAGGCCGAAATACATGCCATAGAGCTCTGCCTAGGAGAGGAACTAGAAAGATACACAAATAACAGTCACATCTATATTCACTCGGACAGTAGATAGACATTACTGGCTCTCAGTGCCTTTGATATAAGATCAAAACTGGTCTGAAACTTCTAAAGAGACTAGCATATAATAACAGGGTTCACTTGGTATGGGTGCCAGGTCATAGTAGATATATAGGCAATGAGAAAGCAGACGAACTCGCTAGAAAAGGGGCGACCAATGGATTCATTTACCAAGAACCATTCTGAGGGCTGTTTTGAAGCTCTACTAAGCTCATTTTTAGGGATTAGCTGGAAAGAAAATCGCAACAATATTGGCTGGAAACAGCAGGTATCAGGGTAGCGAAAACATTCATGCCATTACGATCTCGGAAGAGAACAAAGGAATTACTTGGCTTGACCCGGTCAGGAATTCGCATTGTCACGGGATTCCTGACTGGACATTGCAGAGTATTGAAACACTTGGCGAATATGAGGATCAGTCAAAATGACCTTTGCAGGTTGTGTAACGAAGATGAAGGGATAGCAGAACACATATTGTGTCATTATAATGGTCTAATTTGGCCCCGTTTTCGCTACTTAGGACAACATTACCTACAACCGTCGGACATGGCGGACAAATCACACAAAGGAGTTTCTGAATTCTTAATGAATACTAGACTCTGGGAGGATTTGTGTCACAATAGGTCTGTTTTGGCCGCAGTGACCAGGTGACTTCTTTTTTTATTTTTTTTATTTTATTTATTTACATAGAAGTCTACTTATTATTTCATACAGACTTTGGACATATAATTATATATATATATATATATATATATATATATATATATATATATATATATATATATATATAACTAATTTTTTAAAGGTAAATTGAGTTTTTTAATTAATTATTGATTTAAATGTATTATGATATTGTGTTTGATCACATCTAAGCTTACAGAATAGTCAATAAATGGATACAATTCATTAAAATTTAAACAGATTCTTCTCAATAGATAGGCATTTGCATAGTTTGAATTATAATATTTTATTGATAATGGATGAAAATACCGTGTCGGTCTTTGCAGTACATTTAATGATATGGTATTTAAAGGAAATTCGGAACGAATATTCCCATTTATAATATTATATGCGAATGCAATGCTAAGCATAGTTCTTCTACTTTTCAAAGTAGGAAGTTTTATCAGAGCCAATCTATCACGATATGATGGAAGATTTGATCCAGGAATCCATTTGAAACTCTGTAGGCAGAACAGAAGAAATTGTTTTTGTATTGATTCAATGTGATCAGCATGAATATTATATACAGGATCCCATGCTACAGAGCCATATTCAAGGATAGGACGAACAAGTGATGTAAATATTTAGTTGTTTAGTAACGTAGGGATCATTAAATTCTTTTGCCCATCTTTTTATAAATGCAAGAACACTTCTGGCTTTATTGATCATCATATTAATATGAAAAGTAAAGCTGAGTTTAGCATCCAGCATAACACCCAAATCAATGATAGTACTCACTAGTTCTAAAGGATTTCCATACAAGTGAAAATTTATTTCGACACAGTTTGTTCTACAAAATCTCATGTATTTATATTTCGCCAAGTTCAGTTCCATCAGATTTCTTTTACACCAATTGTGAAAGTTGTCAATATCAGATTGCAGAAATATATAATCTTATTTTTTTTCATTTCATTTTCATCATTAATAAAAAGGGAAAAAAGATTTGGTCCAAGATGACTGCCTTGTGGTACACCAGAGATTACTGTAATATATTTTGAAATAACATTTTTAAAAAGCGCGTTTTGCTTCCTACCGCATAGGTAAGATTCAATACAGCATAGACTTCTTGGAGAAAAACCCAGCAAATATAACTTATGAAGCAGAAGCATATGATTAACTTTTTCAAAAGCTTTGCTAAAATCAGTATAAATTACATCAGTTTGTTTATTATTTACAAATCCTTTGTTTACAAGCGTTGAAAGAGTTAGAAGATTAGTAGTGGTTGAGAAACCTTTTCTAAATCCATGTTGTTGATAAGAAATTAAATGGGACATTTTATGATTTAAAAAATTTATCATAAGCTTTTCAAGAATTTTCGGAATAGAGCATAGCTTAGCAATCCCTCTGTAATGTTTTACTTGAGATTTACTGCCTGACTTAAATAACGGAATTATGTATGACTTTTTCCATTGACTGGGAACAAAGCCATATTTTATAGATGAATTAAAAAGTAATGATAACGGCTTAGATAAGCTTCTTGCACAGCTTTTTAGTATACAATTTGGAATACCATCTGGTCCAAAACTAGTGGTAGACTTTAATCTTGTTAACTCAAGGTCAATTTCTGAATCAACAATAAACGGGAAATTAATTGCAATATCTGAAGCTATATAGTAAAAATATTCTATCGTATTATCATATTGAAGAGTAGAATAAGTTGTAGCAAAAAAATCGGCAAACATATTAGATCTAGTCAGATTATCATCAGATTCGCACTCATTGTATTTCATAAATGGCGGAAATTCAATGAATTTTCTCTTGGAGTTAACAAAATTGTAAAATGATTTCGGATTGTGTTTGAAATTTTCCTTCATTTTAATTAGATAATTTCTATAGTGTTGTATTTAATTTATTTTATTCAGCTCTACAAACAGAGTATTTTCTATATGCAATACTGTTATTTGATTTAATGTATTTTTTATATAGCTTATTCTTCTTATTTTTTAGACGTGATAATTGGATAGATTTCCAGGGAGGGCCACTAGATTTTGCAACTGAATATTTCGGTATACATATTTCCATTATGTTGTAAACTGTCTTATAGAATATATCAGTTACGGATTCGAATTTAGAAAGACTGTTATCAGTGATAGTTAACAAATTAATCCAATCAATATTTTCAAAATAATGGTTCATTAATATATAATTCGCACGTCTAAAAGAGAAGGATTTCTCATTTTTAGTAAGTGAGACAGTCGAAACTGGATCCAAAATAATAGAGCAAAATCTGAGAGTGGGATGGTGTGGATCTTCAGGCCTAGTAATTGGTAAGGTTTGAGTGACAGTAAAGCCCGAAGATTTATTAACGAAAGACAAATCTAGAAATCTACTATTGCAATTTTGAATGTTATTAATTTGAAAAAGGCATAAATCCATAATTTGATGCAAGAATGCAATAGATACTAAAGGAACCAGATGTAAAGTTTCAGGGGGATATTTCCATGTAATCGATGGCAAGTTAAAATCACCTAACACCAATACATAATCACCTTCATTTGCAGAATTTATCACATCATTAATAGATTTATAATGTAATTCATAAGTAGAAAGATCAGAACAAGGAATAAAATAAATAGGTATTTTTTATCCAACTTGGTTTTCACTGCTAAAAATTCAATATTATTTCCAGATGAAAGGCTGTTTAGAAGAGCAATCAGTACACCACCTCCAGTACGATTTTCGTCTCTATCTCTCCTGTATATACGGTAACTGTCACAAAGTATTTCCAGATTGTACACATTATCTTTTAACCAGGTTTCAGTAAAAACAAGAATATGATAGTTAAATCCAAAACTATTAATAAATAGTTCAGACAATTTTGTATTTAAACCTTCGTTTTGATAAATAATATTAAGCTGAATATCAGTAGACGTATTTAGTTTTTTTGTAGATTTGATATAGTTGGAAGCTTAACAACTAGGCCTATTTTTTATTGTAAACTCTCTAACGTATGTGTTGTTTGGCCAAAAGTTGGGATCAACGATTTTGTCAAAAAGATCAAAAGGAACTGTCAATTTGAAAGACACAACGTTCCTTTGTTCCGTATACTTAAATTTTATAATAGATATATCATAGCTGCAGTTTAAATTAGAATGTAGATAATTATCAATATCCTCTGAATTAGTGTCAAATGCAAAACGCGAAATAAATAAAGATTTTCTAGGAGGAATTATAGCAAGTTTTTTAGGAACAGCTTGGTTTTGCTTAGAGGAGGTCGATGGCATAACAGGATCAGCTGAATTAGATAACGGTTGAATATTCTGATTCAAGTAATTTTTTTCAGCTTCAGTTGGTACAGGTAGATTTTGTGGTGAAATCATTTGCATACTATTAGTCGACAGTGTGAACGGTGAATTTGTTTGCAAATTATTTGCTGCTGTATTATTAGGTAACTCAAGGCCAACGTTAGATTGAACTGACGGCTGTTTTATTACGTTTCTGGGTGACTTGCGCCGTTTTGGCGAAGCCCGAGGTGATGAATTTAATAATTTCAATGATTTAAATTATCGAATAGATTTCCATAGGATGTTATACTATTAGACAAATCAGGAACTTTTTTCTGAATATCCATAAACTCTTTTTTCGTACTTTGGTAAAATCTAAAGAATTCGACCCCAATTTTCCTACAATCAGGACAGCACCAGTGTAAGCCTTTATGTTTAGATAGAGATTCGGCAACTAAACCAGAAAGACCGCCTCATTTAAAGTGGCAAAGAGCATGACATAGCCAACAAGCAATATATCTATCATCATCTGATACAATGGAACACTTTTTATTTAAACAGATTATTTCATTAACATTTTCCATATTATAAAAATTCCCAAAATTAAAATCACGGGATAAAATATAATTATAATCGGAAACCCTTTCGGCAAAACTTTAAGTCAAAACTTGGCAGCACTAACCACACAAAAATAAATGTTAAATATGTATGTATCAATGTGAGTCTGTACTGTGTACATACAATTTCGGTTTTTGTTGGTATATATTCCAGAATTAAAAAATTTTTAAAGACAGCTTGCTTGTTGTTTATATACAAGCAGGAACACGGAATTTAATTATCCAAATAATTTTTGCTAAATTTACCAGACAAAAAGCAAAATTTATGCGAACACACATCCAAGCACATTATCTAAAAGTCTCATAAGAATATAGAAGTCCGCAAAAATAGAATTTAATTAAAAAATCTCGGGAGTAAGCAGAAGACGTCAATTCAATACAAGTGTTGCCATTCTAATTCTAATTATCAAGCATTAATACAGTCGTTTAAATTATTAGACCTATATACGAGTATACGGTAGAAAAATTAGTACGGAATTGAAGGCTTTACAATGAGTACAGAATAAAGCACTTAAAACAGTTTTTAATGTACAGCTTAGACTATAAGTACCAATTTTGTATTTAAATCGCTGAATAATAATGGTCATAATACTATTAAGTGTAGGCTTGAAACCCCTAAGCAAAGAGTTGAATATATTGAAAGTATGGAATTTAATAACTCACTTCAAAATTTAAAAAATATAAATATCATATATTATAAAATAATATATTATAAAATAATAAAGAATATTTATTGAGCAATCTCGAAATGCTATTGAACTACCATTTGTTTTTATTTTTTGTTAAATTAGTTGTAAAGTTTTAGGCAATTACTTAACGTTATATTTATAATAACTTACGTTTACAAATAATATTGTTACGAAAATCACTCTATTGAATGACTGTTGCTTATTAAAGCCGTGCACAGTTAAGGCCGAGTTATGCGAACGTTGAAATGTAGAAATGTAAAAATGTAGAAGTCAGCTGATCGTTTCTGGTATATGGAAAGCAATGCAAATGCTTAGCTGACTGAAATGTAATGCACATGTAACGTAGCAATCTGTTGAATTTAGAATTTTACGTAACAAAATGTAGCCAGTGATGGGATGTATGCGTATTGATGGAAGTGTGGCACATTTTAGCCCTTTTATATGGTACATTTTTTATATAAGAACTATTTGAAATGTTTAATTTCTATATATAAATAGAAAATTAAAGAAGAATTTAATGCTAATATATATAAAACATATATATTTACCAACATTTGTAGTAAAAATAATAAAAGAACCACATATTTTGAACGCATGTGCATACGTACATACAAGTGTTAAAAAAATTATTTTAGATATTAATAATAAGAATAACAAATATACCATACTACATATATTTGTACATATAAAATATTTTTTAGCACTTCTATATATGTATATATGTACGTAAAGTACACATATGCAGTCATTTTGTACATTTTAATACAAATGTAATGCATGTATATATGTAGTATGTATATATGAAATTGACATAAGACAAATTCATACTACTAAAACTTTAAAATAATTTAATTTTAATATATTAAGCAGATATTAAGTTATTGTTTATAAATATAAATCAAATTTTTGGTACCAACAGAAGCATTTTGGTACTTTTTCCAAAAAAATACAGATAATGTGGACATAATACCCCCATCAATGTTTCAAACGGCTGTTTTGTTGTTTATTTGAAATTTTTTTTTAATTCTTTAAATGACATTATAAAAAGTAACTGTGCAAAAAAAGAAAAGAATTATTAAAAGTTATAGATAAAAAAAAATTAAAAAATAAAATGGATGACGAAAAATTAATATTGCTTCTTCTGCTTTCATTTACAATATTATTTTTTAATACACTCACTCTAAATACAAATCAGAATCGCAATATGTATTGTTTTTTCTTCTTCTTTGTTTACTATAAAAAACACATGATACGTTTCTACGTTTCTATACTTGAGCTCTACATATTTACATTTCTACATTCCTACATTTCTACATTTCAACGTTCGCATAACGAGGCCTTTACACTCAAATGCACCAGTTTCTATGTTTATCTGTTTTCAGTGCGTATTGGTGAGTAGTGTAGAGTTTATAGTATGAGTTTGTATTGTTATTCTCTTTAATAAATTGAATGTGAGTGAGTAGAGACAAACATATTCCTATTATTTTCATTTGCTCAAACAAATATAACAGATGTTAAGGCAAATACTATAAGTTATTTATTGTATGCTGCCACCGCAAATGCTTGCACGCATACGTGTGTAAATGTGTATAGAGTTACAAATATTTTACCGACAATTAGTAATATGTATTAAAAACAAAACAATGGTTTTTATGAATTTATTTAAATAAACTTAAAGTTGTCAGGTCACATTTTAATTCAGCATTTTAATCTTATAAAAACTAAAAAAAAATTCAATAAATAAATAAAAAAAAAAATTATATTATATAATAGTGTGCACGTACATACATAAAACTACGCTATATTTACATTGACAAACAAAATTTCATTAAATGATTTTTCGTTTTCATCTTTTTTCTGTTATTAGAGCCCGAGCAATAGAAAAAATTCTTTCTGAAGGAGCACTAGATGCTGTAATAGCGAATTCTACGGCTTAATTTATAGAGTAATGGATATTCACTTTTCCTATCATTCCACCATTTTAAAACGTTGAAGTTACTGTGTAAAGTCACTTGCGTATTTTTGTATTTAACTATTTCGTTATTAATTAGGGAGTAGTTAGAGTTGCTTGCATCTACTGGTTGGATATATTTTAGATGAATTTGGGTCCAAAGGTTTATAATTTCATTAACAACATTTGCATACATTAGTAATAAAGTTTTACATTTAGTTATTACTTCGGTTTGCTCTTCTGAGGTAAATTGAATTAGGTGATTATCTGGCGGAAACAAAAATATTGCCAGTTTATGGTAAATTGTAATATTAGGATCTACTAAAGAAATTAGTGTCATGTAATTTTTTCTAAAATTCTAAAATAAAACTAGGTTCATCATTATTGTAGGTATTGCATATTGTTTTTAAGTTTTGAATATATGGATGAACTAAATGAATGGTTGGATATGATCTGCCCTCAAGTTCTCTCGAAGCATGTATGAAAGGTTTTTAAATTAATATGAGTTGGTCTAAATAATATTCGTTTATAACACCATATTTATCACTAAGATTTTTATCGTTCAGTATTTTTTGAATATGAGCGAAATTTGATTTTATTGATTCCAAATTGAAATATAGTGTATTCCACCTAGTGGGTACAAAGCTTTTTAATGATGTGCTAAGGTGACAATTGAGACCAGATTTTTTATAATATTTTACTAATTTCGATGACGCTGCTATAATTTCACTAATTTGTAGTGACGTTTTTATACATTTCTAAACTGTGTTGTGGATAAGATGATTTATAAAGTTGATATTCTCATATTCTCGTAATGCTGCTTTAATATTACTTCCTCTGTATGTAACTATAACAGCTGAATTCACTAAGCAAAGTCTGTAATTTTTGTTTTATATTGATACCTATTTATTCATAAATAAAATGCGGAAAGCAATCAATTTTTTTTAATTGTAATTTTAACACATTTTTTGTTTGGATTCATATTTTTTAACATTCATACATACAGTTACTCACAGAAATATTTTGCTTAAGTTTATTAAACAAAAATTTTTTTTTTATAGATTAATAATATGAAAAGTTTTAAATATGTCTGTCGCCGTTAAGGCAAGGTAGGATAATTTTGAAAAATTTTCTGTCCACAAGTCACAAGTTAGAGCATAACCATTTTTTTGTATGAACGAGATTTCCGATTTTAATTTTGCAAAATGTGTAGAATAACTATTTTCAACATTTCTATGTATGGTAGTGGGATGTGGTATTAAAGATTGTACATTAATATTTTGTCCAAATGTACTTCCTAACGATAGCATTAGTTTAGAGTAAGATATTAGCCTACTATCTTTTACCAAAGAGTACGGACGAATATCGGCAAGAATCCATTCAGTCAAAATATCAGTATAAGCTTTTTTAGGATCTTGGCTTGGTTCAACCAAATTATTTTCTATTTCTTTTTTTAAAAATGAGTAGCATTTATGTTTATTTAAATTTGAAAGGGCACTTTTATTGTATTTGTATACATTTTTACACCACATAATTAATTACGCCACATAATTAATTATTTCAATATTATTTTCATCTTTAATATGACCAAAGCAATCCCATACCTTACTTCGGCCTCTTTTGTCACAAATTGTATATGTATTAGACAAAACTTTTTCTTTTATTTCTATATTGTTCATTTTTATTTTATACACACAAACGTATACATAAATTGTATAGAAACTATAATCTCTATTTAACTACTAAAACGCACAACTTGAATATTTGTTTGCACCACAAATGATTTGGAAATATTTGTAGTGTTACAGTTATTTACGGCAGAGAAACAAATATATTTCTCACTCACTTCAAAATTATGAATATTTTTTAGTATGTGTATGAGTTGAGTTAGTGTGCAAAAACAAAATTATACCATATTTGTTATACTCATTCTCTCCCGTATACCAGTAGTAACAAATATATATTTGGTATATTTGTTTAGTCAGCACTTGTAGGTACACTCGTGCACGTCTTTATTGCTTATTTGAATGACTGTGCTTTATTATTAATTAAAAATTGTATTTATGTATGTGTAAATGTAGCAATTCAGTGTTTATGGTAATTCGTAGAATTTTATAGTGTAATGCTTATGTGAGATATGTGTTATTTATATCTGTGTTACTGTATAAGCTTTATGCTAGCTCTAGTTCTAGAATTTGCTAGATTAAGCATTTTAATTTACCTTGCTGTCTATACTTGATACACCTAGAAGTATGCAGTAACTTCTAGAAGTTACTAGACGGTTCTCGGCTAAACTAAAGATTGGAAATGTCCGTTACAGTTTGCTTAAGTGAAACAGTATATAAGGCAATGCTGAGACTGCCAGAGGAGTTCAGATATTAAACTGTACAAAAGGTGTGTGAAAAACAATAAAGTGTCGTTGTGACGGTTATAAATAAAGTGTGTTTCTACAACAAGTGTTCAGAAAAAAAAACTTATTGTGTTGTTATTTAACAATAAAGAACCCTTAATAAGCTAAACGTTTTTATGATAGGGTAAAAACGTAACAATTGGTGTCAGAAGTAAAATTGTAAAATAAATAAATAAAAAAAAATTAATAATAATAATAATAAATAAATAATTAATAAAATTTGAATAAACTACCATCATGAAGTTTGTTGAGCTAAAAGTAAGTTGGCCGTTAAGTTGGCCGTGCAGGTTTAGTTGATACGACATCCTAATTAACGCCCGACCTGGCTCTGTACACAAGCGCCCATAAGGTCTGTGTCAACCCTTGCTAGGACCTCACTGCATGCAAAGGGACCCTCGGGGTCATCATAGGGGTAACTGCACTACGGATTTAGATTACGACTTCAAGTTGGGACCCATATAGTAAAAAATGACATCAATTAATAAAAAAACAAAAACAAGCGAAAACATAAATGACAAGCCAAACGAAAAGGTGAGTAGGAACAATGCATACTATGTGTTCTCAGATAGTATGAATAATAAGAAGGACGACGGAGCATACTTAACAGCCAGGCCTGAGAATAGGACCCGCTCTTTAAAGCCAAATGCGATTGTGGATGCGCAAATTTTTAAGCGCTAGTTTGACAGGGTAACTAGTCCAACAGGAACCACTCCGAAGACTAAGGTTGATACACCAACCCCAAAGACAGATTCTACTCCGGCAGGTAAGGAAATACAAACCGGCATGCACAGATACGTAACTGTTACCAAGCGTAAGGCTAGTCCTAGAACTAATTAACAGGAGCGCACAAGTAAGCAGTACAAAGTCAGGCGGCTACGATACCAGTCTCCGAAAATAGATTTTCAATACTTGCATCCACAGACGATGCACCAGTAGAACCTGCGTCTAAGGAACACAAACCTCCACCTATATATTTGCGCGAGCAAACATCGAACGCAATTGTAAATCTTTTATCAAAGATTGTGGGAAAAGATAATTTTTACGTAGTTTCTATACGAAGGGGACAGATACAGGAAACGAAAATCCAAGCTCATACTGAGAAGAATTATCGTCTAATTGTTAATAGTCTTAACGCCGAAAAAAAGAATTACTACACGTACCAACTAAAAAGTGCTAAAGGCCTCGTGGTTGTGGTAAAGGGCATTGACAGTTCCGTCCCGGTTGAGGAAATCAAGTAAGCTATTGAGAATGAAGGCTACGATGTGAGAAATGTTCACAACATACACAACAAAGGTAAAATTCCCCAACCAATGCACCGTGTGGAGATTGCTTTTAATGCAGCTCTTCTTAAGACCAAAAACTCAACGCATCCTATTTACAATTTGAGATATCTTCTTAACCGAAGAATAACAGTAGAGGAGCCACATAAGCGTAATGGCCCTGCACAATGCACCAATTGCCAAGAGTTTGGCCACACAAAATCTTACTGCAAACTACTATCTGTTTGCGTAGTGTGTGGTAACGCGCATAAAACCACGGAGTGTACAGCACCTAAAAACGACCCCAATGTGAGAAAGTGCAGTAATTGCGGTGGAAGACATTCTGCTAATTATAGAGGATGTGAAGTATTCGAGAGGATAAAAAAATCGAATCAACCTCGAAGTCGCGCAAATGCGAAATATCGCGAATTGAACTACCCGAGCCTTCATACTGAAGCTACTGCAATACCTAATGGTGTACATGTGGAAAGAGTGAACTATGCCCAACAACACTTCGTGCCCAACACCATCGTCAAATAGGCCTAACGTGAAAAATCTTTCATATGCCTAAGTACTAAGGAGCAGCCCTCAGGTCTTCAACGATATCAGCTCTAGTTCAATCGACAAACTGACGGAGACAATGAACAATTTCATGACCAACATGAACAGTTTTATGAATAATATGCAGGGCATGTTTCAGGAGATGATACGGAATCAGAACATGATTCTGCAGACCCTTTTAGACTAAAATAAAATGACGCAGTTGCGTATTTGCTACTGGAATGGGAACGGGCTATCCCAACATAGGTTCGAGGTAGAAGATTTCCTACACAGGCAGGAAATATACATCCTTTTGGTATCCGAAACACACTTTACTGTAAAGAATTGCTTTAGAATTAACGGATTCATTATATATGACACTAAACATCCAAGTGGAAAGGCATGTGGTGGCACGGCCGTCATTGTGCGTAAAAACGTGAGGCACTTTGTTATGCCAGAATTTGGGAAGTTTTTTTTTCAGGCAACCTCTATAAGTCTTACTGATTTTCATACCACAATTTCATGTGTATATTGTCCTCCAAGTCACATAATTGATAGCGACAATTTCAAAAGTTTCTTCGCAACATTGGGACACAAGTTGCTGGCAGCAGAAGACTACAACGTTAAGCATACCCACTGGGGCTGTAGACTTATTAGCCCAAAAGGTAGGCAGCTGTACAATGCTATTGCTCAAAATAGTCTAGATGTCGTATCTAGCGGTGAGCCCACATCCTATCCTACAGACTGTACGAAAAAGCCTTATTGACTTCACTGTTATAAAAAATATTAAACGTGACCAACTTCTGATTAGTCCCCAAGAAGACTTATCATCTGATCATTCGCCAACTATAATTACACTACGTAATAGTTTTATAAACTCTGAAGTATCTCTTACGTTCTATCCGAACCGGTACACGAACTGGCTAAAGTATAAAATGTATGTGAGCTCTCATCTCTCCCAGAACATCCCTCTAAGCAACTCGTCTGATATACAATGTGCTGTGAACCACCTTACAGACGTTATTACTTGTGCAGCTAGGAATGCAACTCCAATGAGAAGAACATATAGGAGGAAACCATTCAAGTCACCAGCTGATATTGAAGCCGTCATCCAACAGAAAAGAAAATTGAGGAGGGAATGGCAGAGAAATCGTTCTCCAGCTTTAAAGACCCAATTGAATTTGTCAAAAAATACTTAAAGAAAAGCTGCGTTTACAGCATGAGTCAGCACTTGCAAATTATTTAAGTAACTTAGATCCGACAAAAAAAACCGACCACAGCCTATGGAAAGCTGTGAAGCATATGAAGTGCCCTACTTCCTCCACACCTCCACTAAGCCTTTTTTTTTTTTTTTTTTTTTTTTTTTTTTTTTTTTTTTTTTTTTTTAATTTATTTATTTATTTATTTAAATCTATGGATCAGAATCCTTACAGACCAAAAAATTAAACAAACATGTGCTTACTTAGTTACAAGTATTTAAAAATAAAATAATATTACGTTTTAATACATTAATATTTACAGAAAAATCGATAAAATCATACAGGTCATTATAATTTTTACATAATCTTCTTAATGGATCAGCGTTAGCATAATTCGTTTGAAGACATCTGAGGTGAAGCGGTGTATAATTTCGGGTTATTCTTACTGGTACAGTAAAGTCAATTTGACTGAGCAGAAATTCGCAGCACACAGACCCATTTATCAAATTTACCATAAAACTCACATTAAGCATCAATCTTCTGCTTTCCAACGTCGGCAATTTAATTGTAGCCAGTCTTACTGTATACGACTGAAGGCGAATGTTTGGATTCCAGATTGAATTTCCCAAACAGAATAAAAGAAACTGTTTTTGAACGGATTCAATACTTTTCTTCAAGTAGTTAGTATAAGGATCCCAAATAATAGATCCGTACTCTAGAATGTGTACTAAGGATGTGTAAAGACGTTTAGTTATTACAGGCTCAGTAAATTCTTTAGCCCAACGTTTTATAAATGCAAGCGCTCCACGAGATTTGTTTACCATCATAGTGACGTGCTTATTAAAATTTAATTTAGGGTCTAAAAGAACTCTTATTGAACGAGCAAATGCTTTTGCTAGCCATCTGGAAAACGTTTTCACTCCACATGAAATAAATAGTGATATTAATCCTCCATACATCAGCGACTCCATTGAAAATCATATAAAGATGCGTTTGCTCTCAATTAAAATGGCAATCAAAAATCTTGATGTGAAAAAATCGCCCGGCGCTGATCGAATTACTAGTTCAATGCTGATGAACTTACCAGATTGCGCTGTGAGAATTATGCTATTCATTTTTAATGCCATCTTAAGAGTGGGGGTTTTCCCGTCCTCTTGGAAAATTTCAGAAATAGTCATGATCCAAAAACCGGGTAAAAACGCTACTCAAATTACGTCATACAGACCTATCAGTTTATTATCTAAACTATTAAAGCTGTTCAAAAAGGTCCTCCTCCAGAAAATGACGCCCCATCTAGCAGAGCGAAATATTATTCCAGAACAGCAGTTCGGCTTCCGGGCTGGCCGTGGAATTACAGAGCAGGTTCACAAAATTGTTACTGCTATTAGGTCGTCTTACGAGAAAAAGCTGTTTTGTTCAGCATTGTTCATAGATGTCTCCCAAGCATTTGATAATGTTTGGCATGACAGTCTCCTCACAAAAGTAACACGACTTTTTCATGCAAACACCCACAAGCTGATTAAAAGCTATTTAACTGATAGAAAATTTAAGGTACGGTCAAAAAATGTATATTCTCCAGTTAAGAAGATTTTTGCAGGCGTTCCCCAAGGAAGTATAGTTGGCCCACTATTATACATCGTCTATACATCCGATATGCCTACAAATCGACATACTATCACGTCAACGTTTGCAGATGACACGGCATTTTTAAGTGTGAACAAAGATCCTAAAATTGCATCTGAGCACTTACAAGCTCATATAAACGAGCTGGAAGGTTGGCTAAATAAATGGAAAATCAAAGTAAATCCATCAAAATGTGCCCATGTGACTTTCACACTAAGAAAGACAAATTGTCCGTAAAATAAATAACGTCATTGTTCCGGTGGAAACCCAAACTAAATATCTAAGAATCCATCTAGACAGACGCCTAACATGGTCACGATACATTGAGGCCAAAATCTCAGCTATGAAACTAAAAACAGCTTGACTAATGTGGCTGATAGGTCCATTTTCATCTCTATCTTTGGAATATAAAGTTCTGTTATATAAAGCCATTATTAAACCAATCTGGACATATGGCATTCAGCTTTGGGGAACTGCGTGTGCATCTAACATCCAAAAGTTACAAAGAAGGCAGTCGAGTATTTTACGAAGAATAGTCTGCGCCCCCTGGTATATAAGAAATGAAAATATCCACAGAGATCTAGAAATTCCCACTGTTCGGGAGGAAATTGAAAAATATTGTACTAAGTACGTTCACAAACTGGCGACACATCCAAACGCCCTCGCCAGGGACCTGTTACAATTCGAGGGACACAGAAGGGTTAAGAGAAGTGATACCTTGCGCCTAGTGAGAAGAGGGATATAACTTTTTTTTTTTTTATTTAAACGAAGAGTATTCCTTTTATTTTAAGATTTGAGTACAAGTAACTAGTTATTACATTGGTAATAATTATTTAAGTTTTTTCTTTTTATATTTAAGATTTGGATACTTATTGTAATTTTCTTATAGAAAGATTCAATAATAATAAACAATTAAAAAAAAAAGTAGATCAGTTGAAGAAAGAGTTGTCCAAGCTGGATCTTCCAACGGCAGGAAACAAAGTTGAACTTCAGAAGCGACTATTGGAAGAATTCAAGCAGCGTGGCATGGATATCAATACTCATGACTTTGAAGAAAATGAAGAATTGGAAATAAATACATGCATGCCATCACCAACGGCAAGTAATGTAAATCTCAATTTAATGTTTTCGGATATGATGGAAAAGTTACAGAAGTTAAGTGAAGAGTCTAGAGCCAACAACGAGAAGCGTCTAGAAAAAGTAAAAGAAGAGTCTAGAGGTAACAATGAGGAATCTATAATAAATTACCCGAAACTTCTAGAAAATAACGAAAAGCTTCTAGAAAAAGTCAAAGAAGAGTCTAGAGCCAATAACGACAAACTTCTAGAAAAAGTTCAAGAAGTTTCTACTGTAAGAAGCGATAAATTTCAACATATATCGGAAGTAGTAAATAAGTGAGTAGACGGCATTGACGGAAGAGTCTCTAACTTAGAAAAAGATTTTGGCGAAAAATTACAATACCTGGATAGAGATGTTGGCGAAAATACAAATCCTAGCTGACGAAAAATTTTGCGACTTGAAATATAAAGTGAATAATCTTCAAATACAAGAAGTACCTGTGCGAATGGTGACGGAAAGTGCAAGCAAAGCAAAGGCGTCTACGTTTTATGGGGGCATACCGTTCAATATCTTCAAGTTCCAGTTTGAAACAGTGGCCAACAAAAATATGTGGAGCAACGAGGAAAAAGCTATTGAGTTGATTTTGGCATTGAAGGGAACGGCAGAACACAAAAAGGAAGTGAATCACTCCAATTGTGGTAAAGTTGGCCATCTACAGAGAAACTGCAAGGTACCAAGGAAACATAGCAGTCCCGTTTCTGCAGCAGATAACCACAACAAATGGGTGAACTGCTTAGTTTCTCATGTGTCGCAGATGGGGCAAACACTAGCTCCTACAACCAAAGGCCCCACAATCTCCGTCGCCAGTAGACAGTAGAAAAATGACAGTCTTATTACTAGAGGAAACATCAATGGAAGAAGTCAAGTCCTCACAATAGACACTGGAGCGTTGCGGTCTATTATTACACCCGATTTGGTCAAGGGCAAAGTTGAGCCTCTTTTAAATGGAAGATTGCGAACTGCTACTGGGGAATCTGCTACAATCTACGGAAAGGTGAAGTTAAAGCTTTCTAATGCCAACGTGAGTGTTAGCCACGAATTAATTGTTACCGATATAGTAGATGAAGTGATTATCGGTGCAGATTTTATGATAAATAACGATATTAGTCTGAATATGGGGCAACAAATAATGACTTGGAGAAACGTGGACAGTCTTACTACTAGAGGAAACATCATAATAGACACTGGAGCGTAGCGGTCTATTATTAATCCTGATTTGGTCAAGGGCAGAGTTGAGCCTCTTTTAAATGGAAGATTGCGAACTGCTACTGGGGAATCTGCTACAATCTACGGAAAGGTGAAGTTAAAGCTTTCTATTGCCAACGTGAGTATTAGCCACGAATTTATTGTTGTCGATTTAGTAGATGAAGTGATTATCAGTGCAGATTTTATGATAAATAACGATATTAGTTTGCACAAGGGGCAAAAAATAATGATTTGGAGAAAAGTGGAAGTCTCCTTGAATATTGGCTATAAAAATAATGTGGAGGTAAGAAAACTTACTGCAGTAGAATACACTGAAGACTGGTATACGGCACAGAGAAATGATTCTGTTTTATCAAAAATAATTTCGGCTAAGGAAAAAAGCAAGAGACCACTCCGCAATAACATGTCAGCTGAGAGTCCGCTTTTAAAATCGTACTGAGAACAGTGGAATAGGCTCTCACTGAGGGATGGATGCCTGTATCGCATATGGGTAAATCCGAACGGTAAGACATCATCTAATTTGGTTGTAGTGCCATCATGCAAAGCAAGCGACGTGATAAAGATGTACCATAATGGATGCAGCGGTAGACATTTCGGAGTCACAAAGACCCTTAAGAAAGTAAGACATAGATTCTACTGGGTAGGTTGTCGACAAACAGTAGCAGACTGGATATCAAACTGTGCGAAGTGTAAAGCAGCCAAAAGCACAGTTGAAAGAAGACATGGGCAGTTGCAGCAGTATAACTCAGAAACTCCGTATAAGCAAATGGCAATGGGTGTAGTGAATCCTTTCCAGGAAAGAGAAAACCGTGATGAGGTCCATGAATTCGAGCGCAACAGAATTAAGATGACAAGCGACAAAATGAAAGCGAGCTATGATAAGGCTGCAAATTCTGAAGGCTAAACTAAAGATTTGAAATGTCCGTTACAGTTTGCTTAAGTGAAACAGTATATAAAGCAATGTTGAGATTGCCAGAGGAGTTCAGACATTAGACTGTAAACAAGGTGTGTGAAAAACAATAAAGTGTCGTTGTGACGGTTATAAATAAAGTGTGTTTCTACAACAAGTGTTTAGAAAAGAAAACTTATTATGTTGTTATTTTACAATAAAGAATCCTTAGTATTTTTTTTTAATTTTTTTTTTTATTTAAATATTAAAATTCAATTATAAATTTGTAGAAAAAATTAGTGCCTCAGCGCCTACAGGCATTGGAGAGGCTAGTTGGCAATATTATACCTAGCTAATTTATAATTTCCGTTAAATATTCCTAATATAAAACTAGAATTTTATAAGTAAATAGAAACCAAGAAAATATAATAAAAACAAAGATTTTCAGATATACTATGATAGGGTAAAAACGTAACAATATATAAGAATTATAATTATTCTCAATTAGCCTCAATAATGTCCATTGGACGCTGAAGCAATTGGAATTGTGAAATTGAATTGTAATAAAATAAAAAAAATATAATTAAAAAAAAATTAAATAAAAAAAGGTATCATTAAAGATATAGAAAGTACCAACGCAGAAAAAGATGGCAGATTCACAGGCAGAAATATACTTTAACCACGTGTGTGGTCACTAACTTTTTTTTTTTTTAATCTTTGTAAAATTTTATTTTACCGCACACATGTCTTTATGACTCGACTTCACAATACAGACTCTTATTTCTTAAAATCATGGTGACGTAGCTACCTCTGCCTGTGAATCTGCCATCTTGTTCTTGTCAGTTTCTGTCAGCTTTGACTCATGAGCCATCGTAGACTTGCATGGTCAGTGATGATCTTAAAAGGTAGGCCTTCGATATACTGCCTAAACCTTTTAACACAAATGACAGCTGCGAAACATTCTATCTCTGTGAGAGTATAATTGCGTTGTGCTCTATTTAGCTTTTGTGACACAAATGCAATAGGGTGCTCTTTTCCCTCAATGTCTAATTGGTAAAATACTCCTCCTATTGCTGTGCGAGATGCATCGCATTGTATCACAAATTCTTTGCTAAAGTCTGGTTGAGCAAGGACTGGAGCACTAGAAAGGGCAGTTTTAAGCTGACTAAAATCGTCTATAGCTTCAAGACTGAGACAAAAAGGGTTTACGGATTTCCGAAGACAATCAGTAAGTGGACTAACGAGTTCCGAAAAGTTTCGAATGAAGATACGAAACCAGTTTGCCATGCCGATAAGGCGTCTTACTTGACGAGGAGTTTTAGGTAGAGGAAATTGAGAAATGGCGGAAATCTTTTCAGGATCAACTTTTAAAGCGCCTCCTCCAATTCTATAACCAAGGTATTTAATCTCACGTTGGCAAAATTTGCTTTTACTCACGTTAATGGTAAGACCAAATAATTTTAAACAATGAGAGACTTCGGACAATAATTGAATATGACTCTCAAAATCTGCACTACATACCAGCAGGTCATCTAAATAAATGAAAACATTGTCACGAAGTCTGGAAAGAATAACTTTGTCCAAAAAGCGACTCATTGTCTGGGGACCATTACACAGGCCAAAAGGCATTACTTTATATTGATATAAAGCTCGGCCGGGTACGGCAAAAGCAGTCTTTTCTCAGGAGCTTTTGGATAATTTAATTTGAAAAAATGCGTCTTTTAAGTCAATTCCACTGATGAAATGGGTGTCTTTAAGACGATTTAGAAGACTGTTAATGTGAGGCAAAGGATAAGAGTCCTTTTTTGTAAGCTCATTTAGCTTCCGACAATCTAAGCAAAGTCTTATTTTACCTGGTTTGCGCGCTATGACAATCGGACTACACCAAGGTGAGTTTGACTGCTCTATTACTCCCAAGGATAGTAATCTGTCAAGCTCGGCATAGACTTCGGCTTGTCTAGGAGGAGATAGCGGGTAATGCATCGCCTGTATCTATTTGATGCTCGAGCAAGCGAGTACATCCGAGGCCTGATTTTTCATAGGAGGGAAAATCTGGTCCGCCAAATAACTTTTTTTTTTTAAATGCTATAAAAAAACACTACTGAATATTTTCTCAAATTTCTTTTTTTTTTTAAAGTACAATCCTTCCGGATAATAATGGAAAATAATTTCATTCAAATGGCTGCCTTGGCTGGCCATGCAGTAGCCTACACGATCGGTCCAATTTTTAAGCACATTATCGATTGTGTACAGCTGTATTTCACCAATGGCTTCACGAATATTGTCCTTTAAAGCGTCAATTGTCTCTGGCTTGTCGGCGTAACACTTATCTTTGACGGCACCCCACAAATAATAGTCCAACGGTATCAAATCGCAGCTCCGAGGTGGCCAAACGACATCAGCTTTGCGGCTGATAATGCGATCTTCAAAAACAGGGCGCAAAACATCGAGTGTAGCTTCGGCTGTGAGGCACGTAGCGCCGTCCTGTTGAAACCAAATGGTGCCAATATCATCTTAAATTTTTGTGAACAAAAATTCGTTCAACATGGCCCGATAACGATCGCCATTGACTGTAACGGCCACTCCTTGCTCATTTTCGAAGAAAAATGGCCAATTATCTGGACCAAAATCCGCACCAAACAGTGACTCGTTTTGGGTGCGTCGGCTTTTCAATGTATGCGTGCGGGTTTTCTGTGCCCCAAATGCGAAAATTTTGCTTGTTTACATACCCGCCAAGATCAAAATGAGCTTCATCTGAAAAGATGATTTTTTTGGCAAAATCGGCATCTTCTCTAAGTCGATCGCAGGCCCACTTAGCGAAGCGAAAACGCATTGGATGGTCAGTTGGCTTCAACTCCTGAACCAATTGGACTTGTATGATGTCATACCAAGGTCTTTATGCAAAATTCGTCTCAATGATGTCTCCGAAATGTTCAATTGTTGAGAACGACGGTGAATTGATGTTGATGGTGCTTCACGCACACTTTCTGCCACAGCAGCAATATTCTCGGGTGTACGCACTGTTTTTGATTTTCACGCTTTGGTTTATCAATTAGGATGCCAGTTTCTTTCACTTTGTTCACAAGATAACGAACATACGGAGCTGACGGTGCTTCTCTTCTTCCAAAATCTGTACGCAATTTTCGCACACATTCTGCAACATTACTATGATTTTCAAAGTAATGTCGCAATATTTCCCAGCGTTGTTCAAGCGTATACACAACCATATTCGTTCAGCGGAAGGATAAAACTAATTATCTGTCCAATCAGACATGAGCTAAGTGTTACCATTCACGAAATAAGCACTAGTTGAAAAAAAAGCGTTAGATGGCGAACCCTTTATAATAGTTTCGAGTCTTAATTTTTGCTCAGGGCTAAGGCTATGATATAGGAGGTCTGTTTTCTCTTTGAGTTCCAAACAATCGATTGAAGGAATAATCTGAGGTGCGAGAGCGTATGTTCGTATGAAGCTGTTTGAGCTAGAGATGAAACAATATAAAAAACAATAGTTTTTGTAACGCCTTTGAAAATCACAGGCAAGGTACAATAACCTAGAGCTGTTAGCAGTTAAAAGATTCGACTTGAACTCTTTTATTTGAATGTTGTGTTCCTTTGTAAAATCCAGACTCTCCCCTTTCCTAAAACTGTTACATTAGCTCCTGTATCTAACAAGCAAGTTAATTCCGTATTAAAAATCTTCATTTTGGCGTCCGAATTAGAAAGGCAGCTGGACTCTAATGCTAGCCTATAACCTTTTCTTTGTTTATAACGAAATTTGCATTTTTCTATTTGTAGAGATACTCTAAACTTGCGATTTTTGTTAGCAGGTGTATTGATATGTCGTGACTGATATGAATTAGGTACATCAGGAATGGTTGAGGAACCGGAAAGCAAAGCCTCCTGTGGGGGTTTACTTTCAGGGTTCATAGCACACTCGGGGCTTAGTTTTTGGAACGAGGGTCCCCGGTTGCCCGCTCGCTCCGATTTCTGTTAAACGTATGTGGGTTTTTACACATTAGAATTGTGACTCCTCTTTGCCCACACTTAAAACAGAAAATCGTGAACATCTTCTTCACCGCAGAACAAAATCTTCCAGTCTTTTAATTTGGTTGAAAAAGTGTTGGAAAACCCGGAATTCGCATTAGAATTATTATTGGAAACTAGGCTAGGAGATACTATAGAAGCATTATTAGCCCTTGTTTTATTTAGTTCCCCTCTCAATCTATTGATCTCTTGTCTAAACTGTTCTTGAGTACTCCTAGTGCTATCTCGGATATACGCGAGTAATGACTCCAAGACGTTTGTATCAGCGGAAGGTCTCTCTTGGGGAGATGGTGAACCATTTCCTCTGGTGGCCATATCTAACTCTATATCAGGTGGATTATTAGATATTTGTGACAGACTCTTCTAGAGCTATGGGAGAGTTAGGGACTGGCGAGGTTCTTATGGCCCTTAAACTGGTGCTAGAATCGGTATCCCCTGATCCTACAGTGCTGTGCGATCCCTGTGCTCTGGCAGTGCCACCGCGTCCTTTACTGGATCTAGACGAATTTAAATCGGGGTCACGAGATAGAGGTCTTGATTGAGCGTTGGTTGACCGAGTATTTGGCTTGTGTATAGCGCACACGCTAGTCAATAACTAATAGCGACTACGCTCTACTGACAGTAAAAAATATGTCAATGGAAAGTCTGAAAGTTGGCGACGAAGAAGTGCGTGGTAATCAGTAGTGTGGCGAAACAAATTTTTAATTAAGAAAAATATGTTTCAAGAAAGAAAAATTTTCTTTCTTCGGAATATATACAAAAAAAAATTTATTTTTTTTAATTTTTTTATATTTATAAGTTAGACGATAATTAAAAAAAAATTAACTACAAATAGAAAAAGAAGGTATTCTTTTGCAATTTGGTTACTGTAAAAAAAATAAGTTTTCTTTTCTTCTGGATATGGTGAAGAAAAAAAAATCGCAGTGTGTGCAGATATGTTTACAATGCTGAGCAGGGCCGGCAGACCCAGATAACGGCAAGATATGCAATGGACATAAGTTGCAAGTATATATATAAAAAAAAAGCTATTCAATACGACGTGATTATCTGTTACTGGCAAATCGGTTTTGTTTTAAGCACAAAGCGATGACTCAGTTTAAATACAAGAATAATCACTTAGTAAGATGTTTTATATTTAAAAGTCTACTCGAGGTTGATCCTCCCCGCAACAATATCTGATGAAAACAGATGTTAACCGATATTGACTGAGGCGGAACACCCACGACCATTTATTTATACACATATATATATATATAAAATTTACAATAAATCCGATCCTCTACCACTCAGCTCGGTGCTGTTGGTCACGGACTTGTAGTGGAGTTGGAATAGATAGCGATGGAAAGGGTAGAAATTTGGGACAGTTTAATTCCTCCCTCCTGACTTCACGCCGCGTGCCGCAATTGTCACCAAAGTGATCATTCAGTGAGACTTGCACGTAACGTAGGGCAGTAGCTTGGGACCGAACCACAAATTCTCCCGTAAAAAAAATCATCTTGACAATATTGAAATATAATAAGCAGGAGCAAAGCCAACGGTTACGTCACGCGCCGGATACAATAAAATTTGCATGCCCACGTATATTGTTCACGTTTGCGTTATTGTACGTACAAAAAGAAATAAAGTTAGGAACTCCTTTACGTTACGGAGAAATTAAGTTAACGTTCTACGTTACGTTAACGAAGGAAAACTAATTAACAATTACGGTACTTTATGGAAATTTTAAGATTACGTTTCCGTTACTTTACGGAAAGTTTATAGTTCACGTTTACGTTACATTAACGTAAATATACTTCATTGTGAACGGTCGATGTTTTTAATGCGCTCTAGAAACTTGCAAATAAAAAAAATTAAAAAGAAAAATTAGGAAAAAAAAACAAAACAATAGAATTGTGATTTAATTAAATATACAAAAAAAAAAAAAAAAAAATTACAAAATATACTGAAAGCAGCTAATCTAACATCAAACTAAGAGAAAAAAAAATAATTTTTTTTTGTTATCAAAAGATGAGTCAGTGCGGTCAATGTAGTAACATTCTACCAACAAAACATGTTAAGTGTCATAATTGTGATTCAGGTTATCATTTCTCCCCATGCTGTTCACTGTCGGAAATAACCTACTCAACAATGGCAAATGAACGTAAGTCAGATTGGAGATGCCACAAATGTAAACCACGTAAAGGATGTACTAACAGGAACAATGCCTATCATGTAATAGTTGATGAAGATAATGAAAAGACAAACCAAAAACATCAAAGAGATTACGACAATGAAGAGAATATTATTGCAAAACGATTTAAAGATACGGTATCATTAAGCACCGTAAATAATAGCTTTTTCGTGTTAAAAAGCGATGTCACCGAACTTAAAGGCGATGTCTCCTCTATGAAGGATGATATAAAAGATATTAAGTCAACAATGCAAGAACTAGCAAAATCAATTGGAGAAAACAATACAAAAATAAATAATAGTCTACAAACAGCCCTAGAAAAAATCACAAGCTCCGTTACCACTCTTACATCTCAAGTCAGTGAACTATACCAAATAAATAAAGAGAAAGATAAACAATTGCAAAGGATGGAAAACAGAATAAATAACTTGGAACAACAATTAAGAAATAGGCAGATCGAAATAAAAAATGTTACAAATGTTGCAAATGAAACCATTGACCCCAAAGAAGCTCTTAAAACCATTGCTAACTCCGTCGTAATGGAAATAAACGACAGAGATATCAGTGAATCATACACCTTAAAAAAATCCAAAAAAATATAATAGAATTTACAACAATAAATAAAAAAACAGAATTGTTAAAAAAAATTAAATTAATAAACAATGATACAAACCATAAATTCGTATACATAAATGAACACCTAACCCCGCATAAGCGGCGCTTGCTTTGGTTAGCAAAAACAAAAGCCAAAGAAGTGGGATTTAAATTCGTATGGGTAAAGAACGGGAATATTTTTGTTAAGAAAAACGAAATATCAAAACCTCTGATAATTGAAAATAGCACAGATATTGAATTAATCACTGAAACTAATTAAAACAAAAAACCAAATTAATTATTTACTACATATCAGAGAGAAAAAAAAATTATTTAAAAATATATATAAATTATAAAAATGACTCAATCAGTAAACAACTTTTGCCAAATAAATAAACAATTCCTAAGCTATCCCATAACAATTGTCTATATGAACATTCGGTCACTCAGATTAAATTTCACACCATTTCTGGCTAGTCTTCATAAGATCATTGACAACGTCAATTTTATAATTCTAGTGGAGACAAATATATCAAATGAGGAGCAACATACATTCAACATAAAAGGGTTTAACTCATATTTTCATAACAGAAATAATGGAGGTGGAGGTGTAGCTGTTTATATTAGAGAAAATATAACACAAACAAATATAAGCATTAACACAGTTTCTTTTGAATGCATTCAAATAAACATCACAAACAACAATAAATTATTCTCTTTGTTTGCAATTTATCGACCACCAAAAAACAATGTAAATGAGTTTATAATGGAACTCGACGAAGTGATAAACACAAACAACAAGAGAAGATATAAATAAGAGAACAAGCTCATGCATTGATCATATACTCTTAAAGCTAAAGAAAACAGACATACAAACATACTCCGCAGTAGTGAGAACAAACATCTCTGATCACTATTCACTCTTTTGTTGTATACAAAATGAAGAAATAAGAAAAAAGTTAAACCAGGAAACAGAAAACAGCCTGTATGTGGGGGCCACTCATAAAAGTATTAATAACAACAAAGTTAGTACAAGTATCAAAACAATAAATTGGGTTAGCTTAGTAAATTCAGATATGAGTACAGAAGAAATTTTTTAAAAAATATATAAAACTTTCCAACAAATTTATTCAAGCTGCACATCAATTAATGTAAATAAATGAAAAAATAGAAAAGTGAATATGTGGATGACCGAAGAATTAAAAAGATATTGTGAAGTTCGGGATATACTATATATTAAATGGTTAAATAATAAAAACAACAAAAATTATGAATATGATTACAAAAAATTTCGAAATGTGCTAAACAAAAAATTAAACTGTGTAAAAAATAATTATTTTAAAAACAAATTTATTGAAAAAAGAAATGATATAAGAGCTACTTGGCAAATAATTAACGAAATAACAGGTAAAAAAATCACAAGTATTGACTCAACAATAACAAACAACTTCAAAAATGAGCTGAATATTTTTGAATCAATTATTGTATGATTCAATATTTGTCTGAATTAATAGTTAGCAGATCTAAGCTCATAACCTAGACCTTTACTAATTTGGAGTTTCTTTGGTTTCTCACAGGTACTTGGAACCTGGAGAACTCTATTAGAATGATTGAATCACACGTATTGCTAGTAATAATTGAATAAATCTTCTTTATTTTTTCTTTCTTATATACTAAAATTCATTAACAATAAATTAAAGTTAAGCACTTATTATAATGACCTAATTTAGTTATTTGTGGCTATTGAACTTACGATTGATGCAACAAGTGAACATAAGCAAAAATAATAAACTTGCATTGTAAACATTAATTAATTGCAAAAGTGAATACAAACCAAAATAATAAAACCTGCATTAATAGCAAACCGAAATTAGGTAATTTAAATAAAATAAAATTATAAAATATGCATCATAGACAGTAATTTGTTAGGTTGTTTAACTCAATTGAAATAAATAATAAATGTATGTGTGTATGTTGAGGTAAGCTTCAACATTCTCCCCACGTTGACCATTGGTCGATTATAGATGAGGATCAAGTGTCTATGATATCAATGGTGATAGGCCGGGGTAATGGGACTGGATGCGGATGATCGGACTTGTTATCTATTCTGCGCTGATGGGTTGTGCATATCTTAACTAGTGTGATGGCCGCCGCAATGATCAAAGAAATCAGAAGAGCGGAATAACTTACTATATGATGATGTTGACTATTAGACTTGATAAGTTCCGGTATGTGTACAATTGTTGACTCATTAATCTGTTTTTGCAACTGGTTTAGTTGGTTAAGATGTGTTTCATACTGAATGTTAGTGGTGTTTATGATTCTTGTGATTTCCTGCGGTGTACTTAAGTGGTCGATATGTTTAAGTTGGACGTACGATGTATGCAAATTGTGTGAGGCACTAAAGTGACCTTGCATTGTGATGAAGTTGTTTTTAATTATGCAAGTTGGATCTATCTGCATTATACCAGTACCTCTTAATATGTGTCGTGAGTTTTCTGCGCCACAGGCTGCTGAAATTTCTACTTCTTCGATAACCGCAAACATCCATGTATTAGGGTTTTTTAATTGCGTCCATGTTGCGTTGTCTAGAACTCGTACAAGTATACAATTTGCTGTGTTTCGGTTGTTGAGGATGTTCATCTCGCATGAATTGGCAATTGCATCTCCCTTACGCCTAACTTGTTTGTTTTGACATATGTACGCATCGTTTTTTGATACGATGCAGCTAGTTATGTCATGAGCTGTAAAGCGAATATATTCATCGCGGTGTGAATTAACAGCTAACAGGGAATTTTCTGGATCGATAGCTATTAAGGTGTTATTTTTTATAGTGGGAACCGGAATTACGTTCAAGGGTTCGAAGAATTGTTGGTCGACAAGTGGCATGATTTCAAAGACAACCTCGTCCTTTGTTATTGCTCCATTGGCCTGTGTACGTTGCTTTTTAAGATGTGCCCTTATTATAGTTAACTCATTCTTAAGCTGGTGAGGAGTTAATAGCAGAGGACTGATTTGGCCGTGATGAGCGTCGGTTAACACGTCTATGATTTCCCTTTCTATTCGTTGCAGGTTTATGGCGGTTAATGTCAGTTGTTTGGCAAGTAGTGACATTTGTTGTGTTTGACTGATTTGGTCGGACACCTTGCTCAGTGAATTTGCTTCTTCTCTAATATTCTTGACGATTTCTCTTAATTGATTCTGTGTATTTAGTTCATCTTGTTTAATAATGTTGATCGTAGAATCAATAATCGACGTTTGGTTTTTTAGTAATTGGAAAAGATAGTCTGTTTCGCCCTTGGCCCTTTTAATGGTGTCTGACATATCATTTGCATAGTCCGAGTCCAGAACACCAAATAACGACCGCGCCACATTTCCTACAATGTTGAATGCGCCTCGTTTTTTTCTACTAGTGGCGAAAAGCACCTTATCTTCTTGTAATTCTTCCTTAATTTGAATAAAATTGGTCACCAAAATGTTGCATATTGATGGGGAGTTGGTGGATGAACATCGCTGTTGCAAGATTGATAATCCAGACTGAAAAACCTGTAGCCCAGACAAAAATGGTGCTAAATCATAATACACCATAAGTTTCCATTCAGCCGTGACAAGCTTTACTGTTCCTATTCCTTCAAAATATATTCCTGGGTCAGATCGAAACTGGTATTACAAACGTCGTTAGGATCATCGAGAGAAAGTTTGAGTGGATACTACCTTTTGCTCTTTTGATTGGTGGAATGTCAGCTTCGTCAGATAACAGTTGGCAAATGTGGCTGGATGATTTATTTTCTGCCAATTCGTCCTCGTGGAGTAGTGGGGCTAGATTATGAATAGTTCTTCTTTTTACTCCTGACGCTGTTTTAATGTCTGCTACCCGTACCTTGCCATCTTTACCCGCATACGTTTTGAGAATTCTGCCGAGTGGCCATTGCATAACCGGTAAATTATCTTCCTTTATTATGACGAATTTTCCCTCCCTTGCATTTTCAGATGATGTTTTCATTTTTGTTTTTCTTGTAGCTGATGTAGATATTCCAATGACCAGCGTTTCCAAAACTCGTGTTTGAATTGGGAAACATGATTCCACCTTTTTGACAAAGAATAGTTGGTTGGGTTGGTAGCCCTTGAGTCTATTTGTGCCGTAAGTGGTTCTCCGATTAAAAAATTCCCAGGAGTTAAAGCTGCATAGTCATTTGGATCACTTGACAGTGGAGTCAGTGGTCGCGAGTTTAGGATTGCTTCGATTTCAATTATGACAGTTTCTAACTCTTCATATGTGAGTGACGCGGTTGCCATACTTCTAAGCAGCAACAGTTTAGCGGACTTCCCATAAACCTTCAAAATGAGGTGCTCTTGGAGGTATAAATTTAAATTCAATCCCACTGTTGCTGCAAGATCTAGTGATCGTTTCCTGTGATTGTTCAGAAAAGATGATGTCATTTAACTCCTTGAGCTGATTTCGTGCTCCTGTGAAATTTGTAGCGTTATCCGAATATATAGTTTGACAGCGTCCTCGGCGCGAAACAAATCTTTTGAGGGCTCCAATGAACGCTTCTATAGTAAGGTCACTTACAACTTCTAAGTGCACTACTCTAGCTGAAAAACAAATAAATACTGCTATGTACACCTTGTGGGGCCTCTTGTCTCTTAATTTGTAGTGCACCCAGAATAGGCCGCAGTAATCTACACCCGATGTCATGAATGGCCTTGTTGGAGTCACTCTACTGGCGGGTAGGTCTCCCATAATTTGCTGCATTAAGATTGGTCTTGATTTTGTACATCGGACACAGTTTTGGACTATGTTTCTGGCTATCGTTTTCCCCTAATGATCCAAAACTGGTATCTAGAGATGGCCAATAATGTTTTTGGACCACAGTGGTGGTTGTCGACGTGTAGCATCTTCATTATTAGCTTTGAAATTGGGTCATTGTATGGAAGAAGAATTGGGTGTTTGGCATTGTATGAGAGATTGGAGGCTTCCAACCTTCCCCCGACCCTTATTATACCATTCTCATCCAGAAATGGAGATAAGCTACTTATTGGACTTGATTTTTCAATTTCACGCTTCTTTTTTAACGTATTGAGCTCAGTTTTAAACTCTGAAGCCTGAATGGCCTTGGCTATTAAGTTCATTGCTGAATTGAGTTCTTGGCAAGTAAGTGCCTTGCTTATTGGCCGAGTGGCCTTTGACATCTTCGCGTTTTGGATGAAACGTTGTACATATGCTACTACTCTTTGCAGAGTCTTGAATGATTTGTGATTGTTAATTTTGTAGATCTCTTCCAATTCAGCTGAAGTGGTTGATAGAGACGTTACCTGGTTTAGTTTGAATTCTTCGGAATTAGGAGGTGTTTGATTTTTATTGAATTCCTTAGGCCAAACATCTTTGTTGCCGTGTAAAAAGATTGGCCCGTAAAACCACAAGTTATTCTGCAATAGCCCTTCGGCACTCAAACCTCGAGAGATGAGATCGGCTGGATTTTGCTTTGACCTAACGTGTCTCCATTGAACGTTTATTGTTTCTTCTTGAATTTTGCTTACTCGATTAGCGACGAATGTGCGAAGTGAAGATGTTGACGAGGTAATTCAATGAAGAACTATTTCTGAATCCGACCATAAATATGTTGGGGTGTTCTCAGCGTGTAATTCCTTTTTTACCTTTTTAGTTAGGTCTGTTCCAAGGAGAGCAGCACATAGCTCTAATCGCGGTAAGGTTACCTTCTTAAGGGGTGCAATTCGTGATTTGGAACATAACAATCTGACTATGACTCGACCATCCTTTACTTTGGAGCGTATGTAGACTGAGGCCCCATACGCCTTTTCTGACGCATCTACAAAAGTGTGTATTTGCGTGTCTCTTGAAACGTGGCCATCAAAAATATGTCTCTTGGTAGATAAATTGTTTAACTGTTTTAAATTTTGTCGAAATGCCGACCAGTGTTCATAGAGATTTTTTGGGAGTGAGTCATCCCATGATAGCTGCTGGATAAACATTTTTGCTGCAACTACTACTGGACCAGCGATTCCTAATAGGTCAAACATTCGTGCTACATCAGATGTTACCGTTCGCCTTGTGATTCTTTGGTTTTCTTGAATATCTGCCTTAAGGCAGAATATGTCGGCCTTGGGGTTCCATGTTAATCCCAAAATTTTTGTGCATTACTATCAAAGTCAAGATTTAGCTCTCTGTCACTAGGGTGAATGCCGGATAGCAGCTGAGGGTGGTTTGCACACCATTTCCTCAGCTTAAAACTAGCTTTTGTAGTAATTTAGTTAGCTGCTGTTGCATATCTACTGCTGTGATTAAACTATCTGAACCACTCATGCCATCGTCTACATAGAAATCATATCTTAGTGTTTTAGCACCCAGTGGATATTTTTCCATGTTTTGATCAGCTAATGTTTGTAAGCATTTTGTTGCTAGGTATGGGGCTGAGGAAGTTCCATATGTTATAGTATTGAGCCTATATGTCTGTATTGATTCCGTTGGATTATTTCTCCAATATATTAGTTGCATATTACGGTCTGCCGTATCGACCAGAATTTGCCGGTACATTTTTTCGATATCAGTACAAAAGACAAATCTTGGTAGTCGAAACCGTAGCAGCATGCCTAAGAGGTCTCCCTGAGTTGGGGGACCAAAGCTTAGAATGTCGTTAAGAGAGAGACCTGTCGATGATTTTACAGAGGCGTCAAATACTACTCGCAGCTTAGTGGTCGTACTTTCAGGTTTTAGCACGCTGTGATGAGGGATATAAAAATGAGGTTCCTTCACTTCAGAGGAATCTATGGGGGTCATGTGCCCTAGTTTTTCGTATTGATCCATAAATTCAACATACTGAGCCTTGATGTCTTGGTTTTTAGATAGCCTATGTTCTAGAGCTATAAGTCTCGAAAATGCAAGCTTCTTGGTGCTGCCTAAGCAACTTGGATTCTCACGAAATGGCAGTCGTACTACAAATCGGCCTTCGGAGTTTCTTGTAGTAGTTTGACCAAAGTGTGTTTCGCATCGCCGTTCTTCCTCAGTGAGAGTGCTGTTATTTGACTCAAAATCGTCTATTTTCCAGAAGCGCTCAATGAGTTCGTTTGTATCTGGGTTGCCCTTAACAGTTATTGCACATAGAGCACAGAGCGTGGAGCCGTGTCCAAGTCTTCCGCTAACAACCCAGCCCAGCCTTGTGTTTACTAAGTGGGTAGATCCGGTGACAAGCTAAATTTACCGTGAGTTATTATATCATGGTAGTATTCTGCACCTAATAGAACATCAATGTTGTTGGGTTTGTTGAACTCAGGATCAGCCAATTTAATATTTTCTGGAATTGGCCAGGTTGTGCAATTTAATTCTTCGGAAGGTTGAACTGAAATAATGTTAGGAAGTACGAATGCTTCCAGCCTTGTGCTGAAACTGTTTGAGGTAGAATGAAGGCCTACGTTGATTTGTTCTGCGTTATTGATTGCCGATACCTTCGATGCATAGCGATGTTTCTGTTGGCTTAATGGATAATTGCTTTACTAGTCGATTTGTCACAATGTTGATTGGTGATCCTGAGTCCAATATCGCTCTTAACAGACCAGATTGACCAATACTAGCAGTGATTTTTACGCGTGCTGTAGCTAGCAGGACGTAGCCTTCCCGGGCTCCCGTGAAATGAACCAAAGCTACTGTTGAAAGTGCTGGCACATAAGTCGTTGGTATTTTTCTCATAGTAGAAATATTATTTGATGTTGAGGGCATCGTGTTTATGTTGTGTTGATATGGTTCGAGGTGAACTAACGTGTTGTGTCTTTTATTACATTTTCTGCAGCAGCTTGTGGTGCAATGTCTCGCTATATGACCAGGCTTAAAACAGTTTACACATAGCTGATGTGCATGAATCCATTTCAATCGCTCGGAAGCCGTCTTTGATAAGAACTGATTGCAATGGTACAGCTGATGATTTTTACTGTCACACAATTTGCAGGAACTGGCATCTTGAGATGATGTTGCTGCTGACACCGTTCTTTTTGGTGTGTTTTGTGTTCGAACGACAGCTTCTAGTGACTGAAATCTAGTTTCCAGGAAGTTCAATAATTCTTCTAATGACGGTAATGCTCTGGGACGCTGTATTGACTGCTCATACAACATATGCGTTGATGTTTAAATGTTTAGTGCTGCAATGGATTCGCGTGTTGTGTCATGTAATCCTTTTATGGCTGCAGCAGAGGGATTTTGCGGTATCTTCTGCTGGCCTAATAATTTGTTTATAATGTTGTTTGTTAGAATTATTGTATTGTTGAACCGGTATTGAAGTAAAGAGTGATTTTTTTGCTATTATCTTTTTGGCAACACTAGTTTTGACAGCTCACGCACGTTTTGTATCTTGTGTCACTGTCAAACATCTTCAGTTTGGTCTATAATTTAATCATGAATCGTCTTACAAACGAACAACGCTTGCAAATTATTGAATTTTATTACCAAAATGCGTGCTCTGTTAAGAAAGTTCATCGCGCGCTTCTTCCATTTTATGGTCAGTTTAATCGACCTACTGAGGCTTCTATTCGGGCTATTGTAACAAAATTTCGCACCAAATTTACATTGTTGGACATTAAACCACCAACACGCTTACGTAGAGTGCGAACTGAAGAAAATATCGCAGCCGTATCGGCCAGTGTTGGTGATGACCGGGAATTATCGATTCGGCGCCGTTCGCAGCAATTGGGCCTCTGTTACTCCACTACGTGGAAAATTTTGCGGAAGGATTTGGGTGTGAAGCCTTATAAGATACAACTGGTGCAAGAATTGAAGCCAAACGACCTACCACAACGCCAAATTTTTGGTGAATGGGCTCTTGAAAAGTTAGATGAAGATCCACTTTTTTATCGAAGAATTGTGTTCAGCGACGAGGCTCATTTCTGGTTGAATGGATACGTGAACAAGCAAAACTGCCGTATTTGGAGTGAAGAGCAGCCAGAAGCATTGCAAGAGCTACCAATGCATCCACAAAAAACAACCGTTTGGTGCGGATTATGGGCTGGCGGCATCATTGGGCCGTATTTCTTCAAAGATGATGCGAATCACAACGTTACTGTGAATGGTGAGCGCTACCGTGCGATGATAACAAACTTTTTTTTGCCCAAAATGGAAGAGCTTGACTTGCATGACATGTGGTTTCAACAAGACGGTGCCACATGCCACACAGCACGCGAAACAATGGACCAATTGAGAGGCGAGTTCGGTGAACAGTTTATTTCACGCTTGGGACCAGTCAATTGGCCGCCCAGATCGTGCGATTTAACGCCTCTAGACTATTTTTTGTGGGGCTATGTTAAGGCTAATGTCTATAGGGACAAGCCCGCTTCGATTGACGCACTGGAAGCCAACATTGCCAACATTATTCGTGAGATACCGGCCGAAATGTTGGAAAGAGTATGCCAAAATTGGACTAAGCGGATGGACCATTTGAGGCGCAGCCGCGGCCAACATTTGCATGAAATAATCTTCAAACATTAAATTATATCGACCCAACTATCGATCCAAATAAATATTTCATGCATTTTTCTGAATTTTATGTGTTTTTTTTTTTTTTTAATTTCCGATAGTTCTTATAAAATCACCTTTTATATTCCAGGCCGTCTCATAATTGGTTTCTGTTAGAGATAGATTTTGTATTAGCCTTGCGGCCTCACCTGTTACATTTGTTTTAAGAAACCACATTTTTTGTATGGTTGGCATTGTCTTTTTGTGTATTTCGTTGAACATATCATAGAATGGTTGCCAACTCAGATAATCGCCATTGGAAGATGATGTGGTGGGGTTTCTTGATTACTCATTGTTTGAACGTTGGTTTCTGGTATCAAACTAATTTTTAAGTCTTCAATTTGCATAATTTTACTCGTTATTTCTGTTTGTTTTTCCAGAAATTGGTATATATCATGCTCGATGTTTTCTGTACATATCTTGTCCTGCAACTGCTGTATTGTTTTCATATTATATTCGATTGTTTTTAGTTTTACATCTATTTGTTGTCTCGTGTACTGAACACCTGCTGTTAATATGTCGTCCAATGTGCTGATAACTGTCGATATGGTAGCGCTCTGTGTCCTTATCAAATTGTTTGTTAGTTTCTCAGCTGCCTGCTGCCTAGTGATGCCTGACGTGCTTGCTTGCATTGTTGCTTTTTCCTTTATGAGTTGAATTTGTCTTTGGATTTCGTCTTCAGCCTCTCTGTACTTTTGACTCGTGTACTCGTATAATTTTTGTTCAAACTATTTATGATTTTCCTTTGCTGCTGGATCACTTCTTATGAGGTTGTCGATTTTTTCGAAACTTTTCCATAATTCTTCTATTTCCTTGGACTTCCTCTCGTAGTAGTCTACCGACCTTCTCTCCTTCGGTGTCTTTTTTACATTGACGATTGCCCGGTTTAATTCTTCAGCTTTTTCGTCCTGTGTTTCTACCAGCTTCTTCAAAGTCTTCATGATGAATTTATTACTGACGGAGGTAACTGCCTTGTAGAGCTTTCGATGTTCTCTATGTCTTGAGGCGTGTTCTGTTTTCAAATATCAAAGGATCCTTACCAGTTGTGGGGGGAATCTTTTAATTTTTGATAGTTTGGGGTCACCAATGAATAATTTTGAATCAATTATTGTATGATTCAATATTTGTCTGAATTAGTAGTTAGCAGATCTAAGCTCATAACCTAGACCTTTACTAATTTGGAGTTTCTTTGGTTTCTCACAGGTACTTGGAACCTGGAGAACTCTATTAGAATGATTGAATCACACGTATTGCTAGTAATAATTGAATAAATCTTCTTTATTTTTTCTTTCTTATATACTAAAATTCATTAACAATAAATTAAAGTTAAGCACTTATTATAATGACCTAATTTAGTTATTTGTGGCTATTGAACTTACAATTGATGCAACAAGTGAACATAAGCAAAAATAATAAACTTGCATTGTAAACATTAATTAATTGCAAAAGTGAAAACAAACCAAAATAATAAAACCTGCATTAATAGCAAACCGAAATTAGGTAATTTAAATAAAATAAAATTATAAAATATGCATCATAGACAGTAATTTGTTAGGTTGTTTAACTCAATTGAAATAAATAATAAATGCATGTGTGTATGTTGAGGTAAGCTTCAACATGAGCAATTAATAAATATCGCAAACAAATTTGCTACCAATTTTAAAGATAATGTTAAGAATATTTTACACAATTGTAACGTAAAAACATGCCAAACTCAGTATAGAACAATACAAAACTCTATGTTTTTGTCACCCACAACGGAAATGGAAGTGTATAATATATTAGCAAAACTTAACACAAATAAAGGTGCAGGACTGGATGAGATTAGACCCAAAGATCTTAAGTATAACGCAAAAGTTTTAACACCAGCCATAACTACCTTAATTAACACGAGTATAACCAATGCTGCTATACCACAACTACTGAAATCCTCATTAATCCGTCCAATATTCAAAAGTGGTACCAAAAATAACTGCAATAATTATAGACCCGTTGCAATACTGCCCGTCATCGAAAAAGTGTTAGAGGTGAATGTTTGAACTGGTTCAAAAACTATTTAGAACTAAGAACATATCGTGTTAAAATCGGACAGACTCTTAGCGATTAAACATCTACATCCAATAATGGTGTACCTCAAGGTTCAAAACTTGGACCCATACTCTACCTAATATATACGAATGAAATGCTAGACATGATCCAGGAATGCGCAACATTTGCCTATGCTGATGACACTGCCATTATAGTTTCAAATAAAAACGTTGATACGGCTTATCAAATAATGCAGAGGAAAATGAACGAAATATCGAGATGGTCTCATGATAATGGCCTAGTAATTAACTCAATAAAAACAAAAATATTACACATAGTGTAGCAATGCGTATCAAGTTTCACGATTATCAATGCCTACATGACTCAAGTAATACGGGTTATATAGACACGTGTTCAACCACTATAGAGCAAGTGAAAAACATAAAATATCTATGCGTATATATCGATGAAAACTTTAAATGGCTTACGCAAATACAACATATCTCAAAAAAACTACGAAAGGCTGCTTATAGTCTATATCACGTAAGCAATTTTGCAACGTACGAGGTACTGAAACAAGCTTACTATTCTTTAGCAGAACCATATTTAAGGCATGGAATCACGGCATGGGGAAGCGCAATATATTGCAGATCGCTGCAGCAAACCCGAAACCAAATCCTCAAAATTCTTCTAAAGAACAAGCAAACGCAACTATGAAGTACCATCGGAACTAATATATCAAACAACAAACGGCACACGCAACAACAGCAGTAACATAAATATAAACAACCCGATCAACAACGTAAACAGCAGTAATAACATAAATATTTATCATCAGCACAAACAATAGTACACAATCAATCATACACTCAAACACAATTACAATAAACGAAAATACTAATAACCTAAGCAACAGAAACAACACCAATATAAATCAAACACAAGCAATATACAACAACATACATACAAATACAAACACCACAAACCAACGTAACAGCATTGCTAGTACATTAGGAATCCTAAACATTAAAAGTCTACATCAAATAACTCTAGTCAACGATTTTTACAATGATCATCGCTTTTTGAATAGATTAAACCACGCATACAATACTAGGCAACGCGTAGAGGGAAAATTTTAAGTAAAGGTTGTTTTTTATAGACGTATAGAACTTTAAGTTGGCATTACTGTTCAAGATGGCAACCGATTTAACAGCTGTCAAGTGATTTATTCTCAGTTTGGTTTGGCAACTCATCATGAATAGACTCACGCACCGAGCAACCAGAGGTGTCAGAGTGCAGATATAGTATACATTTTCTTTCTGTCTTTTTTGCACGAACTCAAAATTTTTATTTTGTTTTGCTCAGGTATTTCTAAAAAATTTACACTTTCATTATTTACATTTCGTAAATATCAATTTTAAAACATGAAAATTTGTGTTTTTTATTACTTTTACATTAAATTCCATACTTCATAACAAAAAAACGTAGATATAAGTATTTTCGGCATGTGCATTTTCATTACGGAAATAACTTTTCAATTAATGTTTTTTAAAGCAAAAAATTTTTCATTTTGCTTATTTTCTCTTATTCGTAATATTAAAACACTATATCTGTCTCTTACATACAAACTCCAAATAAAATGCTGAGTTTTTCAAAATTCTAACCTCAAAAGTTTCATCTCTGGTTGCTTAGTGACTCACGCCTGAACAACGCTTGCAAATGGGCACAAAACGAGATTGCCGTTGTTCCCGATTTTCATAAGCGAATTTTGTTTAACGATGAAGCACACTTCTTTTTGAATGGCTACGTCAACAAACAAAACTGCCGCATTTAGAGTGAAGCTAATCCTCAAGTGTATGTCGAAACACCGTTACATCCAGAAAAACTGACTGTTTGATGCGCTTTATGGACTGGTGGAATCATTGGTGCGTACTTCTTGAAAAACGATGATGGCCAGAACGATACAGTCAATGGTGATCGGTATAGAGCCATGATTACTAACTTTTTCATTCCTGAATTCAACAACCATGATGTCCAGGAGCTGTGGTTTCAACAAGACGGCGCAACATGTCACACAGCTCGTGCCACAATCGATTTATTGAAGGACACGTTTGGTGACCGCCTAATTTCACGTTTCGGACCTGTGAATTGGCCTCCAAGATCTTGTGATTTAATACCGCTAGACTACTTTGTGTGGGGCTATGTAAAGTCATTGTTCTATGCGGATAAGCCACAAACGCTTGACCATTTGGAAGACAACATTCGGCGTGTTATTGCCGATATACGGCCACAAATGTTGGAAAAAGTCATCGAAAATTGGACGTCCAGATTGTACTGCATCCGAGCCAGCCGTGGCGGTCATATGCCAGAAATCATATTTAAAATGTAATGCCACAAGATTATCTTTCGGATAAATAAAATTCATGTCAATCGAATAATCCATCGTTGTTTTATTGCAATTTAAAGTTCTATAAGTCTATAAAAAACACCCTATACAAGGTGGCGCAAAAGTAATCCTCCTATCAGAAAATGCTATAAATTTTGCGATTGGCCCCTAATGTCAGTTCTGTTTTGACAATGTTACGCTACACTGGTCCAGAACGCGGAAAATTGGTGACTATTTATTTGACTTTGGCACAACGTGAATTTCGTCGCAGATTTCCTGGCCGTCCAACGCGTACTGGTGAAACACTGCGACGTTTAGCCGCTCGCCTCGAAGAGACTGGCACAACACGAGATGCTGCCACGCGTGGCAGACCCCGGAGTAGCCGTTCTGAAGAGAATATTGCTGCTGTAGCCGAGGATGTCATGGAAGCGCCGTCGACATCGACCAGACGACGTGCCACGCAAATGGGTATCAGTTGACGGTCTTTACAGCGAATTTTGGTACAAGATTTGAAGATGTTTCCGTACAAAGTCGAGACGGTGCATCAGCTGTAAGCTGCTGACCGCCAATCGCGTCTAACATACGCTCAAGCCATCCTTAATCACCACCAAGAGGAAGATGATTTTTCATCAAAAATAATCATGAGTGATGACGCCCATTTCCATCTTAGCGGGTGCGTAAATAAGCAAAATTTACGCTTCTAGGGCACTGAAAATCCGCGTGTAACGCACGAAGAGCCATTATACCCGCTCAAAGTCACTGTATGGTGTGCTGTTTTCGCTGGAGGAGTCATCGGACCTTTTTTCTTCGAAGACGTCGCGGGCCAAACGGTTACTGTTAATGATCAGCGCTACAGAACAATGATCAACGAGTTCTTTTTGCCGCAATTTGATGAATTGGGATTGGAAAACATGTGGTTCCAACAGGACGGTGCAACGGCACACACTGCATGTGCCACAACCGATATGCTGAAGGATGCATTTCCCGGGCGCCTAATCTCCCGTTTTGGCGATTTGCACTGGCCAGCAAGATCGCCTGATTTGACCGCTGCAGACTCCTTTTTGTGGGGCTTTTTGAAGTCGCGGGTTTATGTCAACAAGCCTCAGACTCTTGCAGCTCTTAAAGACAATATCCGTCAAGAATGTGAGGACCTATCGCCGGAAGTTTTGGCCAAAGTGATGGAAAATGCCATAAAAAGGGCTCAAATGACAATCAACTGTGGCGGCGGCCATTTACATGTCATCATATTCTCGACTTGATGTAAAAAAATTAAAAGACCAAATAAAAATAATCCACAAGAATCAAAGTTTTTCATTTTTTTTTAAATTACAGCCAAAAAACTTTGGAAGGTTATTTTTGCGCCACCTTGTATATGTCTGCAAGTAGGCATTTGTGTAAATATAAAGTAAAGAAAAGGAAAATTACCAACTTGCTTCAGTTAAACACACACATACATATGCATAGATATTTACACAAAAAAAATAATTAAGGGATAATTAATTGGTCAGATAAAATTAATTATACTCTATAACTACGTAAGTATAAGGTACCTTTATATGCCGAATTAATGACGCCGCTGATGACATGATAGCCACGAACGTTCTGGCTGACGACGGAATGTTGGTTGTAAACGCTGTCTTGCGACGGAAAAGTTTAGGCTGATGCTGGTAGGTTGTAATCTCTGTTGAGAACTCATCAGGTGAATTTATATTTCCCCGGCAGGGATGATACTGTGCAGGTAAGTAGGATGTAGGCAGGTGAGTGTTGTGTAGCAGGTAAGTATGATGATAACAGATAAGATGATGTCGAGAATTTTTTTTTTTTTTTTACAATTCTTTAATTATTTTGTTATTTTGTATAAATCACAATGAATTGTATGTTTTAAACTCCTTTCATTTGGTTTGCTGAGCATGGGTCAGGATGAATTAGGATTTGCTACTTAGACAGTTGGCCGGGCCATGCAGAGGGCATGAACCAGCAATAGTTGCAAAATATATAATTATTTTTACAGCCTCTACATGGAGAGGCTATTATATGTTCACGCGCGGGGAAAGCAAATTGGTCAGTGAATCTACTCCTGAGAAGCAGCCGGGATGCCATCTGTAGCCATGTCTGTCCGTTGAAAGTAAGTTTGTTTTCCTTAACCTCGTATGTATTTATAATAAGGCGCCCGTAACAATATTTAGAAATAGTAGTAAAAAGTGGTACATATTTTACCCTTTATTTGCTCGAATTTTAAAAAAGTGACAATATGCATTGGAAAAACCTCTTTAAGCAGAAAAGAATACAATTTAGTTTTTGTTGCTGCGATTCTTACTTTGAAAGATAATGGAGTTACAAAAACGTATCAGCATTACTTTTTACCCTTTTTATCTCGCAAATATACAAATATCGAAAAAGTACGGATGGGTATTTATATGTTTATTTTTTTAGTAGAATAATTTCTATTTAGTTTGAATGTTGGTTATATCTGTAGTAGTTCTGGATATATAAGAAATAAAATTTTACGTTTTTACTTTTTTTACCCCCTTAATATTCGAATTTCGAAAAATCCCTTCTTATTCACATTGGGACAGGAACCTGGTTACCGAATTTCAAGTCCGTAGCTTTAGCCGTTTGGGCTGGGCGACGATGATAAGTCAGTCAGTCAGTAACATTACTCTTTTATACGTATGGATAAGTACATTCCGAGTGAGGTTGCCTGCCTCTAACTTTTGACTGGATTGGAATTTTTTAATGAAATATTTTTTGTTGGATAGAAGACATCGTAAACTTCAATTCCATGTATAGTATTATACATTGAATTTTTTAAATGGTAACGTTAACTGAACTAAAAAATTACCTAATAAATTAAGCCGTCTACCCGAGTCTGTTTATTTCGACCTTTCGCACACTTCTCCAATGGACCACTTAGAATGCGGTTTTGAAGTTCATAAACTTTCTAAATATATTAATATTGATATAATATTTTGCGAAATAAATTTTAATTTAAGTCATAACGATTCTGTAAAATTTAAAGCCAATCGGTTCACATTTAGTCATAGGTCCTTGTAAGTTCAAATTCGGAAAATAGCCTTAGTGATCATAATTCACTAACAAATGTAATTTCTTTAACTATTATATGAAAATTTTTTATATTTTTTTAAGCATGAATCCATAGTAGAAAGGAGACCCATATCCGAAAAAAAGCTTTTACTACTTATTTTTAGAAAACCTACTTATTCCAAATAAAAATAAATTTTTTTTTAAAAATTTTTATTATTTAGATATTATGCTATTTTATTCATATTTTTTATTAATTTGTACAGAAAAATTTTTAATTTAATTATCTAAGTAAAAATTTCATTTAAACATGTTTCCTCTTCATCTTCAAGAATCTGCTTGGCATCTTTATCCAATTCAATGGGGCTGCAAATCTATTTTTGTCGAATGCTGGACATATATGGATCAGAAGTGCACATTAAAATAGTAAAGAGGTCTTCATTACTACTGCATCTAGATATTTTTCTTGTGTTGCGTTCGCGAAAATATCTATAATCTCTGTTCCTTTTTTCTTGTGCTTCCTCAGAGAGATCTCCAATCGGCAACATATTATGTTGAATAATTTCTTCCCCACAATATCGCGAATCTCAAGGGAATAAATTCTAGGGAATAATTTGTTTATTCGCATTAACAATAATTTGGTATCGTCAATTGTTAGGGAATAAAATATATTTTCGAAACATATGTCGAACATACTATTGTGAATTGATGTAATTTACTTGTTCTTTTTGTAATTTTCTTAATAAATTGTTATTATTCAATAAAATGTATAGTATTTTTATAGGATACAAAAAATTAAAAAAGAAATATTCTTTAGAAAGATACGAAATCTTAAATCTAAAAAACAATAAATCACATTTGTGTTATTTTTGGTTGTACTTCATGTATCACAAAAAATTTTAATAAACAGGCACATAAAAAAGGCAACAAAAATTCTAATTCATAATTAATATACGTTTTTAAAACTAAAAAATTATCACATTCTTACATGTTTACAGTCCATCATTGCTATTAGATTGCTTGATTTTCAGTTCCTCTAATTTTATTTGCCGCTGCAACAATTCTAAATTTTATTCCCAAACAAAATGTTTGTAAAAATTGTCACAATACTTTTGGGAAAAAACCCACGGGATTAAAAATCGGCGATGCCATAATTTTTTCGAACATGCGAATTTTTCACTTACAAATAATTCACGAAAAGCGAAATATTTCGAGGGAAAAAATATTCACGATAGGGGTGAATATAATGTCTAAAAATTTTCCTCTATAATTGGAAGATGTAAAAACTGAATTAGAAATATATCCCTTGTTGATTATAGTCTATAAGTATATAAAAAGTGGAAAATGGCCACAGAAACTTATGGCAGAATTGAAACCTTTTTATATTAAATGCTATGTATTAGGTACAGAAGAGGAATGTCTTCCTGATGCAGGAAAAATAATAATACAAAAAAGTTTGGTACATATAATATTAAAACTGCTGCATGAAGGTCATACAGGCCCCTCCAATGGCAGGACACAGGCCGGTTGGATACTTTTGTCTAGTACACACTTACGGATCTAAAATTATCTGCTGCGTGGGTTCCGGAGTGTATCGCAGAGAACTTGACATACGACTCTCATTCCGACTTCCGGATAGGTCGAGTCCAGGCGGAGATACTATCCATCAAGGAAGCGGGCGAGTCTCTGTACGATAAGCGGATCAGGGGAGCTACAGGCATCTTTGTAGATAGTCAAGCGGCTCTCCTGGCACTTCAATCGAATGTTACATCCTCTGCCCTAGTAGCCCAATGGGACATCAGGCTGAAGTATTTTTGGTATGGATTCCTGCACATAGCGGTTTCAATGGTAATAAGCAGGCGGATGAATTGGCTAGGGCTGGCTCTAACATGGAGGTTTCTATGTCAGTGACAGTCCCGGTATCAGGTATGTTTGATCACGACCAGGGAAGAGCGGATACCAAATGGCGGAGTCTGGAAACTTGTAAGGCACTGGGCGATCGGCAAGCACGCCAGCAGGCTAAGACTGCCCTTCAACGAAAACTGCCGCAGCTGCCGGTCACCCGAGAGTAAAGGGGCAGTTTTTCACCTTCTCTGCGAGTGACCGGCACTCATATTTCTCGGTACACATCTGATGGTCGGACTACTTGAGATATCGGGAGTAAGGTTAGGTTACCTTCTCGGATATCTCAATGTCACGGTTGGATCTAGGTCACTTTACGTCTACATAGACTTGGCGAGTTGGTGGTTCAAAACGGAATCTTGTGATTTTAATTGCGGGCCGTTAGGTCGCCACGTAAACCAACCAACAAACAATATGCAGACGAGTTAGCTGGTATGTTTCCGTTTCATTTATTTGTTTTGACAGTTTTTATAACACGCTACATTAAAGATTGTTTCATAATCTTTTACATTTTAATGCAATTACAAAATTGTCGTAGGCGAATATTTTACAAAACACCATTCAATTTTAAATTCGACTACTTCGCCTGTAGTCGAAATACGCCTACGCCAAAGACGATAAGGGCGATTGTAATTTCCTTTTTTATTTTTGTTTTTCATTATATTTCAGTAACACCCAAAGAGCATTCGAATGTAAAAGGGAAGAGAAGAATAAAAATATAATACATATATATTTTCAATATTATAATGTTGGTTCGGAAGTTTCGTTTATTCAATTCCATGCTTGCTAAGTTTTTTGTTTGAACATTTGAATCTTTTTCGAACTATTGACAAATAATTCTTATTTAATCAATAGTTTTTACAATGTAAAGGTTCTAATATTTGTCAAAAAATTTTGGTAGTAATCTACTGAGAATTCAGAGTAGCGTCTGATGAAATGGTCGACTTAGACATAAACAGCTCATGAGAATATCATGAGGAAAACAATAAATTTAAAATAACTCAACACAATTCTGGAATAACCACAAATAAAGATTAATATTTAGTTAAAAAAAAAAATAAATAATTAATTTCAGTTCAAGAAACTAAAGTTAACGAATTTTAAGAAAAAACTCTTTCTGACGACTTTATTTTAAGAGCAATAAAATGTCTGCAGACAATTTTTAAATTTATTTATAACAAGTTAAAATTCGGCTGCGCCGAGTCTTATATATCCTTCACTGTGTTAGCGAAATATTAATATTTTTAACTTTACACATTCTTCTAAAAATTCGTCTTACGTCATTAAACAATTAAATATTAAATGCCAAATTCATTATTATTTTCGTTTAATAAGGGCTTATTAAGTATATTTTCTATGTGAAATTTATTTAATAAGCGCTTGTTAAATAAAAATATTTCTTATGAATTTGACAGTAAATGTTTTAAGCAATATATTAGAGGAGATCATCTATATTTGTAACCTACCAACCACGAAATATTCAGATATTACTTTGGATCATTTTAAAATTTTCATATACCCAAGTGCTGTTGCTCTGAGGTATTTTAGCAACTTCCGGAAATTATTTCGGCATAAGACACACATCATTTTAAAGGGGAGATCGTCTGTATTTATAATCTACCGCCAAAACACTCATAAATTAGTTTGGATTATTTTTAAAATTTTTTTGAAGTTTCCATGCACGCCAGTTCTCAAGGATTATGGTAGTTTCCGTTTTGAATCATAAAATGAAAACTACGAAGTTTTCAGAAAGTGTTAAAACATTTCCAGAAAGTTAAGCGCTTACAGATTAAATTCCTTTTTGATTTTGGTCATTTTTATGGGCAAAATTGGGAATGGTACCTCGGCAAAGTGGGGAAGAGTACTGGTGTAGAAGGGAATTTCAAAAAATTTTTTAAAATAATACAAAGTTTTTTCTGATTACTTGGGCGGTAGATTACAAATCTAGAAGGCCTCCGCTTTAAAATGGTATACGTCCCATCGCTTAATCTTCTATGGTGCGCTCGGAAGTTACTTTAGATTATTTTGAAATTTTCATATACCTCAGTGCTGTTGCTCTAAGTGATTTTAGCAACTTGCCGATTTACCATTAAAGATTGTGCGATGGGACACACATTTTAAAGAGGAGACTATCTAGATTTGTAATCTACCGCCCAAATACTCAGAAGTTACTTGGAGCTATTTTAAAAAAAAATTTTTTAAATTTCCTTACACCTCAGTGCTGTTGTTGTGAAGGATTTTGGCAGTTAACGTTTTGAATTATAAAATAAAAACTGCGAAGTTTTCAGAAAGTGTTAAAACATTTCCAGAAAGTTAAGCGCTTACAGATTAAATTCCTTTTTGATTTTGGTCATTTTTATTGACAAAATCGGGAATGGAACCTCCGCAAAGTGGAGAATGGTAAAAACCCCGCAAAGCAACAGCACGTGGGTATATGGAAATTTAAAAAAAAAATTTAAATAATCCAAAGACTTTTCTGAGTACTTGGGCGATAGATTACAAATGTACCAACTCGTTACATTTGTATCTATGTATGAGGTATGATCAAAAAATTACCGCTATTTTAAATTTTTTTCAAAAAGTATTTATTTATTCATCAATAACTATCTTGTCCCCTTCAAAGTTTTCCCCCCTCAGATATAATACACTTATGCCAGCGATTTTTCCAATCCTCGAAACACTTCTGAAACGCGCTTTTTGATATCGCCAACAGCTCCTGTTTCGATTTTTCTTTTATCTCCTCAATTCTTTTCTTTTATTTCCTTTCATCGGTGTCTTCAGTTTTGGGAACAAGAAAAAATCTCAGGGTGCCAAATCTGGTGAATACTGTGGCTGAGGCATGATTACGGTGTTGTTTTTGTCCAAAAAATTACGAACAAGCGACGATTTTTTTTGGTTAAAATTCAGCAATTTTGGAACAATCTTCGCTGCCGCACGTTTCATGCCTAAAACATCCGTAAAAATTGCTTGGCATGAGCCGAACGATATGCCAAAATCATTTTCTTCACTGCTTCAATGTTTTCATCGGTTGTTGACGTGCTCGGGCGACCAGGACGAGCATCGTCATTGACATCTTCTCGGCCTTCCTTAAACCGTTTATACCACAATTGAACTTGTGGTTTGCTCATAGTAGACTCGCCAAACGCCACAGTCAACATTTCAAATGTCTATAACAAGTTTGTTTGTTATTCTTTTACTTGTTTGCGCATAAAGAATAAGACCGTCTGTAAGTTTTAATTCACTTTTATTTAAAACTTATTAAATTAACTTTAGTTATAAAATATAACAAGTTAAATTCGGCAGTGCCGAGTCTTATATACCCTTCACTGTGTTAGCGAAATATTAATATTTTTCACTTTCGACATTCTTTATTAATAGCAAAACCATAGAAAAAATTAAATGAGTGAAGATAAATATGCCGTGTTAAATATGTTTTAACGTAAAACCCGAAGTTTTTTAGTATTTGTAAAAATTTTCAGTATTAATGGCTTATTTATCAAATACGTCTTAGGTCATTAAATATTAAGTGTTTTAAGCAATAGTTTAGCGGAGATCATCTATATTTGTAACCAGCCAATCAAATATTCATATATTACTTTGGATATTTTAAAATTTTTTTTATTTTTTTAAATTTTCATATACTTCAGTGTTGTTGCTCTGAAGGGTTTAGGCAATTTCCGTTTTGCATCATAGAATAAAAATTACGAAATTTCAAGTAAATGTTAAAACACTTCCAGAAAGCGTAAAACTTACAAATTTCATTTCAGTTTGGTTTCAGTAAGTTTCTGTTGCCAAAATGATGAATGATAAAAATTCCTCAGAGTATGAGTACTGGGGTAGGAGGGAAATTAAAAAAATTTTAAAAAAATGTAAAGTTTTTTCTGAGTACTTAGAAGATAGATTACAAATCTAGATGACCTCCCTTTTATGATATACGTCCAATCTCGTAATCTTCTATGGTTCGTTCGAAAGTTACTTTGAATTATTTTTAAATTTCCATACACCCCTGTGCTGTTGCTTTAAGTGATTTTAGGAACTTGCCGACGAACCATTAAATATTGTGAGATGAGACATATATCATTTTAAACAGGAGGCTGTCTAAATTTGTAGTCTACCACCAAAATACTCAGAGTTATTTTGGACTATTTTTAAAATTTTTTTGAAATTTCCATACACCCCAGTACTGTTGAACTCAAGGATTTTGGTAGTTTCCGTTTTGAATCATAAAATAAAAACTACAAATTTTTCAGAAAACGTTAAAGCACTTCCAGAAAGTTTAGAGCCTAAAGATTTAATTCCTTTTTGATTTTAATAATTTTCCTGGCCAATAATCCCTCAGAAGAAGAGTACTGGGGTATGAGGGAATTTCATAAATTTTTTAAAAATAATGCAAAGATTTTTCTGAGTACTTCGGTGATTATAAATTTGGTGATGACCTCTTGTTTCACATGATATGTAAACCAACCCATAATATTCTATGGTTCGTTTGCAATCTCTTAGAGAAATCAACGTATTTATGCACATTTGTATCTTACTATGTCAAAAATACTGAAAAGATATTTACAAATACTAAAAAACATAAGGAATTACGTGAAAACATATTTAACTATCCATACTTATCTTCACTCACTTCAAAAAATTATGTGACTGAAATACATACTTTTTTCAGCATGAGGTCGAATTTGTTGTGAGTTCTGTGTCCAAAAATATATAATAAATGTACACAATATTTTATATGTAGATTTCTTAAAGAAAGTATTTTAATGTTTTGACGTATTTTTTCATTTTAGTTACATTTGACGTATAAAACATTAAAACTAACTAGATTGGAAAAATGATTAAACAAACAAAGTATTGTATTGCAAAGTATAAACTAGTAATAATTTAACAGTATTAAATATGAAAAATTTATTTATTTATTATTGGAGCGAAATATCTATAAAAAATTATTTTTTTAATATGACTAAAATTAACGAGTTCTAAGAAACAATCCTTTCTGAGAACCTCATTTTTAAAAGCAATAAAATGTCTGCAGGCACTCAATTTTTAAATTAATAAAAAAGGAACTTTTAAGAAAGATATTAAATAGAAAAACAAAAAAATTTATTTTCATTTAATTTTGCAAATTTTTTAAAAATATTTTAAGCCAAACATATTTAATTAAATTATTAATTATAATTAAATGACTAATTATCGAGAAAAATCTAATGCACTCTCTTTCATAAAGATGTCTGTATTCGTAATACTATTTAACTCAAGGCAATAAAAACCACACACACACACATACACTTTTTAGGTTTCGTGTTTGTGTGTACAAAGCATTACGCACATGACAGCTAAAAAAATTCCACAAAAAAACAAAGCAAAAGCAAAGCAAAAACAAAACAAAAATTAATGAAAATGTGGAATGCCGGTTGTGTTTTTTATTTTTTTGGTCCATTTGTGAACTGATCTATCTGATTTTTTGCACAGACATTACGGCAGTTATTTGTAATAAAACTGCGTACCACGTTTTATTGTCCGTCTTGTAGTTTAGAAAAATTATGCAAAAACTAACCAAAAATGGTTAAAAAAATATAGGTAGTCGCGATTTTGGACTCATAGCTCAGCCATTTATTAACCGATTTAGCTGAATTTTGGTCCATATGCTATGAATATGATATCTGAAAAAACTGTTTACTAATTTTTTTATACTTTAGATAAAAAACGCAAAAAACAAAGCAAAACTTAATGAAAATCTAAAATTTCGGCTGTATTTTTTGATTTTTCTGGTCCATTTGTGGACCGATTTTTCTGGTTTTTTGCACAGACATTACAATTATTATTTGTAATAAAACTTTGTACCAAGTTTGTTTGTCCGTCTTGTAGTTTAGACAAACTACGCAAAAAACGCACCAAAAACATTCAAAAATAGAGGTAATCGCAATTTTTGACTCATAGCTCCGCCATTAATGAACCCATCCAGCTGAGTTTTGGTTAGGATACTATGAATGTGATGTTTAAAAAATTGCGTACTACTTTTTTTCAGTTTAGATAAAAATCGCATAAAAACAAAGCCATAATTTATGAAAATCTAAAATTTCGGTTGCATTTTTGATATTCCTCGGCCATTTGTGGACCGATTGCTTTAATTTTTAGCACAGGTATTATGACTTATGCTTCAAACAAAACTGCATACCACGTTTTTTTGTCCGTATCTTCGTTCAGACAAAATAGGCAAAAAACCTACTCAAAAAATGGTCAAAAATAGAGGTAGTTTCGGTTTTCGACTCATAGCTCCGTCATTTATGGACCGATCTGGCTGAATTTCAATAGCAATAGTCTTACATCAACAACTGACCGTTTACTATGCTATACTTTTCTGTATGTTGTCTAGATTCCTCTGAAATTTGATTTCAATTACTACACGGACGGACAGACGGACATCGCTAAATCTATTTCGCTACTTATAAGGATCCAGAATATATATACTTTATAGCGTGTCCCATGTAGGGTGTAGAAATTACAAACGGAATCACCCTTCTTACTTACAGTGAAAGGTATAAAAAGGTTGGGGTGTGTATCAGTTGTTGGTATACGAAGTAGTGAGAGTGATGAAGTCATTTTCTTTCACACATGTTGAGCAGGCGCTGCCATGTGATTACTTTTTTGTCGTTTTACGTAGTGCTGCCACAGTACTCCCCGGCTAGACTCGACCTATCTATAAGAATCTTGCTGGTAGTCTTACGTGTCGCCCAGAGCGAGTAGTCGGTGTCGATAAAGGAACTGCTGTCTTAGTGGCAGTTGTTTTATTGAGTTGTTGTGAAGGCGATGTCATTTTAGGTGTTGCCGAGGGACTTGGGGTATTAGTATGCGTAGAATCACTTGAAGGTTCAGGCATAGTTGTCGGTATATGTGGCGAGAACCCGTTTTCCTGCCTTTGTTCATTGGCTATAAACGCTGGTTTAAGCCTGTCGGTTGATACGTTAACCTCTCTGTTGCTAATTTTGATTTTGAAATATTTTTCACTTATATTTAAAACTTCATACGGTCCATCATATAGATGTGATAAGGATGGACGAATGGAGTCATTTCGTACGAATACATGAGAGCATGTATCCATCGCTGGATGTTTGAAAGTTTTAATTTCGCCATGCCATGTCGTTTGTTGAGGTTGTATGCTTTGCATGGCCTCACGCAATTCATTTAAAACTTCGGTTTCGGTTCTTAAACTAGGCTGTGGACCAAAAAACTCTGCTGGAATACGTAAGGTAGTACCCAGAACCAGAAGTTGTTCGAAGCCCAAGTAAGATGAGTAGCAAAAATTTTGTCCATCGGCTTTTAACATCCTATGCCATCTTTCAACTAGGCCATTAGCTTGGGAGTAGTACGGCGTGGTTCGGATGTGTTTGATACCGAGATATCCTGTTAGCTCTTTGAAAAGGTGAGATTCGAACTGTCGTCCCTCGTCACACGTGATATTGGCTGGTATACCAAATCGAGCGATCCAACCAGATACCATCGCCCGAGCAACTGTTGTGGCTGACATGTCCACTATTGGAATGGCCTCTGGCCAACGAGTAAATCTATCTATAATTGTGAGGCAATAACGATAGCCGTCGCTAGGTGGAAACGGTCCTACTATGTCGATGTTCAGATGTGTAAAGCGGCTGCTCACTATTTCGTATTTTTGTAGAGGTAATTTTGTGTGACGCATAACTTTTGCGCGTTGACATTGAATGCAACTACGAGCAAATTCGATACTATCTTTGCGAATATTAGGCCAAATGAATCTAGTTGTCATCAGTTTGGCTGTTGTCCTAGTACCAGGGTGTGACATATTGTGCGTAGCTTGTAGAAACATTTTTCGCGACGGTGCAGATACGAATGGGCGTAATCGATTGGTTAAGTAGTCGCAGTACAGCTGACTTTTACTTCCTGGAACTTGAAAACGTTTTAATTGTATTTTGTATGGTAATTTACCTTCAATAATTGCTTGTAGCTCGTCGTCGGATTCTTGCGCCCGGGAGAGCTGCTCATAATCGATCTCTTGACTAGTTGTAACTGTTGAAATTCTTGAAAGCATATCTGCGGTGATATTCTCCTTTCCGGGTATGTGCCTGATGTCTGTTGTTATTTGCCCTATGTAGTCTAATTGCCTTGCCTGTCGATTTGTTGCCTTATCAAGTTTTTGACGAAAGGCGTACGTAATCGGCTTATGATTCATATATATGTGGCAATCGCGGCCTTCCATCATATATTTAAAATGAGCTACTGCTAAGTACATAGCAGTTAGCTCCCGATCATACGTGCTATATCTCAGTTGTGTTTTATCAAAATTTTTTTAGAAAAACCCCAGCGGTTGGATTTGCGCATTAACGACTTGATGCAGAGCGGCACCTGCAGCGATGTCAGAAGCATCGACCCAGAGGGAAATTTGAGCATCCTGCGCCGGATGTGCGAGCAGGGTGGCATTTGCTAGTTGCATTTTACATTTCTCGAATGTTGCATCAGTTTCGTTGTTCTACTGTAGGAGCGTTCGATCGTTTTTTATGTTACCTTGTATCATTGCTAACAGTGGCGCTTGAGCTATAATGGCTTGTGGAACAAATCTTCTATTAAAGTTGATAACCGCAAGAAATCGCTTAAGCTCATTCGCCATTGTTGGTTTTTTGAATTTTTTTATGGCTTCAACGCAATCCGGAAACGGTTGTATACCTTCGGACGTAACTTTGTGGCCTTGAAATGAAATGTCAGATTTTCCAAACTCACATTTTGTTAGATTAATCCAAGTTGTGGAGTTGCAGTCGTTCCAAAACTAATTTTAAATGTGCTCGATGTTCATCTACTGATGATGAGGCTATGCATAGGTCATCCATATACGGAAATACAAACTCCAGCCCTCTGAATACATCATGTACTAGGCGCTGAAATATTCGCGCAGCATTTCTAAGGCCAAATGTCATGTAGACAAATTCAAAAAGGCCAAAGGGCGTTGTTATGGCTGTTTTAGCTACGTCGTCTGGGTGTACGGGCACTTGGTGAAAAGCCTTTTGAAGGTATATCTTTGAAAAAATGGATTTTCCTTGCATAACCGTGGTAAAATCTTGAAGATATGGTAATGGGTACCGGTCAGGTACGGTTATGGCGTTCAGTGCTCTATAGTCGCCACATGGTCGCCAAGTGCCATCAGGCTTTCTCACCATGTGCAGCGGACTGGACCAGGAGTGTTCGACGGCCTGCATATACAGTTTCATTAAATTTTCAAATTCTGCACGCTCAGCTACCAGTTTATCTGGAGGTAAACGACGTGGACGTGACATTGCACCACCCCATGAACATGGCTTGCGGCAAGTACGTGCGTTAACACCATAGGTGCGATGATACCAGCACTCTGGTGTTGAGTCATTTCTATTGTTGCTGACATTACCTTTCTTACGAGATCTAGATCTAGAACGTAATTGTTTGTGCTTACCTTCATATGGCATGAAGGTAAATATGGCATAAAATTTTTCATGATTTGTGTCAATTGTAATAATTGTTGCAGTATGCGTTTAGTTCGGTGACTGTAGGCGTGGATGCTGTATTTTTTGAGGTTACGTTAACCTCAGTCACTTCGTTTATTCTACGAAGCCCTAGAGATTCAACAATCGCATCGGCAATTGTCGTTTTATCAGCGATATCACACTTAGACGCTATTACGGCAGCTTGGGCATACGTTGGTAGCCGTGCGGCCCACAAGTCAAATGATAATATTTTCGCTTAAGGCGCTACCTGCAACACGTCGCATTTCGTGTAACAATTGAGATGGTTTCATATCTCCAAGCGGCATATCAGACAAGACACGTTGTACACATCGCTGCTGACTGTCAGCAATATACTCCATCAACTTTACCTTGATGTATTCGTATTTATTTTGCTGCGGGGTGGCATCGATAATTGATCGTAACTCACTTAGTTTTTGTGGCGGAACCAGTGCCATAATAATATTATATTTAAGTTGGTCACGAGTAATGCCTGAAGCAGCAAACCAAAATTCAAGTGACAAAAAATACGAATCAATGTTTGCGGCGTTCATGCTAGGTGGAGTTAATCTAACTGCTGAAACTGCATCCAGGTTTACATTATTCTCTTGATTCTGTTGTGCCACATTATCTGGATTACCGCGGCCATTTTCATCGTGGCCGTCAGCCATGTTGTAATTTTTCTTTTATTACAATTCAATCGTCTTTTTTATCGTGCTAATAAACGGGGTCACCAATATAACAAGTTTGTTTGTTATTCTTTTACTTGTTTGCGCATAAAGAATAAGACCGTCTGTAAGTTTTAATTCACTTTTATTTAAAACTTATTAAATTAAGTTTAGTTATAAAATATAAAAAGGTTGGGGTGTGTATCAGTTGTTGGTATACGAAGTAGTGAGAGTGATGAAGTCATTTTCTTTCACACATGTTGAGCAGGCCATGTGATTACTTTTTTATCGTTTTACGTAGTGCTGCCACATGTCCTTGCACATTTAATATAATTTTTTACGCAAAACTTAATACAGTTTCTTTGATCCATTTTTTGAAATAGTAAAAAATCGAAGAGCATACCAAAACACGACTAACCTTTTTATCTGTAAAAAACAAACTGACAATCCAAAATGGCTGATATTGTCAACATAAATAACAGACATGTGTACCAACATAAAAAAAATCGAAAATCGAACATACGTACCTCACGAAAATTGAAAATAACGGTTATTTTTTGATCATACCTCGTATGTACTTATCTGTCTCCTAAACAGATTTATAAATACGTATGTCATAAATACTGAAAAGATATTTACAAATATTAAAAAACATAAGGAATTACGGGAAAACATATTTAACTAACCATATTTATCTTCACTCACTTCAAAAAATTATGTAATTGAAATTAAATTATTAATTTAATTTCAAGAAATTAAAATTAACGAGTTCTTAGAAACAGTCCTTTCTGAGAACCTCATTTTTAAAAGCAATAAAATGTCTACAGGCACTAAATTTTTAAACTAATAAAAATAAAAATTCCAAGAACTATATCCAATAGGCATACAAATTATTTACAATTTATTTTAATTTTGCAAACATTTGTAAGCATTTTTTAAGGCAAACATATTTAATGCCTGCATTAAAAAATACACACACATATATACACTTTTTTAGGTTTCGTGTTTGTGTGTACAAGCATTACGCACATGACAGCATAAAAAACAAAGCAAAAGCAGATCAAATATTAATGAAAATGTGAAATATCGGTTATATTTTTAATTTTTCTCGGCAATTTTATTGACCGATCGTTCTGCGTTTTGGCACAAACATTACGACTGTTGTTTATGTTAAAATTGTATACCACATTATTTTGTCCGCTGTGTATTTTAGACAAAGTACGTAAAAAACGCAATAAAAATGGTCAAAAAATAGATGCTGCGCCATTATTGAACCTATGCAGCTGAGTTTTGGTTCAGATACTATGAATGTGATGTTTAGGAAAACTGCGTACTACTTTTTTTAGTTTAAATAAAATACCCAAAAGAACTAAGCAAAAATGTATGAAAATTTAAAATTTCGCTTGTATTTTTAATTTTTCTGATCCATTTGTGGACCGCTCGCTTTGATTTTTTGCACAGACATTATGATTGTTATTTCAGAAAAAACTGCGTACCACGTTTTTTTTCGTCTTGTATTATAGACAAATTACGAACAAAAACGCACCAAAAATGGTCACAAATTTATATATTTTGTCATTTGTGGACCTATGAAGCTGGATTTTGGTCTAGATACTATGAACGTGATGATTGAAAAAACTGTATACTAAATCTTTTTAGTTTAGATAAAATACCCAAAAAAACAAAGCAAAAATTAATGAAAATGTAAAATTTCGATTGTATTTTTGATATTCCTCGTCGATTTGTGGACATATTGCCCTGATTTTTTGCATAGACCTTATGGCTATTATTTGTAATAAAATCGCATATAAAAGTTTTTTGTCCGTTTTGTAATTTACACAAATTACGCAAATAACGCTCCGAAAATGGTAAAAAATAGAGGTAGTTGCATTTCAGAGCTCATAGCTCAGCTGTTTATGGATCAATTGGGCTGAATTTCAATAAGAAACTTGTAACAGGAACCGACAGGAATTAACATGCTAAACTTTTCTGTAGGTCTTCTAGGGACTTCAGAAAGTTCTTATCAACATACACACGGACAGACTGACATCGCTAAATCGACTCCGCTACTTATAAGGATACAGAATATATATACGTTATAGGATGTCCCATGTACGGTGTAGAAATTACGCACGTAATGACAAACTTATATATACAATTTTCACTTTTTGTGAAGAGTATAAAAAAAGAAATTTTAAGAAAAATATCCAACAGGAATGCAAAATAAATATACAAAATCCGGCCGCTTTACAAAAGCATTTTAGAAAAACCTAGTGGCAACACTTGAATTAAAATAAAAAAATTCTTTTCTAAAAATATTCAACCTTATTTTTTAGAAAAAATTTTCTCAGTATTAGTTTATTTGTAAGCGTGGGTAGTCATGGAAAATCAAAATAGAAAAAAAAATTTTCACAAATATCTAGAAAATCCGACATGGTCAGGTGCAATGATTGGAAAAAAACTGCAGCTTCCAAAAAGCATTGTAAATGAATTTTTAAAAAGATATATCCAAACCTTAAGTACAGATCGCAAGCAAAAGGAAAAAAAAAAAAGTTGCTAAAAACGCAAGAAAAATTTGTCTGGATGCTGGCTACAGAAACTATCGTTCAATAAAATATTCAAACCGGACTGAAAAGCAGAATGCCATTGCCATAAAACGAGCACGTATTATTTACGATCAAGTGTTAATAAAATTCAACAACTACCTGTTTATGGACGATGAAACCTATGTAAAAATAGACTTAACACAGCTGCCAGGTCAAAAATTTTATGTTGGGGCGAAACGTGGAGATGCCGATTGCAAATAAAGAGTGATTTTTTTGCTATTATCTTTTTGGCAACACTAGTTTTGACAGCTCACGCACGTTTTGTATCTTGTGTCACTGTCAAACATCTTCAGTTTGGTCTATAATTTAATCATGAATCGTCTTACAAACGAACAACGCTTGCAAATTATTGAATTTTATTACCAAAATGCGTGCTCTGTTAAGAAAGTTCATCGCGCGCTTCTTCCATTTTATGGTCAGTTTAATCGACCTACTGAGGCTTCTATTCGGGCTATTGTAACAAAATTTCGCACCAAATTTACATTGTTGGACATTAAACCACCAACACGCTTACGTAGAGTGCGAACTGAAGAAAATATCGCAGCCGTATCGGCCAGTGTTGGTGATGACCGTGAATTATCGATTCGGCGCCGTTCGCAGCAATTGGGCTTCTGTTACTCCACTACGTGGAAAATTTTGCGGAAGGATTTGGGTGTGAAGCCTTATAAGATACAACTGGTGCAAGAATTGAAGCCAAACGACCTACCACAACGCCAAATTTTTGGTGAATGGGCTCTTGAAAAGTTAGATGAAGATCCACTTTTTTATCGAAGAATTGTGTTCAGCGACGAGGCTCATTTCTGGTTGAATGGATACGTGAACAAGCAAAACTGCCGTATTTTGAGTGAAGAGCAGCCAGAAGCATTTCAAGAGCTACCAATGCATCCACAAAAAACAACCGTTTGGTGCGGATTATGGGCTGGCGGCATCATTGGGCCGTATTTCTTCAAAGATGATGCGAATCACAACGTTACTGTGAATGGTGAGCGCTACCGTGCGATGATAACAAACTTTTTTTTGCCCAAAATGGAAGAGCTTGACTTGCATGACATGTGGTTTCAACAAGACGGTGCCACATGCCACACAGCACGCGAAACAATGGACCAATTGAGACGCGAGTTCGGTGAACAGTTTATTTCACGCTTGGGACCAGTCAATTGGCCGCCCAGATCGTGCGATTTAACGCCTCTAGACTATTTTTTGTGGGGCTATGTTAAGGCTAATGTCTATAGGGACAAGCCCGCTTCGATTGACGCACTGGAAGCCAACATTGCCAACATTATTCGTGAGATACCGGCCGAAATGTTGGAAAGAGTATGCCAAAATTGGACTAAGCGGATGGACCATTTGAGGCGCAGCCGCGGCCAACATTTGCATGAAATAATCTTCAAACATTAAATTATATCGACCCAACTATCGATCCAAATAAATATTTTATGCATTTTTCTGAATTTTATGTTTTTTTTTTAAATTTCCGATAGTTCTTATAAAATCACTTTTTATAAGGCAAAGTACATAAAATAACCAACATTCACCGGCTCAACCCAAGTGCATTTACTAAAAAAAAAAATAAATTATATAAATTCATTACGAAAAGAATATTATTTTACATTCGTAAAAGTTCACATGCCCTTGCATGCTTTTGTTTAGCAGATCTACGTGCCTTAGCAGCAATTTATACTTCACAGTTATTGTCAATAAAACTCTTATGGTAGAATGGCGTACAACAGGTGCAAACGTTTCGTGAAAGTCTATATTGATTTTCTGAGAACACCCTTGTGCTACAAGTCTCCCCTTATACTTCTCAATCGAGCCATCGGGTTTGCGTTTAATTGTAAACTTCCATTTTAAACGTATCACGTTCTTGGAATTATTATTATTTTTAATTAATGAATTATATTCACGTTCCATTGCTTTTTTCCACTCTTGTGCTTCATCTGAATTCAAAGCTTCTGACACATACTTAGGGTTTTCTAACACAAAACTAAGCATTTCAGTGCCTTTCGCATACTGCTTTCTCGGACGTCCTTTTTGTCCTGTTAATATAAGTTTTGGCCTTCCAGGACCCCTTTTTGAATTTTCATGGCATTTGACATTCTCCTTGACAACTTCAATGTTTGCATCTTCTTCATGACACTCATCTTCACTTGCTGTCTCAAACGAATCATTTGCAGAATTCGGAACTTCACTATCGCCTTCATTTACAGGATGAAATATATTTACATGAAATTCTTCGCTGGTACAATCTTCACTAGATATTCTTTCAAAAGAGTTTTCAAAGAAAATGACATCTCTTGCCTTAACTATTTCTAGTTTTGCTGAATTATATAAACGATATCCTTTTGTCATTGATTCATACCCAACAAATTTCATTTTCAGTCCTTTCGGCATTAATTTCTCACCTCTACCATGTTTTTGTAAGACTACAGCATCGCACCCAAATGTTCTAAAATGAGTGACAGATGGCTTTTTGCAATACCATTTTTCATATAGTGTCATCTCACCAAGGACTTTTGTTGGACTTCTATTTCTAATATATGTAGAAGTGCTGATAGCCTCTGCCCATAAACTATGAGGCAGTCTGGATTCATATAGCATACAGCGTGCCATTTCGACTAGCGTTCTGTTTACCCTCTCAGCTATACCATTTTGCTGCGGAGTATGACTCACTGTTGTCTGATGCAATACACCATTTTTCTGAAAGTAATCTCGAAATTTTAAGTTTAAATATTCTTTACCGTTATCACTTCTGAGCTGAATCAATTTACGGCCACTCTGTTTTTCTGCCATCGCAATAAACTTCAAGAAAACATCAAATGCATCTGACTTTTGCTTCAAAAAATACGTGAAGACATATCGTGAATAGTCATCAGTAAAAGTTATCATGTATAACGCACCACCTTGCGACTTTACTTTAAAAGGCCCACACAGGTCTGTGTGTACCAACTCCAGCACTGCTTTTGTATTAATATTTGAATATGTACTAAACGGTTTTGCTGTAATTTTACCAACAGCACAAGTAACACATTTAAAATTCTCAGGTATTTTCAAATTTAACCCTCTAACCATATTCTTTCTGCACAACGTATTTAAGTCTTTGCTGTTCAAATGACCAAATCTAGACTGCCATTTAACAAAATCATTCTCTGCTACTGCTCCAAACTTACACTCTGTCGGCGTCACCGTTTCTAATATAGCAAACAATATTCCATGTTTTTTTTTTTCCGCACACATCATTGTTTTATTTTCTTTACTTTTAATATAAGCACGATTTCCAGAGAAATAAACAGTATGGCCAGCTTCTATAAATTTGCTAACCGACAAGAAATTAGAGTGAAGTCGAGGAACATATAAAACATTTATGAGTCGTATGTTCATATATTTTGATTTAATTCTCACTGTTCCCTTCCCCTCTGCGTAAACTGTCTCACCAGATGCCAATATGATTTTCTGTCTTTCATTCTTCAAAAATGAAAACGAATTTCTGCTACTGCACATATGTGATGATGCACCACTATCCAGTATCCACTGTTTGGTGCTGTTTGATTTTTTTATTTTGTGTGCATAGCATTGACGCTACAGACACACCACTATCTGCTTTACACTGAGAGCGAATGTGTCCTTGCTGCCCACATTTGTAGCATTTAATATTTATTTTCTTAGTACCCTTTTCAACTTGAATGTTTTTTCTACCATTCTTGCTATAATTTTTATTTGATTTATCCTGTTTATGCTGCTCTCTAGCTAAAAACACGCGATCATCATTTAAACAGTTTTTGTCTCCTTGCCGTCGTTCCTCTTCAAGAATTTTTGAAACTAGTTGTTCTGTACTAGGCAAATCGTCCCTGCTTTCAATTGCAACAACAAAGCTTTCCATTTCTTCTGGCAATGCACAAAGCAACAACACTGAAACAAAATCTGCATTCAATACAATTCCTATTGTTTTTAGGTCATCTATAATTCCACGAAATTCACCAATTTGTGTAGAAAATTTATCACCAGCCGAGACTTTAAATCGAACTAATTTTTTAAATAAATTGACTTTTCTACACGCTGTGTTTGCCTTATAAAGCCCGCTTAATGAGTCCCATGCATCCTTTGCTGTTGTGCAATCCTTGATGTGGATGAGTTCACCAGGCCTGACACTCAAATTAATCATAGCCGTAGCCTTTTGGTCCATAATTTTCCAAGCTGCCTGTTTGGTTTCATCTTCTGGACATGTACGCAAGACGACATCCCACAGATCTAGAGTTACTAACAAACTTTTAATTTGTATGGACCACGTGCGATAATTCTCCCCATTGAGTTTCTCGATACTGGCCACAGAATTCATCATTACCAAATAAAATTTTCTTCTCCAACCCATAACCTTTGTTAGATATTTTTATATATCTATATAGTTTTAAAATAAAAACACGTTCGTATCTGTTTGAAATATTTTATTCAAGTGAAAACTTTTGATTAGAAAATACTAACATAGAATGCTATAAAAATTAATAATGTTACTGGGTTGTTATAATACAAATATAAGGCAAAGTACATAAAATAACCAACAGTTGTGAATTGCCATTACTGTTTACAGCACTTATTTGTTGTGTTGTTTTTTCAGTTGTGTATGTTAATTTTCGGCTATTGCCGTTCACAACATGTTGTCTTAAGAACATATAAAAATAGACAACTGGTTTTTAGGTGTTGTCTCATTGTTGTAATTAGATTTTTGTCGGTTTAAAAATAAAAATGCAGAATAATTTTTAAGTAAAATTGTAAGAAATGTATTTTCAGTGGATTTTTTTTAAAGATTTTTATTATTTTATATAAAATTCAACAAACAGTTGTCTGAGAAACTGCATCATATCATTGCCTCTACTTCCTTATAACTACCATCAGCAAAAAAACAAAAAAAAGCAAACACCGGATTGATGGTTTTAAAAAATTAGTCCGTTTCACCAGCGAAACCATTCTTGTTTATGTGGAACAATTTAAAAAATTTAATTCCAGAAAATGTTTGCTAACATTGTATTTAGCAGTTCTAATGGGTTGGAACTGTTCTGAACTATTTTTACGAACTCGTGCGATGTCTGTTTTCTGTGTACTGTAGCGTTTCACATTCGAAACGAAAACAAAAAAAAAATTTTTTTTTTCTTCTCAATTAATTATTATTTTTCTTTGTCCTTTATATTCGTCAGATTAGATATAATCTTGTATTTAAGATAAATAAAACATTGGGAATGAGCTGCTTCTATAATTTTTGAATTTGTATCTTTAACTTAACGGTAAAGAATCACTTTATTCAGTTTATTATTAGTAGGTTGTGCGGTGTAAAACCGTAGCAGATGATTAGTTGTGTTTATTAATACGTCATTTGTGACAATTACGGTAGGGGAGTTAAACACGTCATCATACGTCAATTAACCTGGCATTATTGGTAATGAAAAAAAATAACTTCCTTTTTCCTTGAACGGCCGAACGAGTAGCAGCAAGACTATTATTTATTATTATTATTATTATTACTACAAACAATAAGATTAAAATTTTTTTGAAAATTTTGAAACATCCTCGTGTAGAATCTGCAATAATTTTGTTGACAATAATAAGAATATCGGAGCAATAGTCTGCAGAAATATTTTTGAGAGCGGCTTGGAAAAGAAAAAAGCAAAATCTTTGAACATTAAAGTTTTACTGGTTAGACATTGTGAGGGAAGGTAAGACTGGTAACGTAATATTAATAATAGGAACAATAGTTAGTATAATTTATTTATTCCTAAGCCTTATTAGGTTCCCGACCGGGCCAACAATTTATATTTTTTACCAGCATTAAGCTTGCGGGTGAAGTTGCTTGATTTTCAAGACTTGCTTATCAAGAAACCCCTTGCAAGCTCAGCTGGCTACCTTTCCCCATTGACAGTGGAAATAACACTCAGGAGAGGTTAACTAAAATCATATTCAACAGTCACACATAAGGAACATAATCAAATAACATTTTTCGATGACAACAACACATACATAAAGTCAACAATAACCCAACAAAATAACCACAATTCAAGTCTAATGGACAACCGCAAGAACTAAATTTACTCTACACTGTAATTCTACCACAATAAGTATCAGACACTAAAGACAGAAAACATTTACTTATTCATCTCATCTTTCCTTAGTCCAAATCAACATGTTCGACGAGGCCTCATCGACCATCACTTGTATATTTGGTGAGTTTTAATATTTTTTTATTTTTTTATATCTATTATATTGTTTTCTTTCTTAATCGTGCTATTGATCATGTACTATATTTACCTCGATTTATAATTTATATGAGAAAAAGAAAAACGGGGAAAAAAACATGCTAAGAATAAGAATAATTAAATAAAAACAAAGCAAAACAAATCATAACAAATCAAAACAGAATTATAAAAAAAAAAAGAAGAACAAGAATGAATTGTATTAATTTAACTATGAGAATATCCATCTAATATCTAATATCTAAAAATCTACCTAAATTTAAATTATAATAAAATATGTCTCTACGGGTATATTTACAAAAAATATCTTTATACATAGTCCCCCTGAACATACATGTATGGTGATATAAAAACATAATATCCCTATTGAATTTAAAAAAAAAAAAAAACAAACAAACAAAACAAAAATTTAAAGTTGTTAACATAACTAATAGTGCTAGTGTTCTATATATATATATATATACATATGTACGCTTATACTATATTTTTCTTTATTATCAGCTGAATTAAATTTGCAAAATGTTGAATTGGTAAATTAAGAAAAAAAATCTAATTCTTTTCATGGGGTAAAATCATAGGGTAAGCATAAGAGTGGGATTCTAGAGAATATATTGCCACTAGAATCATGGTTGGGAGGGTTTTGAGGCAGACGTTCCCATTCCATCATAACATCTGGGATACGTCCTTATAGCATTCGTTTGGTTGGATTCAGTTTAGAAACTCGGGAGTCTATAATAAAATAGACTGTAGCTGACATTGGGTTTTACAAGAAAGCGGACACGAACCCCCCATTCCGGCTGATAGCTAGCGGCAATAATGGCTCCCCCCGTCCGTTTTTTTTATCCCTTTATTTTACCATCCCAGCTGCATGTTACAGTACTCATTATCGAAAAAAACAGAAACAAGTTAATCTCCTTTTTTTTTGTTTTATTTAACTTTAACAAAATATATTTATTTTAGTGCACTTCATTTTTCTTAATATTGTTTTCTTCCAACTTTCCATTTTTTTGCACGCACGCTTGTATTTTTAAGAAAAAATCTACTAACATTAATATACAACTGTGTGACGTACACAACAGCTAGATGTTGTGCACCATAATCGCATGTTCAATTAATGTTGTGTTGTAAACGAGACAACACAACATTTTTGTGTTGTGAACCATAATCGGGGGGTTAATTGCTTATACGGCCGGATTTTGTTTGAACAATGCTTTATTTTGTTAACTTTTAAATTCCAAATAGAAATTATTATATAATACATTTAGTTATATACAATGCCTCTTATGCTACCAGGTATTTAAAAGAAAGAAGGAATATATTATGAAAACACATTATGATGCTCTTTATAATAATATAATAGTAAACCCAATGAAAACACCACGTATCAAATGCTTGTCACCATCTGCACTTTAAATAATAATAGGAAGTACACATTGAATTTTCAAAGTGCAAGTGATCGCAAATTTGTGACATACAAATCGGTGGATTCCGTGACTTCCCAGGCCGATGTCGTCAGCTATCCACCAGAGCTCTTAAACTCACTGGAATCACGGGGATTATCAACTCGCAATCTTCACAGCAGAAAGTCGGATTGGTAGTTGTAATATTGCGAAATATAAATAATAGCACTCAGCTTGCTGTAAAAAACCTTATGAACACCGTTATCGAAGCAACAATACTTAACACAAAATACAAAGAAGAAGACATTTTGATACCATTAACAACAACTTGTCATCATCACCCAGCCCAAACGGCTAAAGGTACGGACTTGAAATGCGGTGAGCAGGTTCCTCACACAATGTGTAGGACGAATAAGAAAGGATTTTTGGAAATTTTAATATTAAGAGGGTGAAAAATGGGTAAAATCGGACTTCTTATATCTCCGGAATTACTACATATAGAGCCAAAATTCAATCTACAAAATCGTAATATATAAAATTCGAATGTACGTGTGTTTGACCTTGTACTCCTTCTAATCGGCTGGACCAATTTAATTGAATTTCTGTGTATGCCTTTGAGTTACGCCTTGGAAGATTTAGCGTCACATATACACAGAGTAGGTGGCGGTGCAGTCGGTATCTGGCTAATTTATCTACTACCTGTTTCTACCCGGTCTTGCACGGTCCTTTACTCTATGAGTACGATTTCTTAAAGTAAGAAGGTTTTATATTTTCATCAAAACTCAACTTATATTTTAATGAAAAGAAAAAATTGCCACGCCCATTACTACGCCTACTTAAAAAAATTTATATGCTCAGACCAACCCAAGTTAGGATTTAATGAAAAAAATTTTATCACGCTCTTCTCTACACCTACTTTTCAAATTTATCTTATATTGAAGAGCGGCTAGAACGATTTGGCTAACTTTTTTCTTATATGTTAAGTTTTTATGCCAAGATCAAAGTTAAATCCTTTTCTTCTCTTTTTAATTATTTTTCAATATAAATAAAATTTTAAGGCAAAACAACGTTTACCGGGTCAGCTAGTCTTTTACTAAAATAAAAAAAAGCGGATGGGTATTGCGTTTTTTCTTTATATTTTAACTAATGTCGGTACGTTTTTTAACCCCATTTATCTTTGAAAGTAACAAAAACTAAATTGTATTTGTCTCTTTTTAAAAAAGTCTCCAATGTACGAGTATATTGGCATTTTTTTAAATTCGAGCAAAATAGGGGCAATATTTCTAAATAGTACCTTTATGTAAATGGATGCAGCATAGAAATATTTTATTATTAATGTAAAACGCCCAATAATAATCAATTTTAAAAAAACATTTCAAGAGAGAAAAAAAGTGTTATTGTTTATGTTATATGCAAACCTACAATTGTGTTATAGAAACGGTGAAAGTAGAAACGGTACTTTTTGGTTCTTTAATATTAACACACTCAACCCTAAAACTGCAAGACTGAGCTGAAACGGTTCAGGTCAAAGTGAAAAATAATAAATGGAAAACATTTTAATTTTTTAACATGTTATGGTACTACTTAATATTTTATTATTTAATATAAAATTCATAGCTGACAGTAACAAATTTTATATGATTTATTTCTAAAACTGAAGGATTAAGACTTGATTCCTTTGAATTTTGAAATAATATTGGACGGCAGAAATGGACTGATGATGGGCGGGAATTTTTCTTGTACTCTTAGGTTTCACTTCTAGGCCTTAAAGGACCTATAGAAGCCATAGACACATTTTTGCATCTGTAGTTGTCATGTCATTTGTAGTTATTATATATGTTCAGTTATTTTCGGCTATTTTGGTACTTACATTAACAAAAACAATAAGTAAAAAAAACAAGGTTTTTTTATAAATTTATTAATTTTTATTAAAATATCCAATATTTCGGCCAACTTTGTTGGTCATCCTCAGGGAAAATTGTTAAACTAAAATAACAACACAAAAAAACAATATAAAAACATTTCCTAAAAATTTTTTTTTTAACTTAATAGATTACCTACCAACCGTCTTTAACAAATTTTGAGTGTCTACTAACTAAATAATATCGTTGTTATTATCTTACTCTGTTATTATGTTTGTTTATTAAATATCTGTAAATATGAGCGCTGTTATCTGTATCAGTTTTATAATTAAGTCTTTTATTTGTTGGAGTATTTATAATGTGAATTGTCTCTTTTATAAATCTTTTTCCATAATTTTTCTCTTGTGTTAATATTCTCACATTATCGAAGTCAGGTTTATGGCCAGTTTTCAAACAGTGGGTTGCGAGGGCAGTTTTAAAACATTGGATTATATCCCAGGCCTAACAGAAAGACTAAAAGGATCTGTCATTTATGACAAAGAAAAATATACATTAGCAGTAAAAGTAACAAACACGTTAAATAAGAGAATTTTTACAAAGATGAAATCAAGTTTGGACAAAATGGATAAAACTGATATTGTATATGGAATTACGTGCAATGGGAATGATACAGGAACGTGCGGAACAATATATGTCGGTACTACAAAAACAAAATTAAAAACGAGGATATACGCTCACAAATCTGATTTGAATTTGAATAATTCAAAAATACAAAAAACTGCCCTCGCAACCCACTGTTTGAAAACTGGCCATAAACCTGACTTCGATAATGTGAGAATATTAACACAAGAGAAAAATTATTGAAAAAGATTTATAAAAGAGACAATTCACATTATAAATACTCCAACAAATAAAAGACTTAATTATAAAACTGATACAGATAACAGCGCTCATATTTACAGATATTTAATAAACAAACATAATAACAGAGTAAGATAATAACAACGATATTATTTAGTTAGTAGACACTCAAAATTTGTTAAAGACGGTTGGTAGGTAATCTATTAAGTTTAAAAAAAAATTTTTAGGAAATGTTTTTATATTGTTTTTTTGTGTTGTTATTTTAGTTTAACAATTTTCCCTGAGGATGACCAACAAAGTTGGCGGAAATATTGGATATTTTAATAAAAATTAATAAATTTATAAAAAAAACCTTGGTTTTTTTACTTATTGTTTTTGTTAATTTAAGGACCAAAAATAGCCGAAAATAACTGAACATATATAATTTAAAAATGTCCACATACTGTTAATTTGTAGTTATTACTTGTTTGTAAGCGCAAGCCCCACTTATTAAGTAATGTGAGTTTTTCCGGAAGTTATTCAGGTAGAATTTGAATTAGACGTCTCGTGATGACACTTCAGTTATCTCTTACCCGATCAGAATACCTTCTTTTTTTGCAGTAGTAGGTTTACGGTATGATGGAAGTACATTAACGTTATGCTTTAAATAGTTTCGTAAAATAGAATATTTTGCTTTGACAATCCCAAGTCCACAAATAATTCTAAGGCCGCTTCTAAAGTATATTTGGTAGAGAAAGCGTTTAGTGGCGTAGTTATTGAGGCAGTAGTATCCTGAACTTTTCGTTTTATTGTAGATTTTGCCGCTCTACCTCTTATTTGGTCAGTAGATATATGAGGATTTCCAATTTGTTTAATTATTGTAAATTCATCTAATCAAGCGGAACTTTTTCTTATGAAATTTTCGTTTCTGTGATTAGATGTCTGCCATTTTTTCTTCAGAAACATATAATCAATGAAGTTTAGTTTGCAGATCCTCGTTTTCTTCTTCCTCTGTGAAAATATTTACACTTTGTTTAGCAGCCAATTTAAATGTATCTACGTTATCCGATCTTCTGAATAAGTCAAACGATTCTGAAGTTTTTAAGGACACAGCATTTTTTTAAATAATTATTGTGTGTAAAAAATTGCCACTCACTATAATTATAATTTCGCCTATAGCAAACACAATTTAAATAATGACTACAAATAATTTATTTTTTATCTTATTTAGTTGTGACTTAACACGGCTTGTCGCTGTCCCTGCTTTCTAAAGAATAAACATAAGAAAAGAAATGTAGATAAGAAGCAATTATAATACTATCAGGTAATCTTGTTTTGTTCTGTTTCTTTTATTGTTTTTGGGAAATGCAGTCAGGTACCCCCGTACAACAGTAAGTAGTATGTACACTAACCTACCTAACTAGGGGTCACCGGTTCGATTCCTACCTAGACCTTAAGTGTTTTCCGCAGACAAGTCAAGAAGTTTCGCGGATTCGTGTTGTTTAAAGATATATATAAAAAATTAAAGACTGTAGTTACATATTTAATAGTAGTTATTTTATTTACTGCATAGGTTCCTTTGTAGACGTGACGCAATATGTGACGACTCATTTTATAGTGTCAGAAGTTTTTTATTAAATGCTTCTTAAATCTTGACGAAATTTCTATTAATAAAAAAGTCATAGCACTTTAAACAAGAAAGTCGTGTATACCAACAATACTACGTATATTGGTTTTAATGACGAAGTTGTTCTTCTTATAGGTAAATGGGCAGCCAAATTTACTTAAATTAGTTAGTGTATGAAACAATAAAAGTGTGTATGTAATATTTCTACTCTAGTTCTACTCTATTTAATTTCCAAAAATATAGGAAATTAAATATTTTTGCAAACGGGTTTTTGGAAAATGAGCCACTGTGGGACGTTTACTGTTTGACAACTTGCCTCAACTGAGGTGATTTCGTTATACAGTAGTATCTCAAAATATTTAACCGAAATGTTCTACGCTTTTTTAATGAAAAAAAATACGTATACATAATGACTGACTTCCTAAACGTATAATTACATGTATCAATACAGTATTAATACCACTAATACGTTATGTAGTTATAATAATTTGCATACTGATACTTTGCAGCTCTGACATCGTTTAGGAACCGTTATATGCATTGTATCAGTAATTATAAAGCGAACAATGGCGGAAAAAAACATTTTATTGAAAAATATTTAAAATTTGTGCGAACAACGAAGCTCCAACTCCCAAATTGTTGTACAAATTTTTAAAAGAAAGAAGAAACGTCTTGTTGTCTTGCAAAAAGAAACATGGGTATTAAAAAGAATACCAAAAAAAAAAAAAGACTTTGAACAAACAATTGATGAAATGCCCGATGTTTTATTGCGTTTCTTAATTGGCTTATATGTTACCATCAAATTGAAAAATTTTCTGTATATTTTCTGAACGTGTCGTCTAGGGATTTAATATTTTGTAAAACACATTCTAATATCACAAAACGTTTCTTTTTTTCGCGAAATTGCTTTTCCATCTAGTCTCACGTTTATTAATAAATTTTTATAGTTATATGTTCATTGTTTACTGTAAAAAAAATTTTTAAGATAAATAAGGGAATATTTAAATGTAATAAATTATAAAAAAAACCGCTTGCGACGCCATAGTACTGCGTGTTGCAATTATTTTGCATCTAAATTTTTTTGGATGCCTTGCTTGCATTTTCTTGCCTATTAAATGCAACAGTGTTGCAAATGGGAACAAAATCCGTCGTAAAAATTTTCAGGGTTGTATTTAGGAATACGCTGCAATGTATTAGGAAGTCAGTCAATATGATAAACATATTTTTTGTTAGATATAAAAAAACAAATTAGATTTCATTTGTACTGACTGGTTAAAAGTCAGTACCCTGAATATTTTCGTCCGCAAAAATTTTTAATTCGTATGAAGTGGTTTAAAGAATCAGTTAAAGCTTGTTTGTTTTTTTTTTCTCGTTATCTTGATTATTTTCGTGCGCATATTGCCAAGGTCTGCAACCTTCGTTTTCGCTTTTTTTATCATACGAGTATTCTATGCTTTTATAAGCACTTCTTAATGCATTCAATCCCACACAGAAAATTAACTGAAAGCTTTACATTTTAGAGCGGCACGTTTATTATGAAACACTAAAATTTCAAGCGAGTAAACTTTTTTAATATTCTATTATTAATGCCGGCAAGTTCGCACCATCAGCAAAATATCATGATATGTTCACAACACCGAGCACAATCACACACGGCCCATACACGACACAAACGCTGTACTGTCTTTGACTTCAGCAGCCTAAAATCACCACATGGGCGCCATGATCCATTTGGTTTTTTAGCTAAATGTAGAGGTCTGCGCTGTTGTGATCGTCGTTGTTGCTGTGTGCCTCGGTTGTCTCGTTCCAAGCGATCGAATCTTCTTGTCAATTCCATAATGACATTGTGTATATCGGGATTCTCATTTATATCGTTCACTTTAGGTTGATTTTGTATATCCATCATACAGTCAGCTTTTGCAGCCAACCTGTTAACGTTGTTGTATTTGTGTTGGTAATTGTCGTAACCACCATGATTTTAGAATATCAGGGTCTAACTTATTACCTCATAAATCCTTGATTTCGAGTAACAATATTGACGGTTTCTTCTCTTCCACTGACAAGTTATCAAATAGGCGTTTGAAACGGTTATCATCTGATTCGCTAAATTTCTCAATAAGTCTCTCCTTGAGTGTCTTATATTTTTCCGTCGCTGGTGGATTATATTATCAGATGCACATTTTAGTATCGAAGAACCAATTTCTGCCACTATTGTATAAAATATTGTGTCATCCGTTGTGATACCTGCCCGTTGGAATTGTGCCTCGACCTTCAAAAACCATAGTTTCGGCTCGGGTTTCTAAAAACGTAGAGGTTTGACAGCTAAACGTGATAACTGCGCTGCTGCGGCATCTGCATTTTCGCTGACCATTTTTAACGTCGGTGGTCACCACTTTAGTGTGTTGTTATTATTATTATGTTACTTGAATGTGTCAATAAAACTTTTTATTTTATTGTGTAGTACAAACTTCGTTATTTTTGTTTATTGAAAAATCAATCAAAAGTTTCTGGGAGAATCATCAAAAAAAAGTTTATATTCAAAGTTCTGTCAAAAAAGTCAAATTGTGTCAAAATGAATGTCTCATAAAATAATTGCCTGATTGACGACATGTAAGTCGATTCAGTGGATAAGCATTTATTAGGTCCGTTTGTTTACTTTTCCAGTAAAATCTAGTAACTGAGTAATTACTGAGTAATTTTTAACTTTTACTCTCAAAAAGAGATAATTGCCCAAAAATGTACGTGAACGGAAAAATAGTAAAAACTTGTAATATTAAAGAAACAGCTGATTGGAAATATATGTAGTGCTGAGAGATAATTTTGCTTTTGAGTACTTGACTTTATTTCTACTAATAAATAGTATCACTCTGTTTAAAACGAGACTTTTGGAGGATCGAGATAAATTAAAACGATCTGACAAATCACTAAAGCTACAAGCTTCGTGACCAGCAAACCACAAAAAGACAAGAATATGCAAATTTTCCGGTAGTCTTTTATCAGCTTGAAGGTTTTTATAAATCTCTGAATCTGCAAATTTTTTACTCAAATTTTCGTACAAACATCTTGATATTCTAAAATGTATTTGGAATTCGGCTTCTGTATAGCGTGGCATCATTTCATGAAAATAGTTTTTGTTGGAATTATGTGCCATCCTTTCATTTCCCGAAAGCATTTCCCTAGGATAAACGTCTTCGTCAGTCCTTAACATTCTAACAATGACTAATTCATCTTCATCCTGACTTTCGGATGATGAATCCATCAAAACTATTATTGCACTTAAAATGACAGCATTACGTCTGTCCAAATGCATACTTCCACTTGCGCCTAAAATAAATATTAGTTTTAAATTGAATATAAATGTATGTATGTAAAGCACTCTATACATGTTTCAATTTAATTGTCAATTGAATTCATTCTTGACGACACACTTCATAAACTGATCAAGAGACTTAAACACACACAGACTTACTAGGCAACTTGAAAAAATCAAAAAATTTTGTTTTTCTTCAACCAACTCGACAACTGGCAAACTAATCAATTGACAGAGCCATACACACCTTGATTTGGACAAACACCAATCAGTTGCCAATTGGATACGAGTATTCTATGCTTTTATAAGCACTTCTTGATGCATTCAATCCCACACACAAAGTTAACTGAAAGCTTAACATTTTAGAGCAGCACGTTTATTCTGAAACACTGTAAACTTATCCAAGAGTTTAATTTTTAAGCGAGTAAACTTTTTTAATATTCTATTATTAATGCCGGCAAGTTCGCACCATCAGCAAAATATCATGATATGTCTACAACACCGAGCACAATCACACACATGGCCCATACACGACACAAACGCTTTATCGCACAGACATGATGTTATCGTTATCGACAACTGGCAAACCTTGATTTGGACAAACACCAATCAGTTGCCAATTGGATTGAAAAGTATATGGGATGCTTAATATATAATTTAAGTACATATCGACGCTACCACACTAAACTATACTAATCGAAAATGCTACTTTTTCAGGAGAAGCTTTTGATGTTTGCTTGTTGAATGTAAGAAGCTATGAAATTACAATTTGTATTGCTTTTAACATTTTATCAGATTAGCACCAAAGTTGGTCACAAAGTTGGAGCTTATAAATGCTACAAATATACACAACTTTAATCCATGCTAAGTCGACTTGACCTATATAGTTTAGCTTGGGAGCATCCATATATGAACATGTACCAGTGTCCGACACAGATGGTGCTATTTCTTTATCAGTGGACATCGAGTTTTTTCACAACCACAGATAATTTCACCGAAAACGTTTATACTTTTAAATTGAAATTATTTCTTTTTAACAATTGTGTGTGTTTTTTAAATACACAACACAACACGTTTAGTAATTATACTTCACTTTTCTTTTCACTTTGAAAAAATTTTATAAAAAATTTGCCGCATAAATTGTTTGTTTACTTTTGACACATATGTTTTTCATTTTACTGAACTTTACTGGATTTTACTAGCAAAAATTTGTCCAGTAAAAACTAGTAAATACTCAGTAAAGAACTGTCACTTTACTCTCTCAATTATGGTTCTCATTTACTTGATTTTGTGTACGCGAACAACTTCCAGTAAAATCTAGTAAACTCCAGTAAAAAATTGTAAAAACTTACGCGTACTCGAACGGACCTATTTAATTTGTAACACCCAATAAATATCGATGGTAAAAAAAATTTTTTTTCAATTGAGAAAAAAGTACCAAAAGGGTGAAACATGTGCAAACCTAGAATTACGACAGTAAAATTAAAGAGTACTGAGTAAAGTAAGGAATTCTAAAAAGGACATTATGGTACATTTTATTGCTTTTACTGGTACTTAATTTTTTAATGAAAACAAAAATAGAATTACGAGATTAGGCTCAAATGTACCTGATTAAAGCGAAAAATCATAAAGAGGAAAATTAATATTTTTTATTGATTTTAGTGGTAATTTTTTATATTTTATTTTTAACCCAGCATAACAAATGTTAGTCGTTTCGACTAACACAGTTTATTTTTTTTATCCTAACTTTTATATCCCCTTAACTGTCGTTTTGTCTATATATATGAAATTAGTTGATTTAGTTTAGCTTCTAATTCTGGTAATACAGGTGCTTTATGTGCTTTAGTTAATCGACATAATAGTTTTCGTAAAAGTTACGTAGTAGAAACGACTAACATTAGACTTAGTGTAACTATTTTTTTGATAATTTTATCGACCTTAAATTTATTTTTTTTTCTTGATTTTTATACTTTTATCTATATACGATTCATGACCTAAGCATACATATATATCAAAATCAAGAGAGGTAACTTGTTATTATACAAGTTATATTTTTACCAAAAAAGGTAAATAATTATTACACTTCTACCAATGGTAGTCGATTCAACTACCATTATTTTCTTATTTTATGGTAACTTTGATATCTCGTTGTTTTTTATTGATTTTTTAATTATAAAAGCAGTTAATTTAGTTTAAAAATATAAAAACTTATAGCATTTTGCTTTTAAGTAATTTTTGAAGTACTTAGTGCACTCTCAAATGCAATTTAAAGTGCATATTGGTCTAAAAGACTAACATTGGTATAAACATATTAAAAATAGGATAGGTTATTCAGGGTTAAGAAACTAAGATGTACGATCCTGAGCAAAAGCAAAAACCTAGAAATACTATATTAGGGTCAAGCGTTCCTGAGCAAAATAAAAATCATTAACGGGCATTTATTGATTTGAATGGCATTTATTGATTTTAACATTAACGAATCTAGAACTAGACCGAGCTCAAACGATGCTCAATAAATCGAAAAATCAACTAACAGACAAAATGGTACTTTTTGCCTACTTTAATAATATCTCTTTTTATTTGTATTAAAAAACGTAGAAATTAAATTAAATGGTCTAGAATGAAATAAGAAGATATAATAGCGACAGTATGGTACTTCGCTTACGAAGTAGCGAGTTAAATGCTGGTGTTGTATATCATTCTTTCTCAGAATTCAATTGGCTAATATCTAAGACAGTATTTTGTACGAAAATACTGCCTTAAAGTAAATTTAAGCCAAAGCTTGGGTGCACATTTTGCTCAAGCGTATAGCTCAGTGATGCAAAATAATGTACAATTGAGCCACTTGTATCACTTTTGAATGTATGATGGTCCTGTGGTACTTTCAGCTCAAAATTCAACTATCTACTTCATCCCGTGATCAACGATTTCTTTTTATTTCACGCTCCGCAGAATGTGTAGAAAAAATTTCTTCTACTCAATATTTAATCAAAACCAATTTCAGGAATCGTTTTCACATAAATGCTGTCTACTTAATACAATCGCTAGATTGTAATCGTTATGACAAAAGAATTTTAAAATTTATGGCACAAAAATATTTTAAACACAGTAATATCAGAACCGAGGAACTCTTTTAATGAGACTTAAAAAAATTTTTATTACAAATGTATTATATATTAAACTAAAATTTTATTTTTTAAACTGCATTTAAAATTTGTTTTACAAAATATACTGTGAGCGTCAAAAAAAAAAGTAAACAGCTACTTCATTTTAGATTTACATAAAAAAAATCATTGCGAGAAATCGGAGAAATTGTTGGAAGGAATCACTGCACTATAAAAAAATGATAGATAAGTATGTGAAGCCCCAGAATGTAGGGAATTTACCCTGGTCGGGACGTCCAAAAAGGCTTAGTGATAGCGATTTCATTGCTGCTAGGCATATCATCAGTAGACTCTACAATACTTTTCATAAAAAGTATGTATGTATATTGGATGACTCTGCTATGGAAAGTTTTTTATTGTGATATAAAATAGGAAACTAAAGCGTGTGCGTGACATGAAATAGGCTTGTTCGGGAGTAATATACAAATTTTTCATGCTTGTGTCTGTGAATTTAAGAAATAATATTGTTAAAAACAGTAGTAACAATTTTTGTAGCTACTCGTTCAGCGAAAAATTTTCTTATTCTGAATAACATAACAGTAGTAACAATATCATCAAAAAATAATTTTTCTCAAAGTTTAATTTTGTAACTCACGCTCAAAACTAACAGAATTCCCCACTATAAAATCTGATGTATAATTCTAAGCAAACAAGGTTCAATTTGGCTTACAAAAAGTGCAATTTAATTTGTTAAAGGTTCAATTTTACCTGAAAAATCTGTAATTCCATTGCGGCCAGTAACGAAATTTAAATTCGGTGTGAAAACATATACTAAATATATGTATTACAACAATAAAATGCATGTATTTACCTACATTAACATAAACGGTAATGTTAGTAGAGCTATAAGAAGAAAACAACTTTTTCATAAAAATTTGGTAAATTCGTATATGGATGTACTGAAAAGTGAAGTTGTGAAAATTTTTTTATTTTTTTTTTTAAATTGTTTATTATTATTGAATCTTTCTATAAGAAAATTACAATAAGTATCCAAATCTTAAATATTGTCCAAACTAATTGGACATTACTATTATTGAATTATTGAACTATTATTGAATTATTGAACTATTATTGAATTATTTGAACACCTATTGAATTATTACTGTAATGGGAAATTTTGTTTTAAAAAGTTCCCACCTTTTTTATTGTTATTAACACAAAAATAAAAGTGTAACATTGTCTAAAGTTAAAATTAAAAAACACAAAATTACTGTACCATTCCTTTTCTAACCATACGGAAATAAAGACTTTCTAAACTTGTTGAATTTGAACTTAAATTTTTAATTTAGTAATTCATAGTACCTTCAACAAGTCATTTTTAATATTTTTATAAAAATATTCAAAAATAAAAAGAAAAAACTTAAATAATTATTACCAATGTAATAACTAGTTACTTGTACTCAAATCTTAAAATAAAAGGAATAGTCTACGTTTAAATAAAAAAAAGTTATATCCCTCTTCTCACTAGGCGCAAGGTATCACTTCTCTTAAGCCTTCTGTGTCCCTCGAAGTGTAACAGGTCCCTGGCGAGGGCGTTTGGATGTGTCGCCAGTTTGTGAACGTACTTAGTACAATATTTTTCAATTTCCTCCCGAACCGTTGGAATTTCTAGATCTCTGTGGATATTCTCATTTCTTATATACCAGGGGGCGCAGAGTATTGCTCGTAAAATATTCGACTGTCTTCTTTGTAACTTTTGGATGTTAGATGCACACGCAGTTCCCCAAAGCTGAATGCCATATGTCCAGATTGGCTTAATAATGGCTTTATATAACAGAACTTTATATTCCAAAGATAGAGATGAAAATGGACCTATTAGTCACATTAGTCGAGCTGTTTTTAGTTTCATAGCTGAGATTTTGGCCTCAATGTGGCGTGACCATGTTAGGCGTCTGTCTAGATGGATTCCTAGATATTTAGTTTGGGTTTCCACCGGAACAATGACGTTATTTATTTTACGGACAATTTGTCTTTCTTAGTGTGAAAGTCACATGGGCACATTTTGATGGATTTACTTTGATTTTCCATTTATTTAGCCAACCTTCCAGCTCGTTTATATGAGCTTGTAAGTGCTCAGATGCAATTTTAGGATCTTTGTTCACACTTAAAAATGCCGTGTCATCTGCAAACGTTGACGTGATAGTATGTCGATTTGTAGGCATATAATAGCGGGCCAAGTATACTTCCTTGGGGGACGCCTGCAGAAATCTTCTTAACTGGTAAAAATACATTTATTTACCGTACCTTAAATGTTCTATCAGTCAAGTAACTTTTAATCAGCTTGTGGGTGTTAGCAGGAAGAAGTCGTATTACTTTTGTGAGGAGACCATCATGCCAAACTTTGTCAAATGCTTGGGAGACATCAATAAACAATGCTGAACAAAACAGCTTTTTCTCGAAAGACGACCTGATAGCAGTAACAATTCTGTGAACCTGCTCTGTAGTTCCATGACCAGCCCGGAAGCCGAACTGATATTCTGGAGTAATATTTCGCTCTGATGGATGGGGCGTTATTTTCTGGAGGAGGACCTTTTCGAACAGCTTTGAAAGGATGGATAATAAACTGATAGGTCTGTATGACGTAATTTGAGTAGCGTCTTTACCCGGTTTTTGAATCATGACTATTTCTGAAATTTTCCAAGAGGACGGGAAAACCCCCACTCTTAAGATGGCATTAAAAATGAATAGCATAATTCTCACAGCGCAATCTGGCAAGTTCATCAGCATTGAACTAGTAATTCGATCAGCGCCGGGCGATTTTTTCGCATCAAGATTTTTGATTGCCATTTTAATTGAGAGCAACCGCATCTTTATATGATTTTCAATGGAGTCGCTGATGTATGGAGGATTAATATCACTATTTATTTCATGTGGAGTGAAAACGTTTTCCAGATGGCTAGCAAAAGCATTTGCTCGTTCAATAAGAGTTCTTTTAGACCCTAAATTAAATTTTAATAAGCACGTCACTATGATGGTAAACAAATCTCGTGGAGCGCTTGCATTTATAAAACGTTGGGCTAAAGAATTTACTGAGCCTGTAATAACTAAACGTCTTTACACATCCTTAGTACACATTCTAGAGTACGGATCTATTATTTGGGATCCTTATACTAACTACTTGAAGAAAAGTATTGAATCCGTTCAAAAACAGTTTCTTTTATTCTGTTTGGGAAATTCAATCTGGAATCCAAACATTCGCCTTCAGTCGTATACAGTAAGACTGGCTACAATTAAATTGCCGACGTTGGAAAGCAGAAGATTGATGCTTAATGTGAGTTTTATGGTAAATTTGATAAATGGGTCTGTGTGCTGCGAATTTCTGCTCAGTCAAATTGACTTTACTGTACCAGTAAGAATAACCCGAAATTATACACCGCTTCACCTCAGATGTCTTCAAACGAATTATGCTAACGCTGATCCATTAAGAAGATTATGTAAAAATTATAATGACCTGTATGATTTTATCGATTTTTCTGTAAATATTAATGTATTAAAACGTAATATTATTTTATTTTTAAATACTTGTAACTGAGTAAGCACATGTTTGTTTAATTTTTTGGTCTGTAAGGATTCTGATCCATAGATTTAAATAAATAAATAAATAAATAAAAAAAAAAAAAAAAAAAAAAAAAAAAAAAAGTCTTAGTGGAGGTGTGGAGGAAGTAGGGCACTTCATATGCTTCACAGCTTTCCATAGGCTGTGGTCGGTTTTTTTTGTCGGATCTAAGTTACTTAAATAATTTGCAAGTGCTGACTCATGCTGTAAACGCAGCTTTTCTTTAAGTATTTTTTGACAAATTCAATTGGGTCTTTAAAGCTGGAGAACGATTTCTCTGCCATTTCCTCCTCAATTTTCTTTTCTGTTGGATGACGGCTTCAATATCAGCTGGTGACTTGAATGGTTTCCTCCTATATGTTCTTCTCATTGGAGTTGCATTCCTAGCTGCACAAGTAATAACGTCTGTAAGGTGGTTCACAGCACATTGTATATCAGACGAGTTGCTTAGAGGGATGTTCTGGGAGAGATGAGAGCTCACATACATTTTATACTTTAGCCAGTTCGTGTACCGGTTCGGATAGAACGTAAGAGATACTTCAGAGTTTATAAAACTATTACGTAGTGTAATTATAGTTGGCGAATGATCAGATGATAAGATTTTGGGGACTAATCAGAAGTTGGTCACGTTTAATATTTTTTATAACAGTGAAGTCAATAAGGCTTTTTCGTACAGTCTGTAGGATAGGATGTGGGCTCACCGCTAGATACGACATCTAGACTATTTTGAGCAATAGCATTGTACAGCTGGCTAACTTTTTTTGCTAATAAGTCTACAGCCCCAGTGGGTATGCTTAACGTTGTAGTCTTCTGCTGCCAGCAACTTGTGTCCCAATGTTGCGAAGAAACTTTTGAAATTGTCGCTATCAATTATGTGACTTGGAGGACAATATACACATGAAATTGTGGTATGAAAATCAGTAAGACTTATAGAGGTTGCCTGAATAAAATCCTTCCCAAATTCTGGCATAACAAAGTGCCTCACGTTTTTACGCACAATGACGGCCGTGCCACCACATGCCTTTCCACTTGGATGTTTAGTGTCATATATAATGAATCCGTTAATTCTAAAGCAATTCTTTACAGTAAAGTGTGTTTCGGATACCAAAAGGATGTATATTTCCTGCCTGTGTAGGAAATCTTCTACCTCGAACCTATGTTGGGATAGCCCGTTCGCATTCCAGTAGCAAATACGCAACTGCGTCATTTTATTTTAGTCTATAAGGGTCTGCAGAATCATGTTCTGATTCCGTATCATCTCCTGAAACATGCCCTGCATATTATTCATAAAACTGTTCATGTTGGTCATGAAATTGTTCATTGTCTCCGTCAGTTTGTCGATTGAACTAGAGCTGGTATCGTTGAAGACCTGAGGGCTGCTCCTTAGTACTTAGGCATATGAAAGATTTTTCACGTTAGGCCTATTTGACGATGGTGTTGGGCACGAAGTGTTGTTGGGCATAGTTCACTCTTTCCACATGTACACCATTAGGTATTGCAGTAGCTTCAGTATGAAGGCTCGGGTAGTTCAATTCGCGATATTTCGCATTTGCGCGACTTCGAGGTTGATTCGATTTTTTTATCCTCTCGAATACTTCACATCCTCTATAATTAGCAGAATGTCTTCCACCGCAATTACTGCACTTTCTCACATTGGGGTCGTTTTTAGGTGCTGTACACTCCGTGGTTTTATGCGCGTTATCACACACTACGCAACCAGATGGTAGCTTGCAGTAAGATTTTGTGTGGCTAAACTCTGGGCAATTGGTGCATTGTGCAGGGCCATTACGCTTATGTGGCTCCTCTACTGTTATTCTTCGGTTAAGAAGATATCTCAAATTGTAAATAGGATGTGTTGAGCTTTTGGTCTTAAGAAGAGCTGCATTAAAAGCAATCTCCACATGGTGAATTGGTTGGGGAATTTTACCTTTGTTGTGTATGTTGTGAACATTTCTCACATCGTAGCCTTCATTCTCAATAGCTTTCTTGATTTCGTCAATAGGAACGGAACTATCAATGCCCTTCACCAAAACCACGAGGTTTTTAAGACTATTAACAATTAGACGATAATTCTTCTCAGTATGGGTTTGGATTTTCGTTTCCTGTATCTGTCCCCTTCGTATAGCAGCTACGTAAAAATTATCTTTTCCCACAATCTTTGATAAAAGATTTACAATTGCGTTCTATGTTTGCTCGCGCAAATAGATAGGTGGAGGTTTGTGTTCCTTAGACGCAGGTTCTACTGGTGCATCGTCTGTGGGTGCAAGTATTGAAAATCTATTATCGGAGACGGAGTGGTTCCTGTTGGACTAGTTACCTTGTCAAACTGGCGCGTAAAAATTTGCGCGTCCACAATCGCATTTGGCGTTAAAGAGCGGGTCCTATTCTCAGGCCTGGCTGTTAAGTATGCTCCGTCGTCCTTCTTATTATTCATACTATCTGAGAACACATAGTATGCATTGTTCCTACTCACTTTTTCGTTTGGCTTGTCATTTATGTTTTCGCTTGTTTTTGTTTTTTTATTAATTGATGTCATTTTTTACTATATGGGTCCCAACTTGAAGTCGTTATCTAAATCCGTAGTGCATTTACCTCTATGATGACCCCGAGGGTCCCTTTGCATGCAGTGAGGTCCTAGCAAGGGTTGACACAAGACCTTATAGGCGCTTGTGTTCAAAGCCAGGTCGGGCGTTAATTAGGATGTCGTATTAACTAAACCTGCACGGCCAACTTAACGGTAACGTGATTTAGAGCGTTCTCCAAGTCCTTGCCAAGGTTTTATTGGGACGGAAGGCAGCTGCGACATTAGCCTGAAAGCCATTTCCACGCGATGTCACTCCCGTGTACTAAGGTAACAGAATGCCACATCTGTCAGCCCATTTGCAACCAATTCCAATAAATAATCAAAATCAAATCCATAGTATTTGCCGGTCCATCAACGTTGCAGTAGTAGCCTGAGATGCACCGGTGTTCGCATGCCTTTCAGGTTACTATCTGCATATTCGCATACACACTTTAGCTACCGCCAGATCAGGTGATCCGGACGGCATTACCAGGGAATATCACGTGGAGGTAGTGAGATGCTTGGGCAGTTCAGTGTAGGAATCACCTGTGGCTATTCCCAAGTGAATAGCGATCAGAAGGCTTTCTTGCATTGAATATTATTCTCTTGCATGTTATATTACTCTCTTACACTCTTTTAAATTCTCGCGCTCTCGTGGATATTACTAGCAATATCCATCAAAAAATTTAGCACCAAAAAAAATTTACACTACGTAGAACATCTTCTTAGTTTAATAGTCTTTGGTAAAACATAATGAAGATGAAATAAAAAAGTTATTGGAGGCCATAGAAAATAGATACGAGAGTAGACTTAGAAAAATAGATAATGTATATAAAACTTATGAAAAAAACATGGAAGAACTAAAAGGCTTAACTAGATGCATAACTGAATTTGAAAACAAAAACAAAGAAATGTATACAAAAATTGAAGAAAACTGTAACGGTATGTGCAATGAAATAAAAAAGACAATAAAAGAAAAATATACAAACCAAAAGGAAAGTACATATGCTGATCAAGCTAAGAAAAAAATAAATATACAGGATATAAGTAATATAAGTAAAAAAGCACCTTTAATTGTGAAACCAAAACAAAGGCAAGATATAGACAAAACAAAAGAAGAATTGAATCAGAAAGTAAACCCAGCAAACCTAAAAATAACGAGTGTAGAAAATAGAAGAAATGGAACTGTAATAATACAAAATGAAAATGAAGAAGAAAGAGAACGAATACGAAGCGCAATTGAAAATGAATTAAAAGATAGTTATGATGTTAAAGTGCCCAGTCAAAATAATATGAAAATAAAAATTGTCGGAATGTCATTTGAACATAAAAAAAATGAACTATTAGAAAAATTAAAAAAACAAAATCAGTTTATTGTAAATAGTGATATAAAAGTAATGGAGATATACAATGTCAAAAGGAACTATAAAATTGTATATAACGCGAAGTTATCAGTTGATGCTCTCAAGTATACAAAAATGATTGAGGCACAAAAATTAAACATTGGATGGGAAAGGTGCAAGGTGTTTGACGGAACTGAACTATTGCAGCGTTTTAAATGTAGAGGTTACAACCACGGAGTGAGAGAATGTAAAAATGCGGAAGTATGTCTGAATTGTCATGGTAATCATAAAATGAGTGAATGTAATAACCAAAAAATAATGAAATGCTCAACTTAGGATTGGATGAAGATCATCATACAAATGACAAAGAATGTAGAGTATAGCAAAATAAATTAAATATAAAATTAAAAAGAATTGGCTTAATAGATTAACAATCAAAGAACATTCGAGGAATATACACAAATATACAAGGACTACTCAACAATTTTAACCAATTGGAAATAATTGCAGAGACAGAAAATCCCGAACTCATTATACTTTCAGAAACCCATTTTACTGAAGATGTGAGAGAAAAAAAACACATATAAGAGGTTATAATCAATTCAATACAATATCAAACTCAACAAAAACTGGTGGAGTAAAAATTTACTTCAAAAAGAGGTGGAATGTGAAGAAAATTGAAGAGAAAATTGTCGAATCGAAAATATGTATTACCGCTTACATGGCAAAATATAATAACAACAAATTTATAATTACAGCTTTATACAGATCACCAAGTAGTACTGAAACTGAATTTATAGCATCGTTTGAAAAAATTTTAGAAAACATATTTGAAACAAACAGCGAAATAATAATAACTGGGGATTTCAATATAGATTGGAGTAAAGAGTTTCTATAAAAATAGATTAAGCTGTTTACTTGATGATAATGGCCTTAAACAAATAATTAAAGACTTTACAAGAATTATGTTATAACTAATAATGTGAATATTACGGCAAAGATTGATACTCTAAGCAAAATCTCAGATCATAAATCAATCGAAATAAGTGTTAATAACCCACACCGCAAACCTAATGATAAAACTTATATATATATTGAAATTTTCAAATTATAAATATAACAGAGAAATATTTAACGTACAACAAATAATAAACAATTATGATTTAGACTGTAATGTAAAGATATTTGATGAATATTTAGAAAATGCAGTAAGAACGCTAACAAAAAAAAAGAAAGTTATCAATGCAATTGGTGTAATGAAGAGCTAAAACTATTAAAGCGACAGAAAATTTATAAATTGCTCCATTCGAGTACGCGTAAGTTTTTACAATTTTTTACTGGAGTTTAGTAGATTTTACTGGAAGTCATTCGCGAACACAAAATCTAGTAAATGAGAACCATAGTTGAGAGAGTAAGTGACAGTTCTTTACTGAGTATTTACTAGTTTTTACTGGACAAAATTTTTTTGTAGTAAAATCCAGTAAAATGAAAAACATATGTTTCCAAAGGTAAACAAACAATTTATGCGGCAAAATTTTTATAAAATTTTTTTCAAAGTTAAAAGAAAAGTGAAGCATAATTACTAAACGTGTTGTGTTGTGTATTTAAAAAAACACACCCAATTGTTAAAAAGAAATAATTTCAATTTAAAAGTATAAACGTTTTCGGTGAAATTATCTGTGGTTGTGAAAAAACTCGATGTCCACTGATAAAGAAATAGCACCATCTGTGTCGGACACTGGTACATGTTCATATATGGATGCTCCCAAGCTAAACTATATAGGTCAAGTCGACTTAGCATGGATTAAAGTTGTGTATATTTGTAGCATTTATAAGCTCCAACTTTGTAACCAACTTTGGTGCTAATCTGATAAAATGTTAAAAGCAATACAAATTGTAATTTCATAGCTTCTTACATTCAACAAGCAAACATCAAAAGCTTCTCCTGAAAAAGTAGCATTTTCGATTAGTATAGTTTAGTGTGATAGCGTCGATATGTACTTAAATTATATATTAAGCATCCCATATACTTTTTAATCCAATTGGCAACTGATTGGTGTTTGTCCAAATCAAGGTTTGCCAGTTGTCGATAACGATAACATCATGTCTGTGCGATAAAGCGTTTGTGTCGTGTATGGGCCATGTGTGTGATTGTGCTCGGTGTTGTAGACATATCATGATATTTTGCTGATGGTGCGAACTTGCCGGCATTAATAATAGAATATTAAAAAAGTTTACTCGCTTAAAAATTAAACTCTTGGATAAGTTTACAGTGTTTCAGAATAAACGTGCTGCTCTAAAATGTTAAGCTTTCAGTTAACTTTGTGTGTGGGATTGAATGCATCAAGAAGTGCTTATAAAAGCATAGAATACTCGTATCCAATTGGCAACTGATTGGTGTTTGTCCAAATCAAGGTGTGTATGGCTCTGTCAATTGATTAGTTTGCCAGTTGTCGAGTTGGTTGAAGAAAAACAAAATTTTTTGATTTTTTCAAGTTGCCTAGTAAGTCTGTGTGTGTTTAAGTCTCTTGATCAGTTTATGAAGTGTGTCGTCAAGAATGAATTCAATTGACAATTAAATTGAAACATGTATAGAGTGCTTTACATACATACATTTATATTCAATTTAAAACTAATATTTATTTTAGGCGCAAGTGGAAGTATGCATTTGGACAGACGTAATGCTGTCATTTTAAGTGCAATAATAGTTTTGATGGATTCATCATCCGAAAGTCAGGATGAAGATGAATTAGTCATTGTTAGAATGTTAAGGACTGACGAAGACGTTTATCCTATGGAAATGCTTTCGGGAAATGAAAGGATGGCACATAATTCCAACAAAAACTATTTTCATGAAATGGTGCCACGCTATACAGAAGCCGAATTCCAAATACATTTTAGAATATCAAGATGTTTGTACGAAAATTTGAGTAAAAAATTTGCAGATTCAGAGATTTATAAAAACCTTCAAGCTGATAAAAGACTACCGGAAAATTTGCATATTCTTGTCTTTTTGTGGTTTGCTGGTCACGAAGCTTGTAGCTTTAGTGATTTGTCAGATCGTTTTAATTTATCTCGAGCCTCCAAAAGTCTCGTTTTAAACAGAGTGATACTATTTATTAGTAGAAATAAAGTCAAGTACTCAAAAGCAAAATTATCTCTCAGCACTACATATATTTCCAATCAGCTGTTTCTTTAATATTACAAGTTTTTACTATTTTTCCGTTCACGTACATTTTTGGGCAATATCTCTTTTTGAGAGTAAAAGTTAAAAATTACTCAGTAATTACTCAGTTACTAGATTTTACTGGAAAAGTAAACAAACGGACCTAATATCAAATAGCTAAAATTCAAAACACAAATGAGGCATGGACTACGTACAGAGAAATACGAAATGTATATAAAGTCAAAATTGAAAATGAGAAAAATAATTATCTGAACAAATCAAAGAGATATGTGGAGAGAAATAAAAAAACCTAATTTAAAACAAAAACACCAAAATGATATTGAGTCTGTGATATTTGATCAAAGAGAATATAAAGAAAAGTATATAATAGCCGATAAATTCAATTATTATTTTATAGACATTAACAAAACAATAAGGGATACTATAAAAAATGTGCAATATAATAATAATATACCTATTATAAACTCAAGTTTCGAGTTTCGTGCAATAACGTTAACACAACTAAAGAAAATATATAAAAGGTGATTTTATAAGAACTATCGGAAATTTAAAAAAAAAACACATAAAATTCAGAAAAATGCATAAAATATTTATTTGGATCGATAGTTGGGTCGATATAATTTAATGTTTGAAGATTATTTCATGCAAATGTTGGCCGCGGCTGCGCCTCAAATGGTCCATCCGCTTAGTCCAATTTTGGCATACTCTTTCCAACATTTCGGCCGGTATCTCACGAATAATGTTGGCAATGTTGGCTTCCAGTGCGTCAATCGAAGCGGGCTTGTCCCTATAGACATTAGCCTTAACATAGCCCCACAAAAAATAGTCTAGAGGCGTTAAATCGCACGATCTGGGCGGCCAATTGACTGGTCCCAAGCGTGAAATAAACTGTTCACCGAACTCGCCTCTCAATTGGTCCATTGTTTCGCGTGCTGTGTGGCATGTGGCACCGTCTTGTTGAAACCACATGTCATGCAAGTCAAGCTCTTCCATTTTGGGCAAAAAAAAGTTTGTTATCATCGCACGGTAGCGCTCACCATTCACAGTAACGTTGTGATTCGCATCATCTTTGAAGAAATACGGCCCAATGATGCCGCCAGCCCATAATCCGCACCAAACGGTTGTTTTTTGTGGATGCATTGGTAGCTCTTGAAATGCTTCTGGCTGCTCTTCACTCAAAATACGGCAGTTTTGCTTGTTCACGTATCCATTCAACCAGAAATGAGCCTCGTCGCTGAACACAATTCTTCGATAAAAAAGTGGATCTTCATCTAACTTTTCAAGAGCCCATTCACCAAAAATTTGGCGTTGTGGTAGGTCGTTTGGCTTCAATTCTTGCACCAGTTGTATCTTATAAGGCTTCACACCCAAATCCTTCCGCAAAATTTTCCACGTAGTGGAGTAACAGAGGCCCAATTGCTGCGAACGGCGCCGAATCGATAATTCACGGTCATCACCAACACTGGCCGATACGGCTGCGATATTTTCTTCAGTTCGCACTCTACGTAAGCGTGTTGGTGGTTTAATGTCCAACAATGTAAAATTGGTGCGAAATTTTGTTACAATAGCCCGAATAGAAGCCTCAGTAGGTCGATTAAACTGACCATAAAATGGAAGAAGCGCGCGATGAACTTTCTTAACAGAGCACGCATTTTGGTAATAAAATTCAATAATTTGCAAGCGTTGTTCGTTTGTAAGACGATTCATGATTAAATTATAGACCAAACTGAAGATGTTTGACAGTGACACAAGATACAAAACGTGCGTGAGCTGTCAAAACTAGTGTTGCCAAAAAGATAATAGCAAAAAAATCACTCTTTATAAGCTTGAAAAATAAGACAGATTATAATAAAATATATATAAATATGATTTTAAATAGTTGGCATATAGTGTGAAGCATATTACGAGATATAATTAACAAATCACTGGACACAGGAGTGTTCCCTGAAAATTGGAAAACATCAATGATAACACCAATCGAAAAGAATGCAAAAACAAAAAAAATGTGAAGAATTCCGTCCAATTAACACGTTAAAAACTTTGCGAAAATAAATTAGAAAAGGTGGTAAAGGAGCAATTAGAGCAATATATGGAAGATCATATTAATAAAATACCAATCTGGATTCAGAAAAATCGGCAGTCAATTATCTAGTAAGAAAAAATCTGAAAAGAATAATAAAATAGTAGGCATTGTCCTGGACTTCAAAAGAGCATTTGAAACAATAGATAGAGATATTCTTCTGCAAAAACTACATAAATGGGTCGATGTCGCGAATTGACTACAATCGAGGGTTGAAAACGGCCAAGCGCGAAAATGGGTTTAAATAACACTGGTCAACAAAATTTTGTAACAAGAAAGGTACTTACCAATTTGGAATTACCTAAATACCCTCATTTTATCACCGTATTTATTTTGATTCCATCAGTTCTAGTTTTCGTGTTACAGCTACTACCCGTAAAATTTAAAATTAACCATTTTTGTTCCACTTTTGCATTCAGAGATTTTATTTATGTGAATAGTATAGTTTTTTTTTCTATTTATTGAGTTAAGTGACTGTTAAATAATGTCAAGAAAGTGCAAAAATGATCCTGACAGGTTTTGTTATATTTGTGGTAACATTACTTTTAATACTCAGCGAAGGAATTTGACACCATTAGTGACTAACCTATATGAACAGTATTTTGGCTTTGCCGTCGGACAGCAAGACAAAGCGTGGGTTCCACACATCTGCTGTGTTACATGTGTGGGTCTTCTTACTGGATGGGCGAGGAGATCTCGATCTATGCCATTTGCAATCCCCGTAATTTGGACAGAAGCAACGAATCACTCATCTGATTGTTATTTTTGTGTTACTGATACGAAAGGTATCACAATTAAAACAAAAAATAAAATAATATATCCTGACCTGCCATCTGCTAAAAGACCGATCCCTCATAGTGAGGAACTACCTGTACCAGAACCACCAGAAAGTTACGGACAGGAGTGGTGACGGCTTTTTATATTTGAAGGAAAAGTTTCCTAAATTGAGTGAGGCAAAATCAGACAATTGATGAAAGACGACATATTTAAAGAAAAACTCAGTGATTTGGAAAAATCTGCTTGGGAATCTTTCATGAAAGTAACTTTCAATTTTCTAGGAAATCACCGATCAAATGACTATAAAACTATTGTCGCGGAGCTGCTATCTGCTTATAAGGCTTTGGGTTGTAATATGTCATTGAAAATACACTTCCTTCATTCACATTTAGACTTTTTTCCTGAAATTTTGGGCGCCGTCAGCGATGAACGTGGTGAAAGTTTCCACCAAGACATTTCTACCATGGAAAAACGATACCAGGGCAAGTGGAGTCCACGTATGCTAGCGGATTACTGTTGGACATTACAACGAGATGTACCTGAAGCAAAATACAGCAGAAAATCATAAAATTTTATTTAAATTAATACTGTAACATAATAAAATAACTTACTTTTGTTAACAAAATCTCAAATTTTCTAAATTTATATAACATCTAATTACAAAAAAACTATTCGTATTGGAAGCATTCTAATTTTATTTATATTATCCATATCCTTGTCCTAAACATAGCAAGACAAAAGTTTTCATGTTACACACAAAAAGTTTTTTTTTGTCGACCAGTGTAATTATTTTTCGGTTGATACTGTTTTATGTATTAATAAGTAATGGGCCATGTATATTTAAGGATTTTAAGGATTTTGCACCCCACGGGAATGACAATAGTCCCACGGAAATGATATTTATGCCGCACGGTAATGACTGAGCAGCATTTTAATGACGTTTTGTCTTATATTGTAGCAAAATAAAACAAGTACAGCAATTTATGGAAACACATTTAATAAAATTAATACGTTATATCCATTCTTTGGATTATATAAACTTAGAAAAATAAAACGTAACAAAAAATATTCGCTTTTCTAAAGCTTATAATCTAATTGATACTCATTTTGAGCTTTCAGCCTCTTTCGGCTACATCAATTTTCCAAGGAAATTTATAGTACACCCTATTGCCCTGCAAAACAATGTTTGGTGTAGGTAGTATTGAAATTATTTGCTCAAAGTTGATGTATGAAACATCCCTCTCATTTAATTTAAATAATTGGTTTTCTGACGTGCTAGCACAACTTTTGAAAAGCAAAACTTTGACATCATCATCCTCAAGGTTTGATTGGCAAATAGCTGCATATGTGTAATGGCGACTAGTAGTAAATTTCTTGGTGTTTTGCCCTGTTAGCGTGATTAGTATCGGCGTACAAGTTTTTATATTTTTCTTTAAAACTTTATCTGAATTCTGCAATAAGTTAGAAAAAGATTGCAGAGCGTCTTCATCTGAGTCGGAGCTGTATACTTCATTATACTTTAGGCTCAAACAACGAGAATGACCCATCATCGAGTGTAGCTTTGGCTGTGTGGCACGTAGCGCCGTCTTGTTGAAACCAAATGTTGCCAATATGCTCCTCTTCAATTTTTGTAAACAAAAATTCGTTCGGGGAATGGGGTATTTCATGGAGGCTGAAAGCCTTCTGATCGCTATTCACTTGGGAATAGCCAGAGGTGATTCCTTCACTGAACTGCCCAAGCATCTCACTACCTCCACGTGGTATTCCCTGGTAATGCCGTCCGGATCACCTGATCTGGCGGTAGCTAAAGTGTGTATGCGAATATGCAGATAGTAACCTGAGAGGCATGCGAACACCGGTGCATCTCAGGCTACTACTGCAATGTTGATGGACCGGCAAATACTATGGATTTGATTTTGATTATTTATTGGAATTGGTTGCAAAGGGGCTGACAGCTGTGGCATTCTGATACCTTAGTACACGGGAGTGACAACGCGTGGAAACGGCTTTCAGGCTAATGTCGCAGCTGCCTTCCGTCCCGGTAAAACCTTGGCAAGGACTTGGAGAACGCTCTAAATCGCGTTGCCGTTAAGTTGGCCGTGCAGGTTTAGTTGATTCGACATCCTAATTAACGCCCGACCTGGCTCTGAACACAAGCGCCTATAAGGTCTTGTGTCAACCTTTGCGAGGACCTCACTGCATGCAAAAGGACCCTCGGGGTCATCACTGCACTACGGATTTAGATAACGACTTCAAGTTGGGACCCATATATAGAAAAATGACATCATTAAATAAAAAAACAAAAACAAGCGAAAACATAAATGACAAGCCAAACGAAAAACTGAGTAGGAACAATGCATACTATGCGTTCTCAGATAGTATGAATAATAAGAAGGACGACGGAGCATACTTAACAGCCAGGCCTGAGAATAGGACCCGCTCTTTAACGCCAAATGCGATTGTGGACGCGCAAATTTTTACGCGCCAGTTTGACAAGGTAACTAGTCCAACAGGAACCACTCCAAGGACTAAGGTTGATACACCAACACCAAAGGCAGATTCTACTCCGTACTAAGGAGCAGCCCTCAGGTCTTCAACGATACCAGCTCTAGTTCAATCGACAAGCTGACGGAGACAATGAACAATTTCATGACCAACATGAACAGTTTTATGAATAATATGCAGGGCATGTTTCAGGAGATGATACGGAATCAGAACATGATTCTGCAGACCCTTCTTAGACAAAAATAAAATGACCCAACTGCGTATTTGCTACTGGAATTCGAACGGGTTATCCCAACATAGGTTCGAGGTAGAAGATTTCCTACACAGGCAGGAAATAGACATCCTTTTGGTATCCGAAACACACTTTACTGTAAAGAATTGCTTTAGAATTAACGGATTCATTATATATGACACTAAACATCCAAGCGGAAAGGCATGTGATGGCACGGCCGTCATTGTGCGTAAAAACGTAAGCACTTTGTTATGCCAGAATTTGGGAAGGATTTCATTCAGGCAACCTCTATAAGTCTTACTGATTTTCATACCACAATTTCATGTGTATATTGTCCTCCAAGTCACATAATTGATAGCGACAATTTCAAAAGTTTCAGCAGGAGATTACAACGCTAAGCATACCCACTGGGGCTCTAGACTTATTAGCCCAAGAGGTAGGCAGCTGTACAATGCTATTGCTCAAAATAGTCTAGATGTCGTATCTGGCGGTGAGCTCACATACTGGCCTACAGACTGTACGAAAAAGCCAGACCTTATTGACTTCACTGTTATAAAAAATATTAAACGTGACCAACTTCTGATTAGTCCCCTAGAAGACTTATCATCTGATCATTCGCCAACTATAATTACACTACGTAATAGTTTTATAAACTCTGAAGTATCTCCTACGTTCTATCCGAACCGGTACACGAACTGGCTAAAGTATAAAATGTATGTGAGCTCTCATCTCTCCCAGAACATCCCTCTAAGGAACTCGTCTGATATACAATGTGCTGTGAACCACCTTACAGACGTTATTACTTGTGCAGCTAGGAATGCAACTCCAATGAGAAAAACATATAGGAGGAAACCGTTCAAGTCATCAGCTGATATTGAAACTCTCATCCGACAAAAAAGAAAATTGAGAAGGGAATGGCAGAGAAATCGTTCTCCAGCTTTAAAGACCCAATTGAATTTGTGTCAAAAAATACTTAAAGAAAAGCTGCGTTTACAGCATGAGTCAGCGCTTGCAAATTATTTAAGTAACTTGGATCCGACAACAAAAACCGACCACAGCCTATGGAAAGCTGTGAAGCATATGAAGTGCCCTACTTCCTCCGAACCTCCACTAAGACTTGAGGACCTTAGTTGGGCTAAAAATCCTAGTGAACGAGCAAATGCTTTTGCTAGCCATCTGGAAAACGTTTTCACTCCACATGAAATAAATAGTGATATTAATCCTCCATCCATCAGCGATTCCATTGAAAATCATATAAAGATGCGGTTGCCCTCAATTAAAATGGCAATCAAAAACCTTGATGCAAAAAAATCGCCCGGCGCTGATCGAATTACTAGTTCAATGCTGATGAACTTGGCAGATTGCGCTGTGAGAATTATATTATTCATTTTTAATGCCATGTTAAGAGTGGGGGTTTTCCCGTCCTCTTGGAAAATTTCAGAAATTGTCATGATTCAAAAACCGGGTTCAGTTTATTATCCACCCTTTCAAAGCTGTTCGAAAAGGTCCTCCTCCAGAAAATAACGCCCCATTCCACAACATCAGTTCGGCTTCCGGGCTGGTCATGGAACTACAGAGCAGGTTCACAGAATTGTTACTGCTATCAGGTCGTCCTTCGAGAAAAAGCTGTTTTGTTCAGCATTGTTTATTGATGTCTCCCAAGCATTTGACAAAGTTTGGCATGATGGTCTCCTCACAAAAGTAATACGACTTCTTCCTGCTAACACCCACAAGCTGATTAAAAGTTACTTGACTGATAGAACATTTAAGGTACGGTAAATAAATGTATTTTTACCAGTTAAGAAGATTTCTGCAGGCGTCCCCCAAGGAAGTATACTTGGCCCGCTATTATATGCCTACAAATCGACATACTATCACGTCAACGTTTGCAGATGACACGGCATTTTTAAGTGTGAACAAAGATCCTAAAATTGCATCTGAGCACTTACAAGCTCATATAAACGAGCTGGAAGGTTGGCTAAATAAATGGAAAATCAAAGTAAATCCATCAAAATGTGCCCATGTGACTTTCACACTAAGAAAGACAAATTGTCCGTAAAATAAATAACGTCATTGTTCCGGTGGAAACCCAAACTAAATATCTAGGAATCCATCTAGACAGACGCCTAACATGGTCACGCCACATTGAGGCCAAAATCTCAGCTATGAAACTAAAAACAGCTCGACTAATGTGACTAATAGGTCCATTTTCATCTCTATCTTTGGAATATAAAGTTCTGTTATATAAAGCCATTATTAAGCCAATCTGGACATATGGCATTCAGCTTTGGGGAACTGCGTGTGCATCTAACATCCAAAAGTTACAAAGAAGACAGTCGAATATTTTACGAGCAATACTCTGCGCCCCCTGGTATATAAGAAATGAGAATATCCACAGAGATCTAGAAATTCCAACGGTTCGGGAGGAAATTGAAAAATATTGTACTAAGTACGTTCACAAACTGGCGACACATCCAAACGCCCTCGCCAGGGACCTGTTACACTTCGAGGGACACAGAAGGCTTAAGAGAAGTGATACCTTGCGCCTAGTGAGAAGAGGGATATAACTTTTTTTTTATTTAAACGTAGAATATTCCTTTTATTTTAAGATTTGAGTACAAGTAACTAGTTATTACATTGGTAATAATTATTTAAGTTTTTTATATTTTTTTACAGTAAAGATTTGAATAGTTATTGTAATTTTCTTATAGAAAGATTCGATAATAAATAATAAAAAAAAAAAATTCGTTCAACATGGCCCGATAACGATCGCCATTGACTGTAACGGCCACTCCTTGCTCATTTTCGAAGAAAAATGGCCCAATTATGACTCTGGACCAAAATCCGCACCAAACAGTGACTCGTTTTGGGTGAGTCGACTTTTCAATGTATGCGTGCGGGTTTTCTGTGCCCCAAATACGACAATTTTGCTTGTTTACATACCCGCCAAGATCAAAATGAGCTTCATCTGAAAAGATGATTTTTTTGGCAAAACCGGCATCTTCTGTAAGTCCATCGCAGGCCCACTTAGCGTAGCGAAAATACAACTATATTCGGTTTTCCAGCGTCCCATTTAAAAACATCTCTATTACCTGTGATGTCAAATTCATTGTATGATATCACCTTACCTTTGCCGGTTGGACATGACCGAAAAAGGCAATTCTCTGTTATAAGAGGGCACGAGAGTGTTTGAATTATATCATTTGCAGTACGTTGGCTCAGAACTTTGAACTTGTGTAAGGAGACAATAATCAGCTCCATATTTGCATGTTTTATGCACTTGCATGTGTCTCTGTTAGAAATCTTCATTTCTTTAATCCAAAACGTACGATTTCTGCAAAAACTACTTAGCTCACAGTTGTGCTGTTAGCTTCGACCAGGTAATTTTTGTGTAAGTTTTTAAGCGTATTTGTGAGAAATCGCTTTTGATGAGTTTGTTTTGATTTTGTCACATACTCCTTTTTAGTTGCGCACATCCGGCTATTAATATCCTGCTCTAAAAATCGTTCTATGCTGTTCCTGACATCTCTTTGTTTATTTAGCCTGGAGTTTTCCACATTCCGAACTCTGAGATTCCAGCCCTTTAATATTGTGTGGCGACAATAACCTAGAAACTTATATTTCTTAGTAATTCTGCCAGTCAACAAATTTTTTAAGATTCTTTTTTCCTTTCTCTGTTTTAGTGAGCTATACTTCAACTGGTCCTTCATAACCTCAGCAAACAGCAGCTTCATTTCGACTTCTTTGCTCGATGAACAAGGGTTATCATTACAAACTGCCACAACTCTAGAGTTCGGGCTAGGCTTCAAAGCATTATCAACTTGCTTTTAATTCTGCAATCTTTTTGTTTTTTGAGCCAACTGACTTTTATGTTTACGCGCAAGTTTTTTTTTACTCTGAGAATATTTTCATCCCCATTCTGATTTAATTTAGAAATAACAGGAGCTGGACCTGGATCTTGATTAGCTGGAGGTGGTTCACCCTCTCCTGTGGATGATGTGGGCGATCCGGGTGGAGAATGGTCCGCCATATATTGTTGTTCCTTTTCCTTCAAATGTTTTTTATTTTTTCTATAATTCTTTGCGTTTATACCCCACTTTTTCCGTTGTGCCCTTTGTGCTCTAGGGGTCATCTCCCAGATTGGTTTAATAACTTTATTATCTTTCTTTTTTAAATATCGGGCCTTTTCTTTTAATTTTTGTGCGGCGCATTTGGCAAGATCGTTTTTCATTCTTCTGCGTCGCTCTCGCTCCTTTTTTCACTTCTGTCAATTAACTTTAAAACTAACGGGAATTGTCGTTACATTGACAGTTTACACCTAACCGAAAAACCGGCTTAAAGCATTTTTTCTTAATAAGCAAATTGGCAAACGGGGAATGACGAAAAAATTGGCCACGGACTAAAATGTCTCAAAATCATAAATCTTAAAATAAAATTATATTATATTAAATGAAATTAAAATTGACTTGGTTTATTCTCCTTGAATAACTTGACGTACTTCATTTATAATATATATTTTGAGATATTAATGAAAATCTGTGTTTTTTGAACACAAAACGATCGGGCATACGCCATGGTAATGACGATTTGCACCGTGCGACCAAATTTTTTCATAAAAATATCTAGAATATTTTATTTTAATTTCCGCGGCCCGTTAAAGGACATTTTGTTTTATTTATTCTTGTTCTCAGAATTTCAATTTTTCAACATTTTTAATACTAAATGCGTCGGGCTACAGAATGTAGTCATTTCGTGATATCCACCCAAATATGGTGTTAGAAATAAGGAATTAAAATAGTTTAAGTCATATTTAACAAATAGAAAACAAATAACTAAAGTTAACAATAATCCAATACAAATCGCAACAACTATGGAGTGCCACAAGGATCAATTTTGGGAGCTTTATTATTTATGATATACATTAATGATATGCAAAATATATTAAATAAATGCGAATTCGTATTATATGCTGATAATATCCTGATTTTCACGGAAGGGGAATCAGATCGGGTATGTTATGATGATCTCACACAGGATATGGAAAACGTCAGCAATTGGCTGGACATGAACAAACTTAAATTAAATGAAAACAAAACTAAAATAATTGAAATAAATATGGACAGTAGTATAATTTTTAAAATAAATAATCATATTATAGAGAAAGTGAATCAAATAAAATACATAGGCTTCGCTATTGATAAAAATTTTAAATTTAAACAACATATTGATTACATTTGTAAAAAAATCGGTAAGAAAATTAGTTTTTTTAAAAGAATAAGGAGCCAAATATCTGTCACAAATGCTATTAACATATATAATACGATAATAAAACCTCATTTTGAGTACGGGTCTACAATTTTATATACATGCTGTACAACACATCAGATCGACGGACTACAGAAATTGCAAAATAGAGCAATGCGAATCACACTGAGATGCAACCGTTACATATCGATTAATTTCATGTTAGAATCTTTAAGATGGCTCAACGTCGAAAAAAGACATAAATTAAATACATACAAAAAATAAAAAAAACGGTCAGGCTCCAGAATATTTAATTGAACAAACAATATATGTTAGAGAAGCGCAACCATATCAGCTTAGAAGTATGGATAATTTTAGAATTGAACGAGTAGCAACAACGGCGATGCAACGATCACTTTTCTACAAAGGCCTCCTACTTTATAACTCCCAGCCTAATAATATTAAAGCGGAACGTAACATTTATATATTTAAAAGAAATATTGTTAATATTGTAAAATATAATTTGTAATGCAAATTGTAATAAAATTGTGTTATTAAAAGTATTTATAATACTAATAATAAAGAATAAAAAACATAAATAATAAATTATCAAATTTGAGAAACTCAACATAACAATTTGCTATTAAAGCGGGTTTCACATTATAAAACAGAGTATTAACATTTTCATTAGATCGAGTGAGACCGAAATAATATGCAAATCAAATAGACTGTCAAAAAATATTTTATTTTCATCCCATCACACTTCAAACAAAATACAAAACGCGGCAAATAATTTCACAGCTGATTTCTAGTTTTTTCTTTAATTGCTTGTACAAAAGCAGCCCTAATAAAATGAGCCGTGTGATAGCTTAGAAAAAATTGTAAAAATGACAAAAACCATAATACTGCCAAAAATACTCAAGTATTTCACCATACTCACCACACTTGCTTAACTCTATTCACACTATTGGATTTTTACTTAATAAACGAATTTTTGGCATGTATTAATACTAAATACAATAGTCTGAAACCCGGTTAAATGTGATTGTTGTGACATTAACCTAAAATTTATTAAAAACATCACAAAAGACTTTAAAAAAACATCTAAATTGAGTTTCCCCGAGACTTTATTCTTAATTTTCTACTGCTTATTATTACAAGGTAAGATTCAAAAATTAATGATTTTGGTGTACTGCAGGGTTCAATCCTAGGTGCATTAATGTTTATAATATACATAAATGATTTAGCAAATATACTAAAAAAGTGTGAAATAATTCTATATGCTGATGATACTCTTATGTTTACTGAGGCAGAAAATGAAAAAATGTGTCAATTTAATTTAGACCATGACTTTAAAAATGTAACTGAGTGGCTCAAAATGAACTGAAACTTAATGAAAACAAAACTAAACTAAAGGAACTGAATATGGAGAGTCAATTGTAATTAAAAATTAATAACATAGAAATATAAAAAGTAAATAGCATAAAATATCTCGGTTTTGTTATAGACAAAAATTTGAAATTTAACGAACATTTAGAATTCATGTGCAAGAAAATTGGAAAAAAAAATTGGCTTCCTTAAAAGATTAAGAAATAAAGTTTCCACGATTACTGCAATAAACATTTATAATGTGACAATTAAGCCTCACTTTGAGTATGGGTCTACCATAATATATACAGGCTGTTCAGCAACACAAGTAGAAAGACTTCAAAAACTGCAAAATAAAGCAATGAGGTCCATTTTAAAATGTAATAGATATTCTCCAATTCAAGGCATGTTAAACACATTGCAATGGCTAAACATAAAACGACTAGAACTAAATACACTCAAATTTATTAAAAAAATGAAAATAGGAGTCGCGCCGCAATATCTATGTGAACAGATTATGTACGTAGGAAACATGCAACCGTACCAACTTAGAAACGCGCAAGATTTCAGAAAGCAGCGAATGGCTAGTAATGCAGCGCAGCGATCATTATTCTACAAGGGCTTAAATTTGTACAACATGCTCCCATATGAAGCGAAAATTGAACCTAATATTAAAGCTTTCAATCGTAAATGTGTTCAGTTTGTTAAAAACAATAATTCAAGAAATTTATATATATAAATTTGTAGTAAAATTTTTAACTATATTCCATTTAATGTATGTAAAAAATGTTTCTTAAAATTTTTTAACAAATTTGCTTATAATTTTTATTATATGTTTCATAAAAGTATTTATATATTACTCCTTAATAAATCAAATCATCATCATTTTCTATCAGCTAAGACACTTTTTATTTTATTCATTTATTTCTTCAAAGATTGTAATTGTATTGGCCAAAATGATTAGCTGTAAGTATGTGTATGTACTTATATATTATATAGTTATATTAATAAAGCCTAAAATTTAAGAAATTCAATTTCCTAAAGTAAATTCGTTCCTAAAATTTTACACGTATTGTAGTCGTACTTAATTGTCTGCATATTACCCCCATTTTTTGGACTTCGTATTTAGTTGATTGTCGTTTTGAACTTAAGTGGCACATAAATACAGTTTCAGTTTTTAGTCTTAAATGATTGTTCTTATTTATTTGCGACAAAAATGTGGCATCATAAATTATTAAAAATTAATGATCATTATCCAAAAACAGCTGTGTCAGAGCAAAAAAAAAGTGATAATAAAAAAGTAATAAAATATTTTGAAAATGGAAAAACAACATTAAATCAAATGAAAAGAACTGAAAATTTTGTTTCAGCTGAATTTTTATTGTCTGCTGTAAAAAAGTACAGCAGCATAATTGAAAACATTATTATTACTTATTGTTATTATTATATTTATTAAATTAAACACAATAACTTTTTTTTTTACGATATACACAAAAAAAACTCAAAATCATATGTTTAATATGTGCAACTTAAGTGGACTTTAAATGGCCAAGATTGGACATTTAAATATGATTTAAGTTTATAGTTAGAAACTCAATTTTGTATCTAAATGGAACTTAAAGTTCAAATGACACTTAAGTGCGAAGTCAAATACTGGGCATTAAAAAATTTTTAATTCGTTTCTTTATTTCTTTTGTAGGATGAACACCACTGTAGGTAACACTATTCCTAATAAAAGTTTTATATAGAAAAGTGTAATTTTTAGCAATAATATACACACTTATATTTAACGCAGCTGGTTTGCGTTTAATATAGGCTTTGTTTTCTAACTTTTGATTTCGTATTCTTATATATACTTATGCATACACTGTTATATTGTTAAAATACGTTTCACAATACATTGGACCTGTTACCATTTACTACTGATTGTAATAGTTTTATTTATTTTATTGAAATAATTATTATTCTTTTTTATTGCAAAGTTCAAACAAAGAAGCTTATATGACTACTATCAGTATTGACAAACTACTTTTTTCCCAAAAATCTGGCGTTTTTAATCCCCCGTAAACAATAACCAAATAAAGTACTAAAGCTGTGTTCACATTATGTCTAGAAGTCGTATGGAATGTCAAAATGTAACATACATACAAGTATACACATAGTATGATCCCTTGAATTATAACATATGTGTTTTTCTTACGTGTGATAACAAATCTACAAGAACAGTGACTATCATTTGATCGCTCATTTGATCATCAATTTAGATGGAGTCTTTTATCACAGCGCAATAGACAGTTTCTATCAGGTTATTACCCGGGCATAAACTAAAATAGACTAGACAGTTGAAAAAGGATAGCTATAAAATTTTGCGTTTTATACTTGTCCCTTGTACACGGTCACAGCAATTGCTAATTCTCTCAATGCCTTTTTTCTACCGCTAAAAACCATAATTTGTGAAATTTTTCAGTAAATGTTTGGTTTTTTAATTTTTTAGTTTGCTAAAAATTAATAATATCAATAGTAATTGAAATAAATTTATTTAAAAAAAAAGCACACAAAAGCGTAAACTAACAAAAAAGTGCACGCAAAGTGTTGTTGTGTTTTTAGAAATAAAACAAAATTGTTGAAGTTATTTTAGGGGATGATGTGATATTGTGTTTTTTTACTATAATAAATAAAATGATAATTAGTTGTTTTATTTTAATATAAATTATAAAATTAAAATTTATATAATCAAAGTATTAATCTATATTTGTGCTTATTCCAAAATTGTTATTTATATGTATTGTTTTCCCCATGATATTCTTGTGGCACAATCGTTTGATGAGTTTTGGCTGAAAACTAGACAAGACAAAGTGCTATGTGCTTATTTTATTTTTCTTGTAACAAACACACATCTTTCAACGCATTTACAAAAAGCAGTTCATCCGTGCACTGATTTTATTACTTTAACATGAAATTTTAATAATTTTCATTTAATAAATTTACAATAAAAGTTTTGTTTTCTATAATTTTTTAATTTCAATTTCATGCATTTTCCTATTTTTCGTAAACAATGTGTAATATATCTGTCTCTTTCATAGATCCTAAGCAATCAGATGTTTTGGGCCTTTTGCATCACTCACTTTTTACATGTCTATGTTAGTTTATGACCCGGGGTCAATACCTGATGTATTTCTATCATGCTAAATGTCAAATTCATGATAGAAAATCACCAGGTATAGACTCCATTTATTAGTGCTATCGTAGCGTTATGATAGAAAAAGCATGCTATGCGGTATGCTATATCTATTTTGATATCAAATGTCATTTTAGATATAAATTTGAGTTTGAAGTTTGTTCACTTTCAACTTTTTGTTTAAAATAGCACCAAATAATTATTGTACAGCTTATATGTGCGATTAATAAATAAAATTTATCGTACTTATACAAGAAACTTATTTAAGTTTTAAGTGATAATAAATAATAATAAAATATATTTCATCATAATATAAATCCATCAACGACTTCCAGTATGTACTGCTATTAATATGAAATTGACATTTGCTCTGCCGGCGTTATATCTACTATTATAATAGAAATACAACAGGTGTAGACATAGTGTTAAGGCCAATAAGTAAAAAGTGCTGCAAGCTTTTGTGTACGTGTGATTTTATATATCTCTCTATCATGTTAAGTTTTGACAACTATAGAATATCAGGGCTGTCATAAAATCCAGTCGGTTTTGCTAATTGTCGGTTTTGCAAACCAATATTGTTTTCATTTGGTGTCATGAAACCAAATCGTTTTTGTTATTTTTGAAGACAAATAAGACCGATGTTCGAATCAGTTGTTCTATACATTAGTTTATTTGTACGAATTGAAAATTTTTAATATAAAATATATAATTAGTGTCAGTGAAATAAGTAGTCAAATAAAATGACTTTTGCCGTTGTAAGATTTTTATTATTAGAAGAAGAACGCTCACAGAAAGTAAAAGAATATATATAAATTACCGGTTAAATAAAGAAGCTTTCCGTTTACATATTTTTGCCGTGAACCTGCGCCTTTTTTGATTCAACCAACTGTTGTCAAAGAGATCATACAGTTAGCTTATCTTCGCAATGTCAGGATATTTTTCTATAAAATGCATAATTATTGAGTTTTAAGTGCTATTTTTTATGAGTAAAAATTTATTTTTGTAAAATTAATATTACTTTACTTAAATTTTTACTAAATATCTAACTGCAGGTGAATTTTTAATGACAAAAGTCTGTTTTAGTCACTTGCTTTATTTGAAATTAAACAAACCAACAACTTTCAACTGATTGGTTTCAATCCAATAGCAAAACCGATAACATTGGTTTCTGACACCTAAAACCGACATTAATTCTAGTTCGAAAATGAAACCGACATTGGATTTCCTGACACCAAAGTAAATTTTTTGTCAGTTTCAAATCCAATACCGACAACATTGGATTCTATGACAGCCTTGTAAATACCTGAACTGCTTATTCTAATACTCTTTCCTAATCAACGATGATGTATATGTGACTAATCATTTGATTGTCACACTTGATGATTATATGATTCAATTGTACCCTTATAAAAAACAGTATTTTTCTTATATTTTTCAATATATTATATATAAATTTTATTACTTACAATTTTTTTTTTACACATAAATCCTTTTTTTATCTGTTTTGTATTTAAAAATGTACATATTAAAACGTTTATTACGCAACAAAATATCAAAGTGCTGTATGATTAAAGCTGAAGTTACACAGCATGCGTCGCGCGCGTCAACGCGTTTTACGCTTCTGTCAAAAAAGTTAAAACAATGTATTTATATGAAGCAAGGTACATAAAGACGCGTGTAACGCGTGTGATGCAAAAAGTTAAGCAGCTTTTAACTTTTCACGCGTTGTAGGCGGTTGACAGTTGACAAGTGACATTTGTTGTTATAAAAAGCAAAATTTAAATTGAAAAAAATGGATGAAAAATTAATGGAAGAGGTAAAAAAGCATAAAATATTGTATGCCAAGGGATACGTTGATTATAGAAATAAAAAAAAACGGGCTGAAGCTTGGAATGCAATGAACAAAACATTAAATATTGCAGGTAAGAAAATATTTAATAGGCTTTGAAAATATTTTTATATATATCTGCGTATTTTCTTCAGAATCAATGTGTCAATCACGTTGGAAGAGTTTACGGGACCGCTTCGTGAAAGAGTTTAACAAAACTCACTTGGCTTCTGGTAGTGGATGGGATAATTCGGAGAGTGAGTGGGCTTATTACCCACATATGGAATTTGGTGAAATTGCACGTGAAGAATTCTTTTCAAGTTTTTCTGCTAATTTGTTATATAATGAATCAAATACACTAGGACTCATTCTTGTTGCTATAAAAAACTGTTCCGGATCATTTTTTAATTTTTGGAAAGTTGAAACAAATAAGCCGGCAACATCTCTTTCTAAATATATTTCACGTACCCAAAATCTTCTTTTACGCGTTCTTCGTAAATAAACATGAACAGAACATATAACCATTTGTATGAAATCCAAAAACTCCAAAAAATCTTGAAGTAAAATTATTTCGTTATCCATTTTGTTGTGTCACTCTACCAAATAAAAATATAACTTCTTTCAACAGCTGATTATAAAAAAAGCGTCAAAAGCGTTGTGTGTAACTCATCGCTTTAAACGCGTAAAACGCTCAAGAATTACGAAAAGCGTTGCGCGTGAAACGCGTGCTGTGTACCTTCACCTTAACACTACTGGAAACACTTTATAAAGCAGCTGTTTTAATATATGTTTGTTTGGTTTCGTAAATTATGTCATAAATATATACATAACATATATTTGTGTGAACACACAGAGAACGAAGCCGACGACAATTTTCGACCGGCGGCTGACATTCCAAAATCACCCGGCGGCGGCTTAAAGTCGGCTGAAGCCGAAAAAATTTTCAGCGGCAATGTAGCAATCGGCGGCGGCTCAAATTCGATGAAATCGGCTTGTTTTTTATTGGTATAGATCAAGGTATATTCTTTTCCAAGGCACCGAGCAACCAGAGGTGTCAGAGTGCAGATATAGTATACATTTTCTTTCTGTCTTTTTTGCACGAACTCAAAATTTTTATTTTGTTTTGCTCAGGTATTTCTAAAAAATTTACTCTTTCATTATTTACATTTCGTAAACATGAATTTTAAAACATGAAAATTTGTGTTTGTTATCACTTTTACATTAAATTCCATACTTCATAACAATAAACGTATATATAAGAATCTCCGGCATGTGCATTTTCATTACGGAAATAACTTTTTAATTAATGTTTTTTAAAACAAAAAATTTTTCATTTTGCTTATTTTCTCTTATTCGTAATATTAAAACACTATATCTGTCTCTTTTATACAAACTCAAAATAAAAAGCTGTTTTTCAAAATTCTAACCTCAAAAGTTTCATCTCTGGTTGCTTAGTGTCCAAGGTAAATGCGAGAATACAAAGACAGATTTATATGCATTTGTTGTAAAATTATGTGCCTGTGTAGTGAAAAGAAAAATTAATATACCCAACAAACCAAATAAATCACTTGAAAAAAAATATTAAAATAATAATTTAAAAAAAAAATTTTCATTCGTTTTTTGATTGCTACATAGTATGTTGTTGGGTAAAGAAAAAAAAATTGACAGTTCCCCAGTACAACAAACGAAAAAAAAATATGAAATATAAATATTTATATGTCTGTAATAAATAAAATTTATTTAATATCAGCTTGGGCTTTCAGCAAATTTTCATAATATGAAAGATCTGCTGTAGGGACAATATATTTTTTATAATTTTCTGATTCAGATTCTTCTGAATCTGAATTTTTATTTTTTGAAACACTAGAAAAATAATTTTTTAAAGAAGTCATCTTTCACACACACGCACTTGTTTTCTTTTTTTGTACAAAATATAACGGGAAAAAGTACGCCATGTAACAAAGCTGCCATATTACATTAGTGCAAAAAAATATAATTTAGTTGGTAAACTTCAAAATAATTATTTAACGCAGCTTAAGTTATAAAAACGTCTTTTTAATCAATCAATAAAAATCTAACAGAATACTGTCCTGAATAAAAAAAGTTGATGTCTACGTACATGTATTGTACAAAAAAATAAATTCGCGATAAAAGTCGATTTCCCCAAATAAATAATTTCTGGCAGCTTTACACTGCAGTCACACGATCAAGTTTTTTTACAATTCTCTTTCAAGAAATTTACATATACTGCTTGTCAAAATTCACAAAAATTTAAAGCTGTGACGTAGGCTGCACGCAATTTCAAAGCAAGTTTTTCAACAAGATGTTTTTTTTAACCTCTTCCACCGACAGTTTTATTTCGGCGGCAATAGAGTTATATGCCTTAATTTTTAAATTATTCCGTCTATATGCAGGAATATTCATGTTCCACAGAACTTCATGCCTTCTGTATATCTCTATGAACTGCAAAACGTCATTATATTTGTTTAATTTGTTCACAAACATATTTAAAAAAAAAAACAAAACAATACTGGCGGCAGAATAAGAATTCAAATTTGGAATAAAAAACTGCAGTCAGCTGTTTTCTTGACTGTAATTTGAAACACTCAATTGAACGAAAAATTGAAAGCAAACTTTTAGCAAATTTTAAAAGTGTGAGTGTATTGGTAAAAAAATGAGAGAAATTTTAAAAATTGAATGAAAACTTGATCGTGTGACCCCCAAGTTAGCGACTGAAAAACTTAGCCAAATTTAGCCGCACCTATCGGCGGCGGCTGTGCAATTAAAAAACAATCGGCGGCGGCTGTTAGTCGGCTTCGTTCTCTGCACAAAAATCAAGCCGTATGTAAAACTCAAATTTTGACGTACATATGAAAATCCATAATTAAAAACTTTTGGCATTCCATATGACTTGTACACATAAGTGAACAAAATGTACAACAAAATATTTTCCACAAATTTTGATATTTAGTGTTTTTTTTTAAAATCTTCAATTAAAAAGTCTAAAAACAAAAGCCATTTTTGAGTGTAAATAAAGTAAGTATTCATTTTATGTAGCAAAATATTCATTGTGTTTGTTGTTAGCTGACAATTTTGTTTAGTTATTTGCAGGTAAATGACGGATGGTGGTCAAGAAGCACAAGCAGACAAAAAGTATATTTAAAATGCAAATCTCGGAAAGAAGACAATGACAAGCAAATAAAATTGTAAGTGGAAGTATAAAATATTATTTCTGTGAGTTTTACTTGTAAATTTATGTTTATTTCAAACAGCACAAATATGAGTTGTAGAGAAAGTACTACACCGTCGTCTGTAGCAATTGGTGGTGTATCCCTTTTCGGAAGAAGAATTAACTTGCGAAAAAAACTTAAAAAAAGTCCAATTATTTATAAACTAACAATTAAATTTATCGTTTTAGGCAATATGTAGAGGAAACCTTTTAGAAGTATTAAATTATATAAGAATTAACCACAAGTAAGTTTTTAAATTAAAAAAAAGTGAAAAACAACAAGTGTTTTTAATACATGTGTGAATAATTGTCCGCCCATAATTTGTGTTAAAATTGCTTTCATATTTTTGTGTGTAAAGTGTGATCAGTGCATTTATTGTTCTATGTCATACTACGTAGGTCGTGTCCGGTGCTTTAATGTTTATTATATTTTATTTCAAATTGCACTATACATGGCCTGAAGATTTGACGAAGTCAACATAAATATGGTTTTTGCTACATATTATATAAATAACAAAATTGTTGCTATAGTTTTTATCAGTTTTTGTATGTTACTAAAAAAAGTTTTCTTAAAAAATGTTGATTAAAAAACAATTTGACAAATATATTATTTGATGTACATTTTATAATTAATTAATATAAATCTATGTACAATATAATATAAAAAATAATTTACAATATCATATAAAAAATTTTATTTAAATTTTTAGAAGCTGTAAGTGATTTAAATAGTCTTCATCATCATGGTCCGAAAATTTCTGGCCTGTTAAAATTAAATAAAGAGAAAATGTATTAGTGTGTAGTAGGCTATTCAGACATACACGTTAATTGAGCAATTAAGCATTTTACGCAATTATCGCCTTCATTGAGCTCAATTTACCATACAAATTTCAATTAAATAATTGCGCAATTTAAAATTGATTGCACGTTAATGAAGTCAAAATCAAAGTGCAACTCTTTGTTGTGCCCTTAAATATCAACTCAAAAGTGAGAAAAGTTGGTATTTTCAGTATTAAAAAGAGAAAAAGTAAATAAAGTTAAAAATAAATGTCATAAAAAAGAAATGGCTGTCGAAGTTACCGGTAAATAAATTTTATAAAATTGTTATTGAAAATAATTTTTAAATAACTAATTTCTTTTAATCAATAGCTTGCCTTTAATCAATAGCTTGCCTTCATAGTTCAATATTTTTGGTATAAGCTACCAAATTTTTTTTAAAATTTGACTTTCTTTTCATTTTTTATGCTATAAATACCCCAACATATTTAAAAAAAAATGTTACAATATTTTCAGTTGTCAAATGCTTAATTGCTTAAACTTAATTGAATATGTGTGAACGAGAGTTCAAATTATCAAGAGGGAGATAGAAAAATATTCAAATTAACAAGAGTTTAATTAAGTAAGCATAGAAACTAAAGCAAACGATTTTATATTTTGTTTGTTTCAAAAACAGAAACAAAATCACATTACGAATTCAAATTATAGAGTGTAGAAAAACCAAACTTCAAATTATAGAGCGTTGGCGGACAAGATGTCATTTCTGTACAGCAACGCATATACATAAACTAAAATAAATGAATGTTTTATTTATTTTATATTTTGCATAAAATACAGCACAATAAAATAATTCAAATTATAGAGCGTAGAGCCAAAAAATTCAAATTACAGTCGGCGATCAATATGCCATTAAAATAATTTCAAATTAACGAGGGGACCAAATTACATAGATTTTTTTCAAATTATCGAATGTTTTTCAAGGGACCTGGAAAACAGTTCAAATTATCGCGAGATTCGAATTAACGAGTTCAAATTATCAAGAGTCGACTGTATATATAAAAAAATGCATGTAATTAAATTTATTTATCCCCTGCTTTCAGGAAAGTAATTGGTAAAGACCAACTAGATGAAAAACTATGATGGACTCAAAAATGTACGAAATCTAAGCTCAAAAAACGTAATAAAAAGTATGTTTATTTTTAATAAAGAAAACAATGGATGCTGATGTATCAATACGAACTAGAGATGACCAGTTCATTAAAGACACCAGAACGATCATTCTTTTCGTAGCAAATTGTACCAATATAACAATAAAAAATATCTTAAAAATTTTATATAAATCTGTGTATTCTTATTTCAGAATTTTGAAAAAAAAAAAAAAAAAAAAAAATTTATATAAAGGTTAAGAAAACATTTTCGTAAGCATATTTTACACTTATAAAAAGAGTAAGCTTATAGAAAGCTTGCACATATAAGTTTAATTATAAGGGTGCCGTTTTGATAATTCTACAATTGTTACGATATAGTTTTTCAATATTTTCTAAAACATTTTTCAATCATAAGGCTTATGTTTGTAAGTTTATTTTAATATTTTTCTCATGTTATTTGGTTTGTTGGGTAGGTATACATATATTCAAAACAAAATATTAATCTTTATTTGTGCTTAATTCCAGAAATTGTGTTGGTTTTTAAATTCATTCTTTTACTCATGATATTCTCATGAGTTATTTATTCAGTACAATAAGTACTGAAGAGGATAGCATATCTATATGGACCATTTCATCAGACGCTACGCTTGCTCTTGCAGTAGAAATGAAAATGTATCTTCATCAAATGGATGTGTGTACGGCATACCTAAATAGTGATCTGTCCGAAAAGGTTTATATGAAGCAGCCTGAGAATTTTTGTGACGAAAGGTACCCAGATTATGTATTGAAATTAAACAAAGCAATATATGGCTTGAAACAGTCGGGCCGCGAATGGAACATGAAATTAGATGAAGTTCTACGAAACTATGATTTCATCCCGTATATAAGTGAACCTTGCTTATACAAGATGACGATTAATGGTTATTTATGCTTGATTGCTGTGTATGTTGATGATTTGATTATGGGATGCCAGGACAAGAATATTATAATGAACGTTAAGAAATATATTTCGAATACTTTTGATTGTATTGACAATGGTCAGCTGAATTTATTTTTTGGAATGCAAATAACAAGAGATGGTGAACTTGGTACAATAACAGTATGTCAATCAAATTTTATAAAAGATTTATTAAAGCAACATTATATGGAAAATACTCCTACATCTACAACATTAAATGCTGGGCTCGAATCGTTAAGGCTGGGTGTCGCATACAGCTGAAACTGAAACTGAATTTTTTTCACTTTCGGTTCATGCTTTTTCAGTTCTGAAACAGCAACTGAATGTTGCTTGGGTTGCAACATACAGCTGAAACTGAATCAAAGGCAAATGTCATATTCGGCGTTGTTTACGTTTTTTCCAATTAATTCACACGCGCAATTTAAATTTCACGAAAAATTCAAAGTAAATATTCATTAAATGCGTTTAATTATGCCAATGCGATGTTCGAACATGATGTTTGCATTGCCGTGTTTCTTTTGAAATTGAAAACTAAAAGGAAAAGTCCACATAGAATGTACAAACGACGTGATTCAGAAGGCGCAATGAACATTTTGGTGGACAGGCATCTGATGGACGACGATACCAAGTTCAAAGCATATTTTCGTGTGAGTCCGTTGCTTTTTGCCAAAATTATATAAGTACTGAAACAAGATCTGGATGGGACTGTCACGACTTGGAATCGGAACCCAATGAATGCATCATGTTGCGCTACTTGGCCACCGGTGAAACATTTCGATCTCTAGCTTTTCAATATCGTGTGCACCGTTCAACCATTGGACGGATTGTTTACAAATGTTTTGATGGAATTATTAAAAATTTCTTGGAGAAAGCAATTCCGTCTAAAACGACTGCATCATTGCAACAAAATATCAAGAATTTTTTTGCAAAGTGGAATTTCCCGAATTGTGTTGGTGCTATAGATGGGAAGCACATTAGAATCAAATGTCCACCGAAAGCCGGCTCATCGTTCTTTAATTATAAAGGCTTTCACCCATCGTTGTTTTGGCGATCGTCGATGCCAGTTATAAATTTGTGGCAGTGGATGTGGTTCATATGGGAGAGAAGGTGACGCTGGTGAGTTTTGATTGAATGTAAAGGGTGTTTTTTATAGACGTATAGAACTTTAAATTGCAATAAAACAACGATGGATTATTCGATTGACATGAATTTTATTTATCCGAAAGATAATCTTGTGGCATTACATTTTAAATATGATTTCTGGCATATGACCGCCACGGCTGGCTCGGATGTAGTCCAATCTGGACGTCCAATTTTTGATGCCTTTTTCCAACATTTGTGGCCGTATATCGGCAATAACACGGCGAATGTTGTATTCCAAATGGTCAAGCGTTTGTGGCTTATCCGCATATACCAATGACTTTACATAGCCCCACAGAAAGTAGTCTAGGTCCAAAACGTGAAATTAGGCGGTCACCAAACGTGTCTTTCAATAAATCGATTGTGGCACGAGCTGTGTGACATGTTGCGCCGTCTTGTTGGAACCACAGCTCCTGGACATCATGGTTGTTCAATTCAGGAATGAAAAAGTTAGTAATCATGGCTCTTTACCGATCCCCATTCACTGCAACGTTCTGGCATCATCGTTTTTGAAGAAGTATGGACCAATGATTCCACCAGCCCATAAAGCGCATCAAACAGTCAGTTTTTCTGGATGTAACGGTGTTTCGACATACACTTGAGGACTAGCTTCACTCCAAATGCGGCAGTTTTATTTGTTGACGTAGCCATTCAACCAGAAGTGCACTTCATCGCTAAACAAAATTCGCTTATGAAAATCGGGAACAACGGCAATCTCGTTTTCGAAATAAAATTACACTATTTGCAAGCATTGTTCAGGCGTGAGTCTATTTATGATGAATTGCCAAACCAAACAGAATAAATCACTTGACAGCTGTTAAATCGGTGGGCATCTTGAACAGTAATGCCAACTTAAAGTTCTATACATCTATAAAAAACACCCTTTACTTTGAAAATGGAATTCGATTAGAAATTTACCATTTGAATGAATTTTTTTAGGAATATTCTTGAAATTTGTAATGGGGAGCCTCATCAATAGCGGCAATTTCAACATACCACCACCTGCTGCACTGCCCAACACCGATGTCGTTTTGCCGAATGTTGTTTTGGGAGAAGCTTTTGCATTGACAACTTCTATGATGAAACAATTTCCTAGACAACAGTCACTTTACGATAGAACCAAAACGATATACAACTATCGGCATAGTAGAGCAAGACGAACAACTGAGAATGTGTTTGGCATACTTTCATCTTATTTTAGGATTTTTCACACACCAATTTCAACGAATCCAGAGAAAATTGGCAAAATCATTCTTACTTCTTGCATTCTACACAATATGATGCGTTCTGAAAAAATTCCAAGTCCATCTGAAGCAACTTTCGACAATACCGATGACATTGTTTTACCAACGGAGAATTTGTTTCCAATGGCGAATTCAATTGGAAGATCAATGTCTGAAGGTGCGAACATTCGAGATAAATTCAAAGACTATTTTAACGGTGTTGGAGCTGTAGAATGGCAAGACACAATGACTCGATAGGTTTTTTTAAGTTGTATTCCTGAGTTTATTTCGAAATAAAAAAAAATTAAAAATACAAAAATTGAAGAAATGGAATCATTCGAATATTTTTTCTTGGCTTTTCTTGGCATCCACATCTGACGATGACGAAGAAGAGGTATTCGTGATTGGGATCTGATCAGCTAACAAATAGACATGTTGAAAATTTTGTTGTTGTTGTTTTGTCTCTTGCTCTTCAGCCCATTTGACTTCTTCTTCAAGTACAATCTGTGCAATCTGTAAAAGAAATTCATTGATTCAAAAAAAAAAAAAAACATACAAAATATCATTGTATCACAACAAATACCTTCATTTTGGTTCGAGCAATTGCGACATCACTGAACTTTTCAACTGTTTTTGCCATCGAATCTAAGAATGTTGATACCTTAAGTTTTTTTTTCGGCGGTGGGGGGTAGAAATCACTTGCTGTTGGACGAGATGAAATCAATTCTCGCAAGATATCGTTCGTTCTTTCTTGTGTTGGACTTGGCTTGCTTGGAAGAGATTGACTATCACTGAAGATCGATTGCAATTCATGCTCTTCAAATTCGGAAATTGGTGTGTCTGGAGTATGTGGAACTTCTTCGGTATCAATGTTCGAAGTCGTTCTGAAATCATAAAAATGATTTTTATTAATTTTAAAAACCATTAGGGCAAAAATAATAAGAAAACCATTCACGCTCTTTTCAAAATTGATGTGTCGTCAAGAAAAGAAAGTGCCTCATCCCTTTTCTATGATGTTGCTGCTGAACCAGTGGTTTTCTTTCCCTTTGAATTGACATAATAGCCGCGCATCGATTTCCATTTTTTTTTTAATTGTGGGCACTGTATAAAAGTCGATGTGATTGAATGAAATCGGCAAAAAACTGTAAAATTAATGAAAACTCACTATCAACATGCACTTCATTCGCCAACTCAAGCCACAGCCGGTTCTTCAATTCTGCATCACGAAATGCTTTGTGTCGCACATTGAACAAAACTTCGTTGTTTTTCACGAAGTCTACGATTTTTTCTTCTTCTTCGAGGGTAAATTTTGATTTTTTTCCCATGTTGCGATAAAATTAATTTTCACAATTAAAAAAGAAACAACGCGTGTGATAGTATCGACAGCTGTCGAATTTGACATGTCAAAAATCACATTTCAGTCGGACACCGACAGAAATTAAGTCAAAAGTACTTTTTTTCAGTTCCGTTGCTAATGTACTAAATTCGGTTCCAGTCACCAGCGACTGAAAAATCGGATTCAGCTGCTGAATTCAGTTGCTATTCAGTTTCAGTCACAAATGTATGGAATTCAGTTTCGGTTTCAGCTGTATGCGACACCCAGGCTTTACATCCATACACGTACAACTCGTCACGTACAAATGTGATTTTGAAATTATAATATACGAAAACGTACAACAATTCACAATAATTAAGGTTATAACACACGTGATCGTAAGATTGAACGTATTATTTTTACGAACTATCATCCGTTAACTATATTGCTTTCGAATGCATATAAAAGTTTTTTTAATATAAAAAAAATTTAAATTTCTTGTAATTTTCTTGAAAAAAAATTATTTTCTAATGCTGTTATTTATTTAGCATTATCTACAATCCTAAACAAAAGGAGGTAATGGCAGAGGTCATTAATGAACTTGGCAAAAAACTTGATGTCAAATTGGGCTCAAGGGAAAGCCGCTTCCAACTGTCTGTAGCATGACCTTGCAAAGCGTCTTAATTCATTTATTTTTCTTAAAAATACACTTATCGATGCTTCTGTGGTGCAGGCTTATGCTGACCAAAAATAGCAGGCAAAAAAACTCAATTAATGGATTTGTCTTTATGAGGAAAAGTTGTTGACGCTTAATTAGGAGCTCTAAATTGAGGCAGTCGGACTCAAAGCAACTGTTGAAGGCGAAAAATCAATTCCGGCATTAGTAAAAATTAAAATTTAGATATTCAACATGAGCCCGAAATTTCTAGCGACAGAAGTTTAGATACTGAAATGCTCACCTGTAGTAAAACTGCAACAAAATTTTTTTTTTTTAAAAAACCTAAGATATGTATGCAACTGAAGTACCTATTAACATAAAGTTGAAACATACATAAGAATGTACCTTCTTCTTTCAAAAAAAAAAAAACCTATTTAAATTTTTAATGATTAAAAAAATGTAATTATTCAATAATTTATATTTAAATAATTTTAATTTTGTAAGAACTCAGTATTCTTATTTTAATTAAAACCGCAGTTGTTACTTTCAATTTCGTCTTTATTTCAATAACTTACAAAAGTGAGTGAGTATACATATATCAACTTAAAGCTATATAAAGGTAAACCTGATTTAAAAGATTACGGTTCTTCTTTTTTGTATTAATTACTCACGTAATTATATACACCCACGCACGTATATAAATAAATAAATAAGAGGAAGTAATAATGTGTTTACTTTTTTAATTGCTCTTAATGTTTTTGATAAGAGTAAATCTTGTTTAGTAAGTACACCACAACTTCCCCCTTCAAAATCTGTGTCATAAATATTATATTATAAATTTTTAATTCAATTTACATACAATAGTTTTAATTATTTTTTTATATTTCTTTGTCTTAAATTATATTTTTCTGTTTGATTAGTATTTTCATTTTTTTTATTATTATCATTAACTAAATTTTGTTCCTTATTTTCTTTATTACTTGACGAAACTAAATTAATATTGTTTTCATCATTCATTGACAGAACTGAATTTCTCCTACTTTCTTTTATATTTGGAAACATTTTTTGCAAAGGGTCTGCAAGCGTTGTTGGAATTCCAGTTTCTTGGTTCAGTGGCTCAGAACACAAGACAATTTGGTTTGCATGCCTTTTCCATTTCTTGTTATTCACTGTTTGTATTATGTAGGTTTCTTTACCTAATCGTTTATATATTGAGCCTCTAATCCAAGAAACTTTTCCTGGAACAGAATAATCTTTACACACGACATGATTTCCCTCATTAAAAATAGTTTTTTTAAAAGGTGATTTTATTGTTGGCTTCCAGTGCGTCAATCGAAGCGGGCTTGTCCCTATATACATTAGCCTTAACATAGCCCCACAAAAAATAGTCTAGAGGCGTTAAATCGCACGATCTGGGCGGCCAATTGACTGGTCCCAAGCGTGAAATAAACTGTTCACCGAACTCGCCTCTCAATTGGTCCATTGTTTCGCGTGCTGTGTGGCATGTGGCACCGTCTTGTTGAAACCACATGTCATGCAAGTCAAGCTCTTCCATTTTGGGCAAAAAAAAGTTTGTTATCATCGCACGGTAGCGCTCACCATTCACAGTAACGTTGTGATTCGCATCATCTTTGAAGAAATACGGCCCAATGATGCCGCCAGCCCATAATCCGCACCAAACGGTTGTTTTTTGTGGATGCATTGGTAGCTCTTGCAATGCTTCTGGCTGCTCTTCACTCCAAATACGGCAGTTTTGCTTGTTCACGTATCCATTCAACCAGAAATGAGCCTCGTCGCTGAACACAATTCTTCGATAAAAAAGTGGATCTTCATCTAACTTTTCAAGAGCCCATTCACCAAAAATTTGGCGTTGTGGTAGGTCGTTTGGCTTCAATTCTTGCACCAGTTGTATCTTATAAGGCTTCACACCCAAATCCTTCCGCAAAATTTTCCACGTAGTGGAGTAACAGAGGCCCAATTGCTGCGAACGGCGCCGAATCGATAATTCACGGTCATCACCAACACTGGCCGATACGGCTGCGATATTTTCTTCAGTTCGCACTCTACGTAAGCGTGTTGGTGGTTTAATGTCCAACAATGTAAATTTGGTGCGAAATTTTGTTACAATAGCCCGAATAGAAGCCTCAGTAGGTCGATTAAACTGACCATAAAATGGAAGAAGCGCGCGATGAACTTTCTTAACAGAGCACGCATTTTGGTAATAAAATTCAATAATTTGCAATCGTTGTTCGTTTGTAAGACGATTGATGATTAAATTATAGACCAAACTGAAGATGTTTGACAGTGACACAAGATACAAAACGTGCGTGAGCTGTCAAAACTAGTGTTGCCAAAAAGATAATAGCAAAAAAATCACTCTTTATTTCCCTTATGATATTTAATCTGATCTTTTTGTTTGTTTCGCGCATAAATTTTACTTTGCTCTTTAGTCATTTGCGTAACTTTGCGTTTTGGATTAATTAAATCTAATCTTGTCCGCAATTTACGTTTATTAAACATTAATTGAACCGGTGAAACACCAGTACTCGAATGCACTGTGTTTCTATAATCGAATAAAAATCTACACAGTATACTATTAAATTGATATAGTGGAGTGTTATTTAAATTTTCAGCCTGACCATTGTGGCTGGATGTCCTACCGGAGTTGTGATATGTTCAATACCATTAATTTCTAGAAAATTTTTAAATTCCTTAGATACGAAAGATGTACCATTATCAGAAACTATACAATTTGTTAAGCCAAAACGCATTACTGGTTGTATTCGTACCCATGTCGATACATTCAATCCATTTACTAGTGCTGTCCACAACCACTAGGCACCAACGCTTTAAGAACGGCCCAAAAAAGTCTATATGTAATCTGTTCCACACCTCTTCTAGTCTAGGCCAAGGAATTAATTCATGTTGAGGTGGGGCTGATCTCATCAAACATGAGTCACACTTGACAATTTCTTCTAGATTAATATTTTGATTTGGCCACCAGCAACACTCCCGAGCCATAGCTTTCATCTTCACTATGCCCATATGCGACGCATGCAAAAAACCAACTATTTCATTTCTTAATCGTTCAGGTATAATCACCCTATAACCCCAAAATAAACTATCTGACTCAATTGACATTTCATTTCTTCTTAAAAAATATGGAAGTAATTCGGAATTCGGACACTTTGAAGGCCAGCCTGATTCAAGGTACTTACGAACCTGTTGTAAAGTTTCATCTTTGTCTGTTTCTACACAAATAGTTTCAAAATCTAAAAATTTTCCTTCAGTTTGAATCTCATTTACATAGTGAATGTATAAATTGCTTGGAAATTTATCCACTACTACATTAGAGTTTATCGGATATCTTGAAAAGTAATCTGCCACATTACCTTTTGATTTAATAAATGAAATATCAAATTGATAACCTGAAAGCGTTAACGCTATGCGCTGTAATCTATTTGATGCCATTACTGGAATTCCTTTTTTGGGGTGGCAAATGTGGTGTAATGGCTTGTTATCTGTAACTAACGTGAAATGACGTCCATATAGATACTGGTAAAAATTTTTAACACCAAACAAAATGGAAACTGCTTTGTCTAATTGCGAATATCGCTTTTCTGCATATGACAATGTCCTGGATGCAAACTCAATAGGTTTTTCAATGCCATTACTATCAATCTGAGACAACACGGCTCCTACTCCTACAGGACTTGCATCTACAGTAACTTTAATTCTGAACTTAGAATTAAAATGCGCTAAGAAAGTTTCAGCTGTTAAAGTCTGTTTTAGTTTATCCACAGCTATGGAACAATCATCAGACCATTTAAACTCTGTATTGGCTCGGAGTAACTGATGTAATGGATATAACACTGTGGATATATCCGGTAAAAACATTCTGTAAAAATTTACAACTCCCAAAAATGCTTGAAGCTCCTTGACATTTTTTGGATTTGGAATTTTAGAAATTGCAATAATTTTTTCAGGGTTCATATGTAAACCTTGTTTGTCAATAACGTGTCCTAAATATTTTATTTCTTAGCGAAAAAATTCACATTTTTCTACGGACAATTTAAACCCTGCTTCACATTAAATGTTTAACACGCGCTCAAGGCGTTCAGTATGTAACTTTATATTGGGGGCGCTTATTAATATATCATCTAAAAATACTACCACGCATTCCAAACCTGCTAACAATGAATCCATAATGCGCTTAAAAATTGCGGGAGCTGAAGCTAACCCGTATATAAGCCTTGTATATTGAAAAATACCTTTAGAAGTGGAGATTGTAGTATATTTGCGGGACTCGTCTGATAATTCTATTTGTTGATACGCCATACTTAAATCTAATTTAGTAAATTCTTCCCCTCCATGTCATTTTGAAAAAATCTCTTCAATACGAGGCAAAGGATACTTTTCTACTAGTAAGTATGGGTTTAATGTAACTTTAAAATCACCGCAAATTCTTACACTCCCATCTTTTTTTAATATTGGCACTATGGGCGTTCCCCATTCGCAATATTTAACAGGTTTTAAAATTTTCATTTTTACTAATGTTTCTAAACTTGACTCAACTTTATTTTTGATCGCTAAAGACAGTGGTCTAGGTCTAAAAAATTTTAGAACTGCGTCCTTTGTAACCCTCAACACCGCTTTATTCATTTTAAACAACCCCAACCCACCATCAAACAACTTACTATATTTCCTTACAATTGGATTACTTTTAAACATTTGCAATTCAGATGCATAATTTATGTTACATATTTTAATTTCAAACGCTTTCAAAAAACTTCTGCCCAAAAGTGGTGGACCTCCATGTTTAATAACAATAAATGGAATGAGTTTTTGCTTATTACCGTATTGCATTAACACATCACACGCTCCGACAGGAATTATATTAGTACCATTGTATGCTTTAAGAATTATTTCCACTTTACGTAAACGATAATTAGCAAAAGTAGCTTTATAGGTTTTTTCTGAAATAACGTTATTTTCCGATCCCGTATCTAACTCCATATCAAATTTTTTATTGTTAACCTTGACTGTGATTTTAATTGGTCCATCTGTTGGACTTGAAAAAGAAAAAAGACTTAAATCTCTATCTGCATTTTCTAAAAAATTAAAATTTTTTGCTTTACACATTTTTTTTAAATGCCCTTTCTTATTACAATAAATACACGCATACTTTATAAACTTACATTGCGCACTTTTATGGTTTTTATAACCACATACCTCGCATTCTAAATCAGTCTTTTTGTTGTTGTTATTTTGTTGGTGATGTTGGTAGTGTCTTTCCTTACTGTATCTATTGCCAAAAGAATTTTTGATGAAATTAACCTGCTCTTCTTTTATCGTCACTGTCTCATACTGATCCTTGATATACACTGCATTATTTGCTATTTCAACCACCTTGTCGAATGAGCAGTCCACTGTTTCCAAAAAAATTTTATCTCGAGCTGGACCTTTCTCCAGCCCCATCACAAATTTATCTCGAATTGCCGTTGTTAAATTTATTCCAAACTCACAATTCTCTGCTAATGATCGCACCCGCACAGCATTATAAAATTTGTACCTTTCAGCAAAGCCTGATGATGGTGGCTTAAAGTGTTTTTTCATCACTTCCACACATGCTGCATACGTTGTTGCAGTTTCTTCTATTTTTGTCGGACTCAACAAGTTTTGTAATAACAAATAAGAATTTTCGTTTAAAGACGTTAACAAAATTGCTTTCTTTTTTATATCATTGGTTATATTGTTTGCCAATAGGAATTGTTCTAATTGGTGTTCAAAGATTGTCCAATTATTTTGCGCATGGTCAAAAGTTGATGGTTTTCCAATAATTTGTGTCGGTTCTACAGACATCTTTTTGCTGAACTTTACTTTTTTAATTTCTTTTTTCCTCGTCGCCACTGTAAGAACTCAGTATTCTTATTTTAATTAAAACCGCAGTTGTTACTTTCAATTTCGTCTTTATTTCAATAACTTACAAAAGTGAGTGAGTATACATATATCAACTTAAAGCTATATAAAGGTAAACCTGATTTAAAAGATTACTTCTTTTTTGTATTAATTACTCACGTAATTATATACACCCACGCACGTATATAAATAAATAAATAAGAGGAAGTAATAATGTGTTTACTTTTTTAATTGCTCTTAATGTTTTTGATAAGAGTAAATCTTGTTTAGTAAGTACACCACAACTTCCCCCTTCAAAATCTGTGTCATAAATATTATATTATAAATTTTTAATTCAATTTACATACAATAGTTTTAATTATTTTTTTATATTTCTTTGTCTTAAATTATATTTTTCTGTTTGATTAGTATTTTCATTTTTTTTATTATTATCATTAACTAAATTTTGTTCCTTATTTTCTTTATTACTTGACGAAACTAAATTAATATTGTTTTCATCATTCATTGACAGAACTGAATTTCTCCTACTTTCTTTTATATTTGGAAACATTTTTTGCAAAGGGTCTGCAAGCGTTGTTGGAATTCCAGTTTCTTGGTTCAGTGGCTCAGAACACAAGACAATTTGGTTTGCATGCCTTTTCCATTTCTTGTTATTCACTGTTTGTATTATGTAGGTTTCTTTACCTAATCGTTTATATATTGAGCCTCTAATCCAAGAAACTTTTCCTGGAACAGAATAATCTTTACACACGACATGATTTCCCTCATTAAAAATAGTTTTTTTAAAAGGTGATTTTATTGTTGGCTTCCAGTGCGTCAATCGAAGCGGGCTTGTCCCTATAGACATTAGCCTTAACATAGCCCCACAAAAAATAGTCTAGAGGCGTTAAATCGCACGATCTGGGCGGCCAATTGACTGGTCCCAAGCGTGAAATAAACTGTTCACCGAACTCGCCTCTCAATTGGTCCATTGTTTCGCGTGCTGTGTGGCATGTGGCACCGTCTTGTTGAAACCACATGTCATGCAAGTCAAGCTCTTCCATTTTGGGCAAAAAAAAGTTTGTTATCATCGCACGGTAGCGCTCACCATTCACAGTAACGTTGTGATTCGCATCATCTTTGAAGAAATACGGCCCAATGATGCCGCCAGCCCATAATCCGCACCAAACGGTTGTTTTTTGTGGATGCATTGGTAGCTCTTGCAATGCTTCTGGCTGCTCTTCACTCCAAATACGGCAGTTTTGCTTGTTCACGTATCCATTCAACCAGAAATGAGCCTCGTCGCTGAACACAATTCTTCGATAAAAAAGTGGATCTTCATCTAACTTTTCAAGAGCCCATTCACCAAAAATTTGGCGTTGTGGTAGGTCGTTTGGCTTCAATTCTTGCACCAGTTGTATCTTATAAGGCTTCACACCCAAATCCTTCCGCAAAATTTTCCACGTAGTGGAGTAACAGAGGCCCAATTGCTGCGAACGGCGCCGAATCGATAATTCACGGTCATCACCAACACTGGCCGATACGGCTGCGATATTTTCTTCAGTTCGCACTCTACGTAAGCGTGTTGGTGGTTTAATGTCCAACAATGTAAATTTGGTGCGAAATTTTGTTACAATAGCCTGAATAGAAGCCTCAGTAGGTCGATTAAACTGACCATAAAATGGAAGAAGCGCGCGATGAACTTTCTTAACAGAGCACGCATTTTGGTAATAAAATTCAATAATTTGCAATCGTTGTTCGTTTGTAAGACGATTGATGATTAAATTATAGACCAAACTGAAGATGTTTGACAGTGACACAAGATACAAAACGTGCGTGAGCTGTCAAAACTAGTGTTGCCAAAAAGATAATAGCAAAAAAATCACTCTTTATTTCCCTTATGATATTTAATCTGATCTTTTTGTTTGTTTCGCGCATAAATTTTACTTTGCTCTTTAGTCATTTGCGTAACTTTGCGTTTTGGATTAATTAAATCTAATCTTGTCCGGAATTTACGTTTATTAAACATTAATTGAACCGGTGAAACACCAGTACTCGAATGCACTGTGTTTCTATAATCGAATAAAAATCTACACAGTATACTATTAAATTGATATAGTGGAGTGTTATTTAAATTTTCAGCCTGACCATTGTGGCTGGATGTCCTACCGGAGTTGTGATATGTTCAATACCATTAATTTCTAGAAAATTTTTAAATTCCTTAGATACGAAAGATGTACCATTATCAGAAACTATACAATTTGTTAAGCCAAAACGCATTACTGGTTGTATTCGTACCCATGTCGATACATTCAATCCATTTACTAGTGCTGTCCACAACCACTAGGCACCAACGCTTTAAGAACGGCCCAAAAAAGTCTATATGTAATCTGTTCCACACCTCTTCTAGTCTAGGCCAAGGAATTAATTCATGTTGAGGTGGGGCTGATCTCATCAAACATGAGTCACACTTGACAATTTCTTCTAGATTAATATTTTGATTTGGCCACCAGCAACACTCCCGAGCCATAGCTTTCATCTTCACTATGCCCATATGCGACGCATGCAAAAAACCAACTATTTCATTTCTTAATCGTTCAGGTATAATCACCCTATAACCCCAAAATAAACTATCTGACTCAATTGACATTTCATTTCTTCTTAAAAAATATGGAAGTAATTCGGAATTCGGACACTTTGAAGGCCAGCCTGATTCAAGGTACTTACGAACCTGTTGTAAAGTTTCATCTTTGTCTGTTTCTACACAAATAGTTTCAAAATCTAAAAATTTTCCTTCAGTTTGAATCTCATTTACATAGTGAATGTATAAATTGCTTGGAAATTTATCCACTACTACATTAGAGTTTATCGGATATCTTGAAAAGTAATCTGCCACATTACCTTTTGATTTAATAAATGAAATATCAAATTGATAACCTGAAAGCGTTAACGCTATGCGCTGTAATCTATTTGATGCCATTACTGGAATTCCTTTTTTGGGGTGGCAAATGTGGTGTAATGGCTTGTTATCTGTAACTAACGTGAAATGACGTCCATATAGATACTGGTAAAAATTTTTAACACCAAACAAAATGGAAACTGCTTTGTCTAATTGCGAATATCGCTTTTCTGCATATGACAATGTCCTGGATGCAAACTCAATAGGTTTTTCAATGCCATTACTATCAATCTGAGACAACACGGCTCCTACTCCTACAGGACTTGCATCTACAGTAACTTTAATTCTGAACTTAGAATTAAAATGCGCTAAGAAAGTTTCAGCTGTTAAAGTCTGTTTTAGTTTATCCACAGCTATGGAACAATCATCAGACCATTTAAACTCTGTATTGGCTCGGAGTAACTGATGTAATGGATATAACACTGTGGATATATCCGGTAAAAACATTCTGTAAAAATTTACAACTCCCAAAAATGCTTGAAGCTCCTTGACATTTTTTGGATTTGGAATTTTAGAAATTGCAATAATTTTTTCAGGGTTCATATGTAAACCTTGTTTGTCAATAACGTGTCCTAAATATTTTATTTCTTAGCGAAAAAATTCACATTTTTCTACGGACAATTTAAACCCTGCTTCACATTAAATGTTTAACACGCGCTCAAGGCGTTCAGTATGTAACTTTATATTGGGGGCGCTTATTAATATATCATCTAAAAATACTACCACGCATTCCAAACCTGCTAACAATGAATCCATAATGCGCTTAAAAATTGCGGGAGCTGAAGCTAACCCGTATATAAGCCTTGTATATTGAAAAATACCTTTAGAAGTGGAGATTGTAGTATATTTGCGGGACTCGTCTGATAATTCTATTTGTTGATACGCCATACTTAAATCTAATTTAGTAAATTCTTCCCCTCCATGTCATTTTGAAAAAATCTCTTCAATACGAGGCAAAGGATACTTTTCTACTAGTAAGTATGGGTTTAATGTAACTTTAAAATCACCGCAAATTCTTACACTCCCATCTTTTTTTAATATTGGCACTATGGGCGTTCCCCATTCGCAATATTTAACAGGTTTTAAAATTTTCATTTTTACTAATGTTTCTAAACTTGACTCAACTTTATTTTTGATCGCTAAAGACAGTGGTCTAGGTCTAAAAAATTTTAGAACTGCGTCCTTTGTAACCCTCAACACCGCTTTATTCATTTTAAACAACCCCAACCCACCATCAAACAACTTACTATATTTCCTTACAATTGGATTACTTTTAAACATTTGCAATTCAGATGCATAATTTATGTTACATATTTTAATTTCAAACGCTTTCAAAAAACTTCTGCCCAAAAGTGGTGGACCTCCATGTTTAATAACAATAAATGGAATGAGTTTTTGCTTATTACCGTATTGCATTAACACATCACACGCTCCGACAGGAATTATATTAGTACCATTGTATGCTTTAAGAATTATTTCCACTTTACGTAAACGATAATTAGCAAAAGTAGCTTTATAGGTTTTTTCTGAAATAACGTTATTTTCCGATCCCGTATCTAACTCCATATCAAATTTTTTATTGTTAACCTTGACTGTGATTTTAATTGGTCCATCTGTTGGACTTGAAAAAGAAAAAAGACTTAAATCTCTATCTGCATTTTCTAAAAAATTAAAATTTTTTGCTTTACACATTTTTTTTAAATGCCCTTTCTTATTACAATAAATACACGCATACTTTATAAACTTACATTGCGCACTTTTATGGTTTTTATAACCACATACCTCGCATTCTAAATCAGTCTTTTTGTTGTTGTTATTTTGTTGGTGATGTTGGTAGTGTCTTTCCTTACTGTATCTATTGCCAAAAGAATTTTTGATGAAATTAACCTGCTCTTCTTTTATCGTCACTGTCTCATACTGATCCTTGATATACACTGCATTATTTGCTATTTCAACCACCTTGTCGAATGAGCAGTCCACTGTTTCCAAAAAAATTTTATCTCGAGCTGGACCTTTCTCCAGCCCCATCACAAATTTATCTCGAATTGCCGTTGTTAAATTTATTCCAAACTCACAATTCTCTGCTAATGATCGCACCCGCACAGCATTATAAAATTTGTACCTTTCAGCAAAGCCTGATGATGGTGGCTTAAAGTGTTTTTTCATCACTTCCACACATGCTGCATACGTTGTTGCAGTTTCTTCTATTTTTGTCGGACTCAACAAGTTTTGTAATAACAAATAAGAATTTTCGTTTAAAGACGTTAACAAAATTGCTTTCTTTTTTATATCATTGGTTATATTGTTTGCCAATAGGAATTGTTCTAATTGGTGTTCAAAGATTGTCCAATTATTTTGCGCATGGTCAAAAGTTGATGGTTTTCCAATAATTTGTGTCGGTTCTACAGACATCTTTTTGCTGAACTTTACTTTTTTAATTTCTTTTTTCCTCGTCGCCACTGTAAGAACTCAGTATTCTTATTTTAATTAAAACCGCAGTTGTTACTTTAAATTTCGTCTTTATTTCAATAACTTACAAAAGTGAGTGAGTATACATATATCAACTTAAAGCTATATAAAGGTAAACCTGATTTAAAAGATTACTTTTCTTCTTTTTTGTATTAATTACTCACGTAATTATATACACCCACGCACGTATATAAATAAATAAATAAGAGGAAGTAATAATGTGTTTACTTTTTTAATTGCTCTTAATGTTTTTGATAAGAGTAAATCTTTTTTAGTAAGTACACCACAAATTTTTTGACAGATTTACAACTATTGTTAATGTTGTGAATAAAGAAAATAATTACGTTAAGTTTATAATCGTATGTGATAATGCCATTCAGTTCATAAGATTATCGTAGCACGTAATTTATTTTCGTACAATTGCCTATACGTTCACGGATGTAACGATTCGAGCCCTGGTTTTCAAATTGTATGCGAGAATGACAAATGTATAACGGTAGCTCCCACAACATATCAATCATCTATTGGCAGCCTGATGTATTTGGCTATGTGCACAAGACCTGACATATTGCATTCGATTTCAAAGTTGGCTCAACGTAACAACAACCCCCACAAGGAGCATGAAGCAGGAATTAAACATGTTCTGCGTTATTTGGCAAATACTATCGATATGAAGTTGGTATTCAAACGTACTGGTAAAGTGGTAGAAAGCTATGTGGATGCAGACTGGGGCAGTAATAAATTAGATACTAAGTCGTATACTGGCTATGTATTTACTCTTGCTGGCTGTGCGTTTTCCTGGTCCTCTAAGAGACAAAATTGTGTGGCCTTAAGCAATACGGAGGCTGAATACATTGCCTTGACAACAGCAGCAAAGGAGGCAGTCTAATTGGCTTTTATGATATGAAGAATCCTATAGTTATATTCGGAGATAATTTGAGTGCTCAACAGCTTGCTAAAAATCAGATGTACCACTTCCGTAGTAAAAATATAGATATCAGATATTACTTTGTCAGAGAGCTTACTAATAAGAAAATTAATGTTTTGGAACTAAGGAACTAAGAATTTGGTAAAAGTTAAAGATTATACATTTGTAAAATCCTTGGGATTAAAATGATACATTTTGTACTTTATTTCAAACATTTAATAATATTAGTTTTTGGAAATATGTAATATATCTACGAGTACACTCGTACATATAAAAAGAGTAACGTTACTGACTGACTGACTGACTTATCACCATCGCCCAGGTCAAACGGCTAAAGCTACGGACTTGAAATTCGGTAAGCAGGTGCATGTCCCAATTGTGACATGATGTAAGAAATAAAACACGCTGCAAACAAAATGAAAACATTGTAATGTATAAAAACCACAACGCGCCATTAATATTGTAACGAGGAGGAATTAATGACAAACGCCATTTTCTTGTGGTGTGTCAGCTGTTATGGAACACGATATGACCACCAGCTGTTATAAGAGAATGTACAATGGGGACTGCAGGAGCCATTAATGTTCATAGCTAGCTAACAGTCGTATGGGGGGGTTCGGTCCACATCACACAAACTCCGAGGTGAATCACTCTATAATAATTCTTACGCTACATTTATTATACTCCTTATTTTTTCTTTGGTGAAAACTATTTTGATAGAAAAGATTACAGGATCATGCTACATTTTATAAGGCCCAAATCAGATCCTCAACATGGCCAGAAATACGTGCATTTTGTCTTTGTTTACCCTTAATGATTGGCTTCGTCAGCTGACTTTGACAAGCCCGGTCCAACGTAGGGGATTGTTAATTGAATTAACACAAGATGCATATATGTAGATAGATATACATATAGATAATCTTATATGTCAGTACATAGGTTAGGTTAGGTTAACAGGTCGCCCGAAAGAAGTAAAACAGAGCTGGGCTCACTTGGGTCCTCTGACGTGGTCCCTTTGTGATACCTGTATAGAGAAAGAAAGAAAGAAAGAAAGAAAGAAGTGAGTGAGTCCGTCACACAAACCAACCACTGCTTCTAATGAAGCCATAAAGCGTGTCGACACTTGCACTCGACAGCGCAGTGAGACCCTGCAGGCGTCGCTCACCGAAGTGGATCATGCGCCGCTCTTCCAGGGCCGGACACTGGCAGAGAAGGTGCTCCACAGTCTCCTCCTCCTCCTGGTCCTGACAACTTCTACAGTAGTCATAAAAACGCAAACCCATTCTTCTAGCATGGTTGCCAAAGTTGCAGTGTCCCGTTACTACAGCCACCACATTTCTCAGTCGGGCTCTTTGGAGCCCCAACAAATCCCTACTGCGACTGCTATCCAGCCTAGGCCAGATCATCCTCGCCGTATTACACGTCCCTTCGTCTCTCCATCTGGACTGTGCCTTTCGCAAGAATATGCTTTCGATCTCCTTTTTACAGACCGATAGAGGGATGCCATGTCCACGCACCCAAATGAGGGTGATCACCGAATGCTCTGCCATTCTATTTAAGGATGTGCGGCTTTCTTGGACCAGTTGGGATGTCGAATAGACACCCGCTAAGGACCTGATTGCAGTCCGACTGTCGCTATAAATGCGAATATTCCTGCCAAATACTCCATGATACCACAGCCAGTCTGCTGCTTGTTTTATAGCCAACACTTCAGCTTGTAGAGTGCTGCATTGATTAGGGAGTCTGAAGGATATACTAATCCCAAACTCCTCAATATAGACTCCACCTCCAACTCCATGACTATTCTTGGAGCCATCGGTAAAGACATCCAGATCTTCTCCTGTATGAGAAGATCCCATTGAGATTCCCGTTTCGTCCAAAATCGTGCATCCAAAGTTCCTCTGTAGGAATGGTTTTGGAGTGACATAGTCAATTAGGTTGGGAATATCCCCCCAAGTACCAATTATCCCCGAATGTCCCCATGATCTATGGTTCCACTCCCGCGCCGCATGCAATCGCACTGATGCAAATAGTGCCAATTTCTCAGCTTGTAGATCAACTGGCAGCCAATTTAGCATCGTAAAGAGTGCCTTATTGGGCGTTGATCTCATGGCTCCTGTAATCAAGGTGGCCATGCATCTGAAAATGCTCTCAAATCGGGATCGGTTCGTAGTCGTTTCCGTACTTTCCACCACACCACGGCTCCATAAAACAAGATGGGCTGAATCACCATTTCGTCCCTATGGGCCTCCTGCAGGCGTTTATCCTATCCAGAATCACTCCCTGGTATTTTGCACTGGCAGAAAGGCTCAATACCGAGCCGTTTAGCCTTGGCAATCTGAATGCAGGAACCTTGTATTTTCCCGTGAATAATACAAGTTCTGTCTTTGTCGGATTGACGTTTAGTCCCACTGACTTACTCCAGTTAGTGATGATTCTAAGCGCCGTCTCCATTCTCAGGGATAATGTATCCAGACAGATTCCTGATATCGCCACCGTGACATCGTCTGCATATGCCACAGTTTTGAAACCCATGGAATCCATCCTCCTGAGGATTGCATTTATGGTTATGTTCCATAAAAGCGGTGATAGGACCCCTCCTTGAGGTGTGCCCCTTACAGCCGATCTGGTTATCCCAGCCGTACCCAGCGAAGATTCTATAATCCTCCCCGAAAGTAGTCTTCTTACGAATCCAATAATCGCAAGATCAATGCCAACATCCATCATAGCACCCACGATGGCTGCTGGCCTGACATTGTTAAAAGCACCTTCTATATCCAGAAAGGCCGTCAAAGTGAAGTTCTTGAACTCCAATGACCTCTCTATGTAGCCCACGAGAGTGTGCAATGCCGTCTCAACCGACTTGCCCTTCGTGTAGGCATGCTGAGAGGTTGACAGCAGGCGATCGTCAATCGACATCCGGATTCTGATGTCGATGAGTCTCTCCAGCGTCTTTAGCAAGAAGGATGTTAGACAGATTGGCCTAAAGTCCTTCGCAGTTACGCAAGACGTTTTCCCACCCTTAGGGATGAAAATCACCTTGCTCTTTCCCCAGCCCACTGGGATATATGACCATGCAAGGCATGCATTATATATTCCCAGCAGCCAGGGAGAAATTACCATAAAGTTTCTCTGTAGATCGGCAGGTATAATACCGTCCAGTCCAGGGGATTTATAAGGCTGAAAACTATCAATGGCCCATTTTAAGGAATCCATCTCTATTCTCATAGAGGAGGATTCCCTATAGTACTGAGCGTCATCATTCATTGCACCTGAAAGCGTAGAACACCCCGGAAAGTGGGTGTCCATCAACACTTCCACTGCCCATTAGTACTCCGAATATACCCAGGTACCGTTGGAGATTTGGAGAGAATCTTGCGTAGTCGACAAGTCTCTGAAGAGCTCTTAATGTTCTCACAAAAGTCTCTCCAGGACTTACGCTTTGCATTCCTCACCTCATTTTTGAAACTGTTTACAGAAGCTTTATAGAGTGACCAGTTGCCTGTTCTCTTCGCCTCGTTGAACAGTTTCCTGCATCTCTTCCTAGATGCAGCTATGGTGGGGGACCACCACGGTGGTCTGTCCCTCTCCCTGTGTACGAAAGGTCTGCAAGACCTTGTAGTGGCCTCCTTGAAAGCTTCCGACAGCTGTGCTACAGCGCTATCTATGTCCTCAACGCCGCTAAAGGGTTGAGGCTCGGTGAGAAACTGGTTAAGGATGTTTCTCTGAGATTCCCAGTCAGTTTTCCTTCTATTAATGAAAGAAGTTACCGGTGATCTCATAGTACGTATACCGAATTCGATATAGCGATGATCGGAGAATGAACAGTCGCCCGACACCTTCCAGTTCTCCACAAAATGCGCATAATCTGCGCTCAACAATGTAATATCCAGCACCTCCTGTCTGTTAGTGACCACGAAGGTGGGCTCCGAACCTCTATTTGCTACCACTAAATTCTGGTCTAAAATAAAGTCAAAAATGAACTCACCTCTAGTGTTGACGTCTCCACTGCCCCACACTGTGTGATGCGCATTTGCATCGGCACCAATTATCAATGGGATGCCTTTGCTCCTCGCCAGCTGTACCATGCCTCTCGTCAAGTTGTTTGGCGGAAAATCAGCATGGTCATGCGCCATATAGCACGACATGTCAGTACATAACATGAAAACATTTTTCTTTTTTTTTTTTCTAAAAGAATTTCAAGCGAAATTCAGTAATATGGATTTGTCCTTATAAAAGTTAATAAAAAAAATCTATATCTATATGCATAGAGACAGAAAACAATCATATATGCATACAAAAATATGGATATGGTTTTTGGGTTTTGGAACCAGAATAATTTTATTCAAAAGTCAGTAACATGGAGGTTGCATTAATAAAATTTTTGGAAAAATGACACCGTAAACCAAAGAATTATTTTTGAAGAAAAATAAATTTGAGACAAAATTTGAAGGAATTAAACTTTTCCAAAAATTTTACTGAAAAATGCATTGTACATGTTAAGAGACAAAGGTAAGTTAAATGTATAGGGGGTTACAAAAGGTTCGATAAATATCTGATTACCGATTGTTTAAAATAGTCGGGTCATGGTAAAAAGTTGGAAAATTAACTTGTCCTGCCATATGATAATCTTTTAATAACGCGGAAAAAAAAGAAATTTGTTAATGATTCGGACTCGGTAAAATTGTTATTAAAAATTTAAATTAGACCTTAGAATTTAACCGAATTGCAAAGGATGTTGCGTTCTAAAAGCTTGCATGGTATTTTTAATCATGAAGGAAATATTTACGGCTTTTAAAAAAACCTGTGAAGAATTCTAAGCATGGGCTATTATACAGCCAGGCAACGTAAAACAATGATTTTGACATATAAGGAAAGTAGCGCGTAAATAGCCAAAGAAATTGTGTTTAGAAAACACAAGTTACATACAACTATATCAGTTATGGAAAATATATCATATGGGTAGGAAATAAGTAGGTTTGGTAGAGGCAGGATAATAACAAAATAGAAAGGATGACTCACCAATAAAAATTCTAAGAACAAAAGCTTATCTCGATTCTCGAAGGCCTCCGGAACTTGATGAAGCTGAAAAGTAAAAGATTAGAGTACCTGTTTTTCCCTTAAATTCGGTTCACTTCAAGAGGGTCGCGTACGTTAGACGTCCATTACACAATAAGAAAATACCAAGGAGAATAGTTTACATATAGGAATTAATATTTATCATTATGGATACTAAAATTCAGCACTAGTGGCTATAGGAACTACGTTTGACCCACGTTGACGTCACGTGGTTGATGGAAAACTCCCTCGAAGAAGAATGCCTTGATACTACAGGCAGTAGAGATAAAATAATGGTGTTTGCTGAGTTGGATTATCTTAAAGGTATTCCTGGTTGCATTGGAGAAAATGTTTGTAGGATGTCACCTTGATTAGCAGGAATAAAATACTGGTAGCGTGGATGCTGATTGCGCAGGAATAAAACAAAAGATTCCTCTTGGGGAGCAGGAATAAAGGTGATGTACACCCTGTCTCCTTTTTTTTTTTTTTTTTGTACGTACAAATAAAATTATCTTCGAAGAAACTATCCGGGTCGCACGGGTCTAAAATACTCGGTTTGGTTTTCTTCCTTCTCGTATGACAGAAAAAAATTGTAACAATAAGAAGACACGTTGCTGTCTTGTGCTGTGTATAATGTTGGCCACGTGCGTGATTGCGAGGTTAAGGTATGCCCGAAACGGCTGGTCAGGGTAGTGGCCTGAATTACAATCCTCTCCGGAATCCACGGGGCCCACAAAGCACACACAATCCCCGTTGAGGAGCACTCCCAACTCGTGGACAAAACGGAACTACTATCTGTTACAAAATAGTCGGTATCCAATACTAGAAACCACAAACAACCTTCCTTGAACTGCACATCACTCCTTCCTTCCTTCCTTCGGATGTAGTCACGAAACTAAATTATCTCTTCCCTGGTGCGGTAAAGTACAGCACCGACTGAAATCTCTGTTATTACCTGGCCCAGAGGATGGTCACTCTTTACACACAAGGCACTTTTACTTTACACAAAATTTTTTCTCCCTATCTCTTTGCACAACTAAACCACTTTTCACTATATAAAAATTATAACAATTTTTCTTTTAATACCCGCACGTCTGCTCTGCTCGAAAGTACAATTCAAAAAGACGCTTACTACGATCATGTACTAATTTTGTACTTAGGTTCTTCTTGTCTTCTTTTGCTCTGCTTCATTAAATTAAGTTTACAAAAATCGTACGATTTTACTGTTATCTGACAACAGCTAAATGTACACAAAAGAGACAACATGATGTACATTGTTCTACTCAAGCTACCAGACAACAAAATTTCTGTGCCAAAAGTCGAATGAAGAAAAATAAAACAGTGGTGCTAACGCAACCAAAACAAAAACAAAAAATTAATTTTATGGTGTTACCAGAGTAGGCGGGATTACACCTAAAGGTGATTTAGGTCATGTTAAATATGACTTTTAAAAAAAAACACAAACATTGTTCATTACACAATGTATAGGCCGAATAAGATGGGATTTTTTGAAATTCGAATATTAAGGGGGTAAAAACGGGTAAAATCGAACTTCTTATATCTCCGGAATTACTTCAGATAGAGCCAAAGTTCAAACTACAAAATATTCTAATGGTTATTTGGTACTTTTTCGATATTTGTACATTTGTAGTATAAAAAGGGTAAAAACTAATGTTGGTACGTTTTTTTAACCTCATTTATTTTTCAAAGTAACAATTACAGCAACAAAAACTAAACTGTATTCTTCTCTTCTTAAAAAGGTCTAAAATGTATATTGGCACTTTTTTAAAATTCGAGCAAATAAGAGGTAAAATATGTGCCCCTTTTTACTACTATTTCTAAATATGTACCATAAGGAAATTTGATGCAGCATATAGAAATTTTATTTCTAATTTGTAGCACCCAATAAAAATCAATGGTAAAAAAATTGTTGCAAGGAAAAAAAGTACCAAAAGAAAGATTTGTACTTCATATTTAAACAAGTTTAATGGTATTTTTAATGTTATGTGCAAACCTACAGTTTTCACAGCAGAATTAAACGGTCCTTAACAGAATAAAAAATCATTAAGTAGACAAAATGGTACTTCTTATAGATTTTAATGGTACTTTTTAATTTTTTTAATATAAATAAATCTGGCAGTACAATATTGGGCTCAAATGGTCCCAAGCAAAGAGAAAAATCATTAAGAGGACAAATGGTAATTTTTTATATTTTTTTGGTATTTTATTATTAAGGAATGTAAAGTAATTTAGATCAAATGATCTGAAGTAAGGTGGAAAATCATGAATGGGAAAAAATGGTACTTTTTATTGGTACTCTTTCAGTTTTTCATGCTAAGAACACTAGAACTATGAGATTAGGGTCTAACGCTATTGAGCAAAGTAAAAAATTATTAACAGGCAAAAGAGTAATTTTTATTGATTTCAATGGTACTTTTTGATTTTTTAATATTAACGAATTTATAGCTATCAGACCGAGCTCCAACGTTGATCAGTAAATATAAAAATCAATAAATTGACAAAAGGGCTATTTTTCTATATTTTAATAATACCTTTTAATTTTATTTGTATTAAAAAATGTAGAACTGAGAACAAAGAAATACAAAATTATAATATAAATATAAAAAATAAGTTTCTTGTATAATCACGATAAATTTTATTTATTAATGCGCACATATAAGCTGTAAAATAATTATTTGGTCCTATTTGAAACAAAAAGTTGAAATGGCCGCAAAGGCCATGGTTACTAACACCTTATAGATCATTAAATGAACACGAACGGCAATTTAATACTTTCCATGCTCAAGCCAGAAATTATGTAGAACGCTTAAATGGCGTATTAAAAGGGGTTTTTAGATGCTTGCAGATTGGATTACATACAACACCTCAAACGGCTGGAAAGATTATTAACGCATGCACAGTACTCCACAATTTTAGACTAAGACATGGAATACTACCTGAAACCAACATTATTGAAACAGAAAGTGAAAATCTTGACACTTCTCACAATGAAGAGTTTGTAGAACCACTGCAGGAAGCTTCCCGCTTGCGTGATAGAGTAAAAGATAGGTTATGTAATTTGCATTAAGGTTTCAATTTATATACTATCATTAAGTTAAAAAAAAAAAAATTTATTATGTATTTTTTATTTTTACGTAATATGTATTAAAACAAAAAATTAAAGTAAAAAAAAGGTGTTTTTATTTTCAATGATTGCATAAATGGTTCGTTAAAAACAAAATAACAAAAAAAATTCAAAAAAAAAAATATAATAATAATTTATTCTACAGTAACACACTTACAGCAAGCACTTAATATTTATATCACATATAAAAAAGTAAAAAAGAAAATGTATTTCAAAAATTAAACAATAACTTTTTAAGTTCAACTTAATTTTCAGTCTTGCAAAAAGATCTTAATAAAAATCCACATAAAAACATAAAAAAATAAAAATAACACTAATTTAATAACACATTTAAAAAACTCCATATGAAAACATAAAAAAATAAAAATAACTCTAATAACATATTTAAAAAAAAATTATTTAAGGCACAATTCTTAAATGTTGTTCAATTCTTGTCACTTTATTTAAAATTAAGTCCATTTTCTTTTCCATTTTGGCCAATTGGCTTACCAATTGGTCTTGCATTTTTATTGCTTCATCTAAAGCTTCACTGAATTTCGATGAGCTTGTTGTTGCTTGCGATTGCTTTTTTTTAGAAGGCGGCATATACATTTCTTCGCAATCCAAAACCTCCACCGATAACATATCCTAAAAATTAATTAATTTTTTTGTAATTATTACAATTGTTCATTTTTATATGTGCATTAGATCACCAAAAATATGTTAGAGTTATATACATATAACTTATAGGCGATTTAATGCACAATTATTTATTTATTTCGAAATCCAATGAAAATCTTAACTTTTGTATATAAAACCTGCATAACATTCACACCTCAACTTACCTCAAAAGGTTCCTCTATTGTAACCCCTGATTCGACGGTATGTCCATCCCCATCAACGGCATCAAGTGTCATCACTTGGAGAATTTTCTCTTCCATGGGATTCAAATCTCGGGGTACGTCTGCCCAACTACCTCCTCCAGTTTTATTAATAAATTTTCTGCGGGAACTCACCGCTTTCTTCACACCGCATTTCAAATCAATCCAACACTAAAAAAAGTAAATGCAATTTAAAAATGTAATAAATGCACATACAACGTATAAGAAAACAAACTTACTTTTTTCCATTGCTCCACTGTTTTTTCACTTCCACCCAGAGAATTTAGGGAGACTTTCAAAGACTCCCATTGTTGCTTATAGCTGCTGTTGCAATTTATGCTGCTAAATTGTCCTCTGGCAAATTCCAAATTGAGGCCATATATTCCACTAATTTTTCCTTTTGGCTTTTTGAAATTCTTTCTGTTTTCTAAAATAAAAAGAATAATTGTATCTGATATATATGCAACTCAAAAATAAATAAATTACCTTTTCTGTCCGTTTATTACATTCCATTTTGTTACTTTTTTATAATTTTAAGTTTATTTGTACTGAATCAAAAATGTTCTTAAATCAATTCGAAATCCCGCGTTGCTATTGCATGTGAGTTACTTTGACAGATAAAGTGTAAAGTTTTTCACAAAGTATTCATATAGAAACACATTTCTCACAACTTTCCAATGACTTACGTCAAAAAAGCAAGAATGACAGATAGTTCTCACAAAGTAAATATACAGAAACACCAACATGTGAAAAACGAATTTTTGTTTCAATTTCATTGTTTCATGTGAAAACTTTCTCGATGCGAGAAATACAGAAACAAGCTACTGATATGAATTTGACATTTAGCATGATAGAAATACATTAGGTATAGACCCCGGGTCACGTATACACATACATGTATAATATATTTCAGCTTTACCATTTTAGCTTTAGCCAGCATTTACAAACAAAACGTTTTGTAAGCGTTCAAATGTAAGCAAAACACTTATAAAACGCTGCTGTGACCTTTACAAAAGACATCAAAGCAAGGGGTTTATAATCGAAAAACACCCAACTTTATAAGCGTTAAAAAGACAATTGTAAAACATGTCTTTTAAGTAACGTAATTACACGATTTCTAAATGCTTAAAAAACACGTTTTGAAAATTATTGAAATTAATAACGGCGCCATCCGACGAGTTCTCACTTTCATCAGATATATAATTCTCGTGTTCAGAAATATAATCTTCGTTTGGCAACAAGGAATTTAAATTATTTTGTGCTACAGGCACAACCTCCTGTTCCACAAATTCACTCTGGGTACTTACAGAACTTGCAGCCGCGCCGTTCCATAGATGTACTTTTCTTCTTTTTTGCTGCAGACATTAAATAAGTAGATAATTACCATTTTAAATAGCAAATCATAATTAAAAGTATTAAACGCACTTAATTCAACAACTTTAAGAACAATTTAACACAATTTATTAACACAACTTATTAGCAGAATTTTTAACGGCGAGAATGACACGTTTTGCTTAAATTTATGAAACAGTTGCATTTGCAAGCAAATTGTCAACGACGTTCGCAAAACTCTTATTTATGCAAGCTTGCTGCAATCTTAATTTGCAAAACGCTTGCCAATATGTTGGTTGGGTAGCTATAAGCAACGTCTTATTTTGTTCTTACACTCAGTCAAATAAAAACCATTGAATAAAACAAGGCTGTGAAGAAAACATACCGTGAAAACACTATCGATGTGAAGAAAACATACTCTGACAACATACTTTGACCCACAGTTGTAAAAATAGTAGGAAGGATGAAAAGTACCTTAAAATAGTATTGTTGTAAAAAAAAGTATTTATTTTTCTACCGATGAGAAGAAAACAAACTTTTTTTCTACTATTTAAGGTTTTATAAAACTTTTTTACATGGTTGAAAAAAAAGGTGCATGAGATGCACGTGGCGGCCATTCGCCATGTAAAAAACCATAATAAATCGTGCAAACAATAGTGCATTTTCAACTGCATTAAAAAAAGTTAAATTAAACAAAATTTTAAAAATAAATAAATATTTATGTTAATTAAAGGGTACTAGATCTAATTTTACAGATGTCATCATTTTCATTGTTACATTCAGCGTGCAATAGTGGCCGGAAAATGCACTTCCTAGACAAGGTTTTTGGGCTACCACCAATCGATAGGGTATAAAAATGCATTTCAGAAATTGCATAAGTCATTTTCTGAAACGTTTTAGTTCAGAAGTTATAGCATAAAATGTGTCCAAATTAGGGTAAATTTTTTTATAGGGCTATTGCTCGAGAACTAAACGATGTACATATATGGCACTACCCTCATTGGAAAGGGCATTGAAATAGGAATTGTTAGAGGTATGGCTCAATATCGTACACCGTTTCTGAAAAAAGTTATAAACTATCAAACTTTTTCAAAATGCACATATTGCTTCTATATTGGTATACAAATTATGTAGATATTTAGCATAGTTGCCAATACACCTAAAATTTCATAGTTATTAGCACAATTTTCAACACATGTTAAAAAGAAGAAGAATTAAATAGAAAAAAATGCGAAAAAAGATTTAATAATTAAAAATAAAATATCTTATTAATTCTAATTATGGTAAGAATGTGATAAAAAAAATTAATAATCAATTTAAAATTTCTTTTTATACCAATTTATTTGTGTTTTTTCAGCACAACTGGTCAACAAGCAGCTGCTGTGGCAAAAACACAATAAAAAGTCGGAGTACGGGAGCATACTTCCTTCCAGTATAAGCTGCTTTTATTATTGTAGAGGTACTCGGGGTCGTAAACGCGCAATAATAGTTCATCCGCTTAGAGGTAATGTATTGAAGAAATGACAATGTCGGCAGCCGCAACTTATGCAGTGTTGAAAAACCACAGGCCAGTAAGTGATTAAAATATACATTTGGTGTTAATGCCTGGAATGGCTGAAGTACAATGGAAATTTTCGGTGCTTTATAGTGATTCACGTAAGCTCGATAATAATTAATACTAAGAAAAACTTAATAATTTTTTTTAATTCTTTATTTGTCTTAGAATATTTTTTATCTGTGTGGAAGAAGAACAAACAATTTGGCCACTGTTGTCAGGGTTCGTTCGAAAGCATACGTGCGCTAGCTTCTTAACGGAACCAAACAATACTTGCGACCTTTGAGCAGCGCAATTATTAGCAAAAGCCAGACTCAGGTCATTCCAGACCTCCCCTGTCACTCGTGACATTGATTCAGCTGCCAAATTTATTGATGCTGGAGCTGCAACAGTCGGTGTAGGTGATTCCGGTGCCGGTATCGGAACAGTATTCGGTTCCCTTATCATCGATTATCCCAGAAATCCATCATTGAAACAACAATTGTTCTTTTACGCTATCTTGGGTTCCGCTTTTTCTGAAGCTATGGGTTTTTTGTCTTATGATATTTTTCTTCTTCCTTTTCGCTTTCTAAAGTGTGTATTTATGTCCTAGGACGAAGTTTATCTTATAACAAATTTAACTGATAACATCTGTACTACAACAACCGCAGCTTCATAGTATATATTGTTTTTAAAAAACATCAAAGAAAGAAAAGTAACTCTTTTTATTTAAGTTTAAAACGCAAAAAAAGTGGTGCACAATCGGCTCACCACAAATAAATTTATAGACAAAGAAAATGAAAAGAATCGCTTCCTCTACCTCTGTACGAATTCTGTTTGTCAATATGTTAAATAAAAAATGAAAAAAGTGGTTTATTTAACAATTCAGTAATCATTTTATTTTTTTGTTGTAATAATTTTATACATATATTTAAATACAAACTAAAATTTATTTTTAAAGATAGAAATAAGAGAAAACAATATTTTTAACAAAAACTTTAATACATAAAATTTTAAAAAAGTGTACAATACATACAAATATTATAAATCACTGAATTGAAATACATATTTTGAATAAAAATTTTACAATAAAAATTTTGTTTTTAATTAATTGTAAGAAAAAAATAATATTAACACCGTTTGAAAATTGATGTTAGTACAAGATAATTATAGGGGTAATAAATATTTGTAATATTGTTGTTTTTTGTTCAATTATAAAGATTTAAAAAAAAGAAGACGTAACTGGTGGTAGCAAATGTAGCCCTATTAACAAAAAGAAAACACACATAACCCTTGCCATTGGGTAAATCTTCAAAAGTGCAGCAAGTAGCTAAGAATATATGGAAATTTACATTTTTGGCAAATTGATCTCTTACAAAATTTTTTAATATTTACGAAGACTCGATGTTGATAACTAACAAATTTATATGATAACTTTATCATGTGGCTTACTAGATGATGATAAAGTGACTACAGTGTGCGATAGTGTACGTAAACATAGTTCTAACATAAAAAACCATCCCTTATTTCATATACAAAATATATTGAGATTATATTTGCAAAAATTTTTCAATGATGTAAAAATTTGACAAAAATTCCTAATTTACGACTGCAATTTAAAATTTTTAACAACTCTAAAATATTAGCCAATTGCAATGGAAATTTCTTTCCGGCTAATAAACAAGAAGAGAATAGATATTTCTGGGGTCAAATTTGCGCAAAAGAAATTTAAAAGACATACATTTTATGTATACTATTTATTTTTATTATATTAATTATATTAAAAAAATGTACATAAAAAAGCTAAGAAAAAGAAAATAATAATTTTATTATATCGGTTGTTCTGCTGGCTGTGTAAGTGGTGGCTGTTGTTGTAGTGTTGGAGGTAGTTGTTGTTGTGCTGGAGGTGTTTCTGGTAGCTGTTGTTGTTTTTGTAGTGTTTGTGGTAGTTGTTATTCTTCTGGTGATGGTGGCTGTAGTTGGTGATCTGGTGTTAATGGCTGTTGTTGTTTTAGAGGTGTTGATTTTAGATGTTGCTGTACTGTCGTTGTTGGTGGTACCTGTTGTTGGGGTGGTAGTGGTAATGGTTGTTTTGGTGTTGATGGTAGCTGTTGTTGTGCTGGCGTTGATGGTGGTAGCTCCTGCTGTGCTGGCAATGCTGGTGGTAGCTGTTGTTGTGGTGGTAGTAACAGTAGTGTTGGCAGTGGCAGTATCTGTTGTTGGGCTAGTGGTGTTGGCGGTACCTGTAGTTGTGCTGGCCCTTTTGGTGACAACTGTTGTGGTGTTGGTTGTATTTGTTGTTGTGCTGGCGATGTTCCTGGCAACTGTTGTGGTGTTTGTTGTGGCGTTTGTTGTAGTGGTGGTAGCTGTTGTGCTGGCGGTGTTGGTGACAACTGTTGAGGCGTTTGTTGTAGTCGTGGTAGCTGTTGTGCTGGCGGTATTGGTGGTAGCTGTTGTTGTGGTGCTTGTTGTAACTGTTGTTGTTTTTTAAAAACAATATAGACAATGAAGCTGCGGTTGCTGTAGTACAGATGTTATCAGTTAAATTTGTTGTAAGATAAACTTCGTCCTAGGACATAAATACACACTTTAGAAATCGAAAACGAACAAGAAAAATATCATAAGACAAAAATACCCATAGCTTCAGAAAAAGCGGAACCCAAGATAGCGTAAAAGAACAATTGTTGTTTCAATGATGGATTTCTGGGATAATCGATGATAAGAGAACCGAATACTGTTCCAATACCGGCACCGGAATCACCTACACCGACTGTTGCAGCTCCAGCATCAATTAATTTGGCAGCTGAATCAATCTCTCGAGTGACAGGGGAGGTCTGGAATGACCTGAGTCTGGCTTTTGCTAATAATTGCGCTGCTCAAAGGTCGCAAGTATTGTTTGGTTCCGTTAAGAAGCTAGCGCACGTATGCTTTCGAACGAACCCTGACAACAGTGGCCAAATTGTTCGTTCTTCTTCCACACAGATAAAAAATATTCTAAGACAAATAAAGAATTAAAAAAAATTATTAAGTTTTTCTTAGTATTAATTATTATCGAGCTTACGTGAATCACTATAAAGCACCGAAAATTTCCATTGTACTTCAGCCATTCCAGGCATTAACACCAAATGTATATTTTAATCACTTACTGGCCTGTGGTTTTTCAACACTGTATAAGTTGTGGCTACCGACATCGTCATTTCTTCAATACATTACCTCTAAGCGGATGAACTATTATTGCGCGTTTACGACCCCGAGTACCTCTAAAATAATAAAAGCAGTTTATACTGGAAGGAAGTATGCTCCCGTACTCCGACTTTGAAAATGTGTTTTTGCCACAGCAGCTGCTTGTTGACCAGTCTTCATAGGTTGCTGAAAAAACACAAATAAATTGCTATAAAAAGAAATTTTAAATTGATTATTTATTTTTTTTTATCACATTCTTACCATAATTAGAATTAATAAGATATTTTATTTTTAATTATTAAATCTTTTTTCGCATTTTTTTCTATTTAATTCTTCTTCTTTTTAACATGTGTTGAAAATTGTGCTAATAACTATGAAATTTTAGGTGTATTGGCAACTATGCTAAATATCTACATAATTTGTATACCAATATAGAAGCAATATGTGCATTTTGAAAAAGTTTGATAGTTTATAACTTTTTTCAGAAACGGTGTACGATATTGAGCCATACCTCTAACAATTCCTATTTCAATGCCCTTTCCAATGAGGGTAGTGCCATATATGTACATCGTTTAGTTCTCGAGCAATAGCCCTATAAAAAAATTTACCCTAATTTGGACACATTTTATGCTATAACTTCTGAACTAAAACGTTTCAGAAAATGACTTATGCAATTTCTGAAATGCATTTTTATACCCTATCGATTGGTGGTAGCCCAAAAACCTTGTCTAGGAAGTGCATTTTCCGGCCACTATTGCACGCTGAATGTAACAATGAAAATGATGACATCTGTAAAATTAGATCTAGTACCCTTTAATTAACATAAATATTTATTTATTTTTAAAATTTTGTTTAATTTAACTTTTTTTAATGCAGTTGAAAATGCACTATTGTTTGCACGATTTATTATGGTTTTTTACATGGCGAATGGCCGCCACGTGCATCTCATGTACCTTTTTTTTTTCAACCATGTAAAAAAGTTTTATAAAACCTTAAAAAGTAGTAGAAAAAAAGTTTGTTTTCTTCTCATCGGTTATATATCTACATGTACGGTCGCTTAAATAGCCCTTAATAAAAACCGTTTTTACACTGTGACTTTCGTCGCAGCGATAAACTTTGTAGTTTCTTTTGGTGTCCCTTCCAAAAATACAGTACAATTACACTGTGAGTTTTTGTAGCAGGGGTTTTTCATTTATTCATTCGTAACAAATTAAAGCAAAAAAACAAATTTAATCTAACAATAATTAATTAAAGGAAAAAATTATTGAAAATAACTTTACAAGACCAGATGATATAACACGAAAGCTGAATAATATGCTGGATAAAAAGACACAATTACGATTAGAAATGCTAAGGCACATAGGAATAATAAATGAAGTTTGCTTTAAACAAATAGTGTATTATGTGTTTAAATATAGAGTAAGACCTTTTTTTAAACACTTTTTTTATAAAAAGATTTCCTGTTTACAATTCAGGATATTATATTAATTTTAAATTCACGAATTCATAAATCACACAAATATAATATAAATATAACAAATTATTTTCCAAATTTATTGAAAAATTCAAATTGCAAATGGAAAAAAACTTTAACGAGTTGAAATTAAACAGTTGTTAGCGAATTACCTAATGCACACACCCGTATAATTACACCATGATTTTGTGCAGTTTCATGTAACCTGTTTAAACTTTTACATAATTTAAAGGCATATAAAAGCAAAAAATGCACAACTCTCGTAAATGCTGTATAATTCCAGCGTAGTTTGACGCATGGCGTAATTATACTGGTATGTGCATAAGGCAATTCGGCCCACAGTTGATTTATCGCAACTTGTCAAAAATAGATTTCCATTTACAATTGATTAATTTAAACTTACCTCCAAAGATAATTACTCAATCATGAAGTAAAAAAAAATTATAATAAAAAAAAAAAAATATTTATATAAATAAAAATATTTATATATAAAAAAAGTTAAAAAAAAAAACAATTTCTGTTGTTCCTTAGTCCCATGTGATACCAGAACAGCAACCCGTTCTTTCTGCTCTGTTTTGAGGATACCTGGTAGTAATTTTCCATCCTAGTGCACGCAAACAGCCTCGTTTTGGGGTATCTTAAGCCTGTCTTGAATTTGTTCCGTGTATTTTTCACTGTTCAGCGAATACTTTTCAACTGACCAAGAAACAAAATCATAAAAGCAAGAACCACCTAGCTATCCTTTTCTTTTACTTAAAATATAACAATAGGTAGTAGGGTAACCCAATGCATTTGTAAACTAGTTTGGTTATACCTGCTTGGGGTCGCCAGTGATACAGTATGAGGAAAAAATAGATACATACCTGACATAAAAAAAACATTGTTGTGGGTCTAAAATTAACGGTATACCGTAGGAAACATATTTAAATGAAATTGGATTGCAAAGTACAAGTATTTGTCCATAATAAGCAATAATAATACAAATAACGCATCATCGCTCTTAGGGGTACCTAGTCACGTTTTTAGGCACATTGGCTCTATTTTTTCGGTTTCAGTACTAGTTGCGTATTTATTGTGTAGAATATAAAATGTTAAAAACAGTATGGCCTTTAATTTGATGTAAGACACGGGCAAATAGCTTTAGCCGTTCCAGAGATATGGGTCGCCGAAGTCGAAAATCGAGATTTTCAAACTTTGAGGCCCCAGTGGCACGTGTTAACATCTTTCAATCGTGCTCAAACTTTGGCAATCCTAAAATCTGACAGAAAGAAACATTTTAGGGGGTGCCCCCAAATAAATTCTGACTTTTTTTTAACCTATGAGATAAAACCACCCTAGGATGCACACATCTGGATAATTTCACCATGGTTTGACGGTTGCTGTAATATGCACAGAATAGCCACACAGAATACTCAACAATGACAGTTCTAAAATCGACTTAACATCTGTTCTTACGAAGAACAGAGCGAGAGAAAAAATAATATTAAGAGATTACAAAGCAATGTGTTGGTAGTAATAAATATAGATTACTTTTTTCACCATATATTAACATCGTTTAATAAATATTTTTCTAAGCAAAAACAATCAAATCTTTTGAAATTTTTGTTTAATTTTAAAAAATGAAGTAAATTTTTCATTTATTTGAAAAAAATTTTATACATTAATTCTAATGATGGTAAGTATATTATAAAAAGGAAAATAACCAATTTAAAAATTCTTTTTATAGCAATATTTGTGTTTTTCAGCATCCTATGAACTGTTCGACAAGAAGCTGCTGGGGCAAAATAATTCTTCAAAAACGGAGCACGGCAGCAAACTTCCTTACAAGATATTATTTATATTATTGCAGAGCTACTCGAGGGCGCAAATATGGTGCTGATGTTGTTTCCTTCAAATCCTTAATCGCAATAATATTTCAGCGGTTATGCGTCAACGTACTAAAGAAATATAACAATGACCGCAGCCAGAAACTATGCAGTCTGTTAAAAAGCCAGATGCCAATATGTGCTTAAACTGCACATTTGGTGTTAATGTCTGGAAACAATGGATTATGACTAAAAACGCCGATATTGAAAAGAGTTCGATAAGAAGACGTTCATTTAAAACAAAACTATTGCAAATATTTATTATGCTTATTCGTCCAAGAAGGTTGTAAACCAAATGGAACCAATTATGCTCTTGATAATATATAATATTTAGTATTGGGTATGATTATTTAAATTGAAAAAAAAAACGATAAGTCAATAACAATTTTACTCAACCATTAGGTATTCAATATCTTTACGAAACTGGACATATTGACAATATATTTACGGATACTTATTATGAACGATTTACTAGCTGTCTAGATGAAGTGGCAGTAAATTTTCTGTACTTCATAATAACTCACGTAAGTTTAATAATATTCCATAAAAAGAAAAAGAAAGTTAAATACTTTTTGTATTGTTTATTTGTTTTAGTATACATATATTGTTGTATTCATCGATGTGAAGAAAACATACTCTGACAACATACTTTGACCCACAGTTGTAAAAATAGTAGGAAGGATGAAAAGTACCTTAAAATAGTATTGTTGTAAAAAAAAGTATTTATTTTTCTACCGATGAGAAGAAAACAAACTTTTTTTCTACTACTTTTTAAGGTACCAATGAGAAGAAAACAAACTTTTTTTTATAAGACTGTGAAGAAAACATACCGTGAAACCACTAGAATCAGCATACTTTTGCTCGGGGGTGATAAATGTAGTAGTAGGAGAAAAAAGTACCATTTTAAGGAAATTTGCAACTATAAACTAAGGAAAAAAGTATGATATTTCAATTCCATATTGTTTCAGTATAAATATTCAGCAAAAAATTAAAAAAATGTAAACATTGCGAAGCACGTGCTAGTGCACATATAAATTTTGTGATAATTTAGTTTTAAGATATTTTTAATAATTACGTATAATAATAAATAAAAAATAAAAATTTTAAATTAACAAAATAAATATTACGTGTGTTTTATTTCATTTGGATGTGAAAATTGTGTAAAAAACAGTACCGAGTGGAAATAATAATTTCAGGATTACTATTTATATGTCTGCCACGGTATGCTGCTCCATAAAATCAAGAGTCGACGAGTGCCGAGAATTTTGGAAATGGTTTTTGGAAATTAGACACCCTCCAAATCGATATAACTAAGTGTCATTTTCCAAAAATTAGCCGTTTCTGAGATATACCCCCCTCAATATTGAAAAGTGCCATACATACATTGGTGCAATAGTATGATACACCCTATAATTTATACTTGATGAGTGCCGAGAATTTTGAAAATGGTTTTTGGAAATTAGACACCCTCTAAAACGATCTAGCTAGGTGCCATTTTCCAAAAATTAGCCGTTTCTGAGATATACCCCCCCTCAAATATTGAAAAGTGCCATACATACATTGGTGCAATAGTATGATACACCCTATAATTTATAATTGACGAGTGCCGAGAATTTTGAAAATGGTTTTTGGATATTAGACACAATCTAAATCGATCTAGCTAGGTATCATTTTCCAAAAATTAGCCGTTTTCGTTTTTAAACTTATTAGAAAAATTACAATTAACAAACAAAAAGTATTTGAGAACAATCATTGTAAGGATTTATCGCATTATACCTAGGAGATACTATAAAATTATTGTACATAAATAAAATTCTCAATCAAATGTTATTCATTTCTTCTTTATTTTTTTGAATGGTTAATATTAATATTAATTATTAATAAAATATTAATCTTTATTTGTGTTTAATTCCAGAAATTGTGTTGGTTTTAAAATTTATTCTTTTACTCATGATATTCTCATGAATTATTTATTTATTATTTGTACTGAACCACTGAATAAAATAGTATTTTACACAAAACAAAAATTAAATTAAGCTAGATAAATATTTAGGTATATAGTAAAGGGCTGCATAAGCATACTTGAAAGCCACACATCACAGCAAACATGTGTAATATTTCAAGTATGCTTGTGCAGAGAAATACTGCATAAAAGTCTGTCAATAAACCCTTAATAAACACATAATATTTTTTATGAATTTGGGGGTTAGTATATATAAATTTTTATATACGTTCTGAACTAAATTATAGTTTTTCTTGTTTTAAAACTCCAATATTGTTAATTATTCATTCATTATTGTTATTTTTTATTACTAAGTTTATTTCAATTATTATTAACATTAAAAATATCAAATTTTTGTGCTGTGGTATTTAAATATTATATATGTTTGTTTTCTTGTTTTATTCTTGTAAAGTGTATGCAACTACTTTTGTAGTGCTTTTTTAATTCAAATACATGTATATATAAATTGTACAGAAATAGAAATTAAAAGTAATTTTCCTTAAATGATTTTTAAAATTGTTGGAAAAAATATGACAATTAATTAGTATTTATATAAAATTACACGCTTTATAGTGTTTTTACACTAGAGCACATTTAACATCTACCATCTATTCGGCGAGATGACAACATCTTCCCATATAAAATGCATGTAGAAAAAATCAACATCTTCCAATATCTTTACAAGATGTTCCTATCTCATTTTGTTTCAATCAAACATCTTTCGATAATTTTCGTGCCATCACTAGAAAAATGGGAATATTTTAGATTTTAGTGGCATCACTTATAAAGTAACATTTATTTATACATACATAACATAAGTATGTACACATATTAAACAAAATAAAAATTCAAATTTTGAAGCCTAATGGATTTGATCTTGCAAAGCAACAATAATGAATGATTTTTCTAAATTTATTTTGAGATATTTTTTGTTTTCGAAAATTATGCGTCTTCTTTTCTTTTATTTTTCGACAGTTTAGTTGATGGTAGATGTTAGATGTTGGTAATGTAAAAAGCATTTCATCATTTTCAACATCTTTCACGCGTTCCTCTGAGATGTGGTGTAGTGTAAAAACCCTATTAAGCAACAATTATTTTAGTGTGCTGTTTATTGTTGAACCACCTTTTCGAAAATTGAGACGATTAACTTGTTAACATCGCTATATGAATTTCCTTCACCATTTTTACAGAGAGCCTGAGTAGAAAACAAAAATAAATTTAAATTATTATTGAATTGTTATATAATTTTGTTTTTACATTTTATTTACCATTTGGACAAATAGAATCCGTACAAACGAACTGGACAACGTAAGGGATTCTCTTCATTCTCTTGCAGTTTCTATACTTTCTTTTTGAGTGGATTTGCATCTGAAATTAATTTAATACAAATTCAATCATTCTGTTGAATGTTTTCTTTTCCTTCTTATTTTTAACTAAATAATAAAGTTAAATTTTTATTCTCTTTTTCCCTTGGCTGTTTATGTTTTTATTTCGGCAAAAGCTGAAGGCTAACACGCGACAATATTGTTATGCAAGTTTTAATGGTGGCAGGCAGGCAATGGGGCCGGCTGCAATAGAGAAAAGTTGATTTACAACGAAATGGAAGCCATTAGAACAAAAGCGAAGGTGGCTGAGATACAAATGACACAGCAAAATAATAAAAAAAAAATATCATATAAAAATTGGACAGATGATGTTGTTCTTGCATGCAATAAATTTAATCCTTTAAGTTCAATGAATAGAAGTTTCATAAATAAAAAAAAATTACAAAAGTTTGCTCCCGATACTGCGTTAAAGATTTTCTGTTAAAAATATCTGTGAAATATTGAAATAAAAAAAAAAAAGTAATCCGACGTCTACGATATCCCTCCCTCGGGCAGCGAGTTTTAATGGGACACTGTAAATTTATCAACTGTAAAAGTTGTCCAAATATGAACAGTAGTGCGGTTTAGTAACTTCTATTACAAACATTCGTATCGAAAAAAAAACAAGTATATTCGACAGAATAGAAATCGTCAGGGCTGTCATAGAATCCAAGTCGGTTTTGCAAACCAATATTGGTTTCATTTGGTGTCATGAAAGCAAGTCGTTTTTTTTATTTTCGAAGACAAATAAAACGGATGTTCAAATCAGTTGTTCTATACATTAGTTTATTTGTATGAAATTTTTTATGTAAATGTTTGATAACAATTTTGATAAATCGTAGGGTTTTCGTTTAAATAAAAATAAAAACGTGTTTTTTTATTAAAAATTTTTAATATAAAATATATAATTTTTGTCAGTGAAATAAGTAGTGAAATAAAATGACTCCCATTGCAGGTTTTTTATTATTAGAAAGAGAACGCTCACAGAAAGTAAAAAGAATATTCATAAATTACCGGTTAAGTAAAGAAGCTTTCTTTTTGCCGTGAACCTGCGCTTTTTATTGATTCATCCAGCTGTTGTCAAAGAGATCATACAGTTGGCTTATCACGTTTTGTAAATTCCTTGGCAATGACAAGATATTTTTCTATAAAATGCATAATTATTGAGTTTTAAGTGCTATTTTTTTGTTTTGGTAAAAAACAATTATGAGTAAAAATTTATTTTTGTAGAATTAATATTAATTTACTTAAACTTTTATTGCATGTGAATTTTTAATGACAAAAGTCCGTTTAAGTCACTTGCTTTATTTGAAATTAAACAAACCAACAACTGTCAACTGATTGGTTTCAATCCAATAGCAAACCGATAACATTGGTTTCTGTGACACCTAAAATCGACATTAATTCTACTTCGAAAATGAAACCGATAACATTAGATTTCATGACACCAAAGTAATTTTTTTTTTGTCAGTTTCGAATCCATTACCGATAACATTGGATTCTATGACAGCCCTGCGTTATTTGCAATGATTATTTTGTGTTGTTAATTTCGGCGCAAACTTCGAAAATTTTTGTGAGAAAGTTACTGAATACTGAATTCGATATTATATTGTACTTTACTTCTCTTTTTCAATACGAATGTTCGTATTATAAGTTGAAAACCAATTTACAACACTTGCACGTACTTGAAATTCGTTTTGTTCTCTCCACACGTAAGTCTGGGATCACATAGGACAATTTTCGTTGCACAACTTTTTTTTAAATTGGGGTTGTATCCACGCACAAATTTAGTTTCGGGAATTTCAGTATTCTTATTCATTCAAGCTTTAAAAGGTAAGAATAGACAACTTATGGTTTTTTTCTTTCTTTGCAAATTAAATAATCTTACCCAATACTAAATAGTATATATTAGGAGCATATTCGGTTCCATTTTGGTTTACAAACTTATGCAATTATTCACCAACATGTTGCAGACAAATGAAGAATGTTTAATAAAAGAGTTGCAAATCACAGTAAACGATAAAGATGCCTTCAGCAAAAATATATGGGAACCCTCCGCACAACTTAATGATGAAGAAAAATTAAGTTTATATAAAAAATACTACAAATACATTAATTGAATTTATTTCAAAAGGTATTACTGTATCAAAAGTTGGGCATAGCCTGTAAAGTTCATCCCCAAATGAAGAACAAACTAGAAGAATATCTGTGCAAATTAATTGAAATAAAAATCATAGCAAAAATCTTGTACCAATATTGAGTTTAATGAATTTAGGAAAAACCCTAGACATCAAAAACAAAGATTATGACAATACAAAAAAAACATCAGAAAATATCACATGTGCAGTTTGCGGCTGGTGAATATGCTCACTTGGTGATTGTTTGCAGAGAGCATCGTATTCTGATATGGAATTTGTTAACATTACGTTTACAAGCGGTTCTAAAATTAAGTGTAAAACACTTGACATTTGATCCGCAAACAAAATTAGTGGCAGTTGCCACACATAATAAAATGTAAGTTATTGTTTACAAATTTTAAGCGATTTACTTAAAATAATTGCGTTTCATTACACTTTTAATCCATTTATTCCAAACTAATGTGCCGCTGCCTATTTATCAACGTCAAAATTTACCAAATTTGCATGGTATTGCCTGGATACCACGACGTTATCCCCAGCAAAGATCGATTAATTTGAACTGGCTGGCTCAGCCTACTTCATATTTCTTAACTGAAAAACAAGAAATTGGGGTTGTATCCACACACAAATTTAGTTTCGGGAATTTCAGTATTCTTATTCATTCAAGCTTTCAAGCGACTTGTCTTCTCTTTTTAGAGCTTTAAAAGGTAAGAATAGACAAGTTATGGTTTTTTTCTTTCTTTTCAAATTAAATAATCTTACCCAATACTAAATAGTATATTCGCTTCCATTTGGTTTAGAACCTTCTTGGATGAATAAGCACAATGAATAATTAAGCTCATTTGCTGTCCATTACAATAGTTCTGTTTTCATCGGTGTTTTTAGTCATAAGCCATTATGTCTATACATTAACACTAAATGTACAGTTTAAGCACATATTGGTCTGGCTTTCTAACAGGCTGCATAGTTTCTGGCTGCGGTCATTGTACCATTTCTTCACTACATTGACGCATTATTGAGTTATTATTGTGGTTAAGGAAGTGCAGGAAACAATATCATCACCACGTTTCCGTCCTCGAGTACCTCTTCAATAATATAAACAACTTATCTTGTAAGGATGTTAGCTCCCGTGCTCCGTTTTTGGAAACTTATTTTGATCCAGCAGCTTCTTGTTGAACAGTTTTCATAGGATGCTGAAAAACATAAATTGGTTATTTTCATTATAATTAATGTAACACATTTTAATTTAAATAAAAAAAGAATATACTTAATTTTGTCAAAATAAATAAAAATTTTCATTATTCACTGTTCATAAAATATTTTTATAATTATAAAGCACTTTAATTTAGAAAAATTTTTCAATGCTTGAAAGATCACCAGATACCAGATCGTTAATAAATGCAACTAGGACAAAATGAAATTGGAACATTATATAGTACCCGGAGAAAACTTAAAAAACCATAAAATTCACTTAATTTTTCTGAATATATATATGATTATATAAAAATTATATTAAATATGTTAAATTACGAAATTAATTTGCTCTTTCTTTTACAAAAAAGTAGTAATTTTACTTTTTGTAAATATTTATGTTTCGTATTTATCTGTTCCTATAATTTTGTAGAAAAAAGCTGCCAGACTTGAGATTTTAACTCTCAGCTAGAAAAATTGTACACTATAAAAATTATAAAAAAATTTCAAGTGACATAAAGGATTCCTAATATATGTATGAATTTCTTCAAAAGAAATATATATAACATTACCTAATTTTAAAAAATCCATTACTAATAACACTCTATTTAGAAAATCTAGACAATATACTTTCAATTTATTATAATAATTGCTGAACAAAAATTGTGATATATTCCCATGTCTAGCATAACATAACACTTAACATAAATTTGTTAGGAATGAGAGAAAAATCATCGTCAGAGTAGCAAGGGAATATTGCTTATTGCTTTTCTCATGTTAAAGTATAACAACACATATTTATGTTAATTCATAATTATAACGTAATTTCATTTTGACATAATGGATTTGCAGAAGTTTCAATAAATTTTTATAAGAATATAGCCACATGATTTATTTTTTTAGTGTCCAATAATAAAAAGGCACTATCAAATTTCTGAAAGCTCCTTTTTTACTTCCTGTTGGCGTCAATTTATATAAATGGCAATAATTGATAAACAAATTTGACATATTATATTTGTAATAACTGTTAACAAAAATTAAATAGCAATTATTGCAATGAAACTGAATACTCTACCCTTGATATAACATTGTTAACATATTTATGTTAGGTATAGACGGGAAGTAATAAAACATTAAAACTAATTCAAACATATTAGACATATTAACATGCATTACCAAACGTAAAAACATGTGTCTTGATGAATTTAATTGTATTTCTAAATCTCTTGTATTTTTTTTTAATATAACTTTAATTGATTTGAAGCTATACGAGTAATTTAAATACATATTTTTATTTGAAATTAAAAAAATTTTGAATTATTTTAATTTTAAAAATGTAATGTCTGTTTCAGAAAATGATTAAAAAATAATTCTGTTAAATAGTGTATGTATTCTTATTATGTATTTATACGAAAATATATGTTAAAATAATCTGTACTAAAACACGTTCCATATGTATACATAAGTTTTTTTGTGGAATTTTTGGGGTTTTTTTTCCAAAAAAATCGGAAAAAGTTATCCGGCATCTACCGATGAGAAGAAAACAAACTTTTTTTCTACTACTTTTAAGGTTTTATAAAACTTTTTTACATGGTTGAAAAAAAAGGTACATGAGATGCACGTGGCGGCCATTCGCCATGTAAAAAACCATAATAAATCGTGCAAAAAATAGTGCATTTTCAACTGCATTAAAAAAAAGTTAAATTAAACAAAATTTTAAAAATAAATAAATATTTATGTTAATTAAAGGGTGCTAGATCTAATTTTAGAGATGTCATCATTTTCATTGTTACATTCAGCGTGCAATAGTGGCCGGAAAATGCACTTCCTAGACAAGGTTTTTGGGCTATAAAATCTGAACTATTTGTTGTAGCGGATAGAGACTACCACCAATCGATAGGGTATAAAAATGTATTTCAGAAATTGCATAAGTCATTTTCTGAAATGTTTTAGTTCAGAAGTTATAGCATAAAATGTGTCCAAATTAGGGTAAAATTTTTTGTAGGGCTATTGCTCGAGAACTAAACGATGTACATATATGGCACTACTCTCATTGGAAAGGGCATTGAAATAGGAATTGTTAGAGGTATGGCTCAATATCGTACACCGATTCTGAAAAAAGTTATAGCCCAACAAACTTTTTCAAAATGTGAAAAACGTTCATTTTTTCTTTGTTAATAACTTCCAAACCATTGTACGTACACATATGGCACTACCCTCATTGGATAGGGAATTGAAATAGGAAACTTTAGATGTATGAATCAATACCAGGACTCGTTTAGAAAAGTTTTAGTCCGAAGTTATAGTGAAAATGTGTCAAAATTAGGGTAAAAATTTTTATAGGGCTATTACTCGAGAACTAAACGATGTACATATATGGCACTATCCTCATTGGAAAGGGCATTGAAATAGGAATTGTTAGAGGTATGGCTCAATATCGTACACCGATTCTGAAAAAAGTTATAGCCCAACAAACTTTTTCAAAATGTGAAAAACGTCCATTTTCTCATTGTTAATAGCTTCCAAACCATTGTATGTACACATATGGCACTACCCTCATTGGATAGGGAATTGAAATAGGAAACTTTAGAGGTATGAATCAATACCCGGACTCGTTTAGAAAAGAAGTTATACCCTTAACAATCTTCTTCAAAAATCTAAAATCATCAAGTGTAGTTAATTCAGTTTTGCAGGTTGGTAATGCGATCTAGCAAACTTTTTTCCAAGAAAAAAATGTAAACAAACCGTGAAAAAATAGTGCATTTTCAACTGCATTAAAAAAAGGTTAAATTAAACAAAATTATAAAAACAAAAGCATATTTTAATTATTTAAAGGGTGCTAGATCTAATTTTACAGATGTCACCATTTTCATTATCGCTTTCAGCGAGCAATAGTGGCCGGAAAATGCACTTCCTGGACAAGGTTTTTGTGCTATAAAATCTGAACTATTTGTTGTAGCGGATAGAGACTACCACCAATCGATAGGGTATAAAAATGCATTTCAGAAATTGCATAAGTCATTTTCTGAAATGCTTTAGTTCAGAAGTTATAGCATAAAATGTGTCCAAATTAGGGTAAAATTTTTTGTAGGGCTATTACTCGAGAACTAAACGATGTACATATATGGCACTATCCTCATTGGAAAGGGCATTGAAATAGGAATTGTTAGAGGTATGGCTCAATATCGTACACCGATTCTGAAAAAAGTTATAAACTATCAAACTTTTTCAAAATACACATATTGATTCTATATTGGTATACAAATTATGTAGATATTTAGCATAGTTGCCAATACACCTAAAATTTCATAGTTATTAACACAATTGTCAACACATATTAAAAAGAAGAAGAATTAAATAGAAAAAAATGCAAAAAAAGATTTATTAATTAAAAATAAAATATCTTATTAATTCTAATTATGGTGAGAATGTGATAAAAAAATAAATAATCAATTTAAAATTTCTTTTTATACCAATTTATTTGTGTTTTTTCAGCACAACTGGTCAACAAGCAGCTGCTGTGGCGAAAACACATTTTCAAAGTCGGAGTACGGGAGCATACTTCCTTCCAGTATAAGCTGCTTTTATTATTGTAGAGGTACTCGGGGTCATAAACGCGCAATAATAGTTCATCCGCTTAGAGGTAATGTATTGAAGAAATTACAATGTCGGCAGCCGCAACTTATGCAGTGTTGAAAAACCACAGGCCAGTAAGTGATTAAAATATACATTTGGTGTTAATGCCTGGAATGGATGAAGTACAATGGAAATTTTCGGTGCTTTATAGTGATTCACGTAAGCTCGATAATAATTAATACTAAGAAAAACTTAATAATTTTTTTTTAATTCTTTATTTGTCTTAGAATATTTTTTTACCTGTGTGGAAGAAGAACAAACAATTTGGCCACTGTTGTCAGGGTTCCTTCGAAAGCATACGTGCGCTAGCTTCTTAACGGAACCAAACAATACTTGCGACCTTTGAGCAGCGCAATTATTAGCAAAAGCCAGACTCAGGTCATTCCAGACCTCCCCTGTCACTCGTGACATTGATTCAGCTGCCAAATTTATTGATGCTGGAGCTGCAACAGTCGGTGTAGGTGATTCCGGTGCCGGTATCGGAACAGTATTCGGTTCCCTTATCATCGATTATCCCAGAAATCCATCATTGAAACAACAATTGTTCTTTTACGCTATCTTGGGTTCCGCTTTTTCTGAAGCTATGGGTTTTTTGTCTTATGATATTTTTCTTCTTCCTTTTCGCTTTCTAAAGTGTGTATTTATGTCCTAGGACGAAGTTTATCTTATAACAAATTTAACTGATAACATCTGTACTACAACAACCGCAGCTTCATAGTATATATTGTTTTTAAAAAACATCAAAGAAAAAAAAGTAACTCTTTTTATTTAAGTTTAAAACGCAAAAAAAGTGGTGCACAATCGGCTCACCACAAATAAATTTATAGACAAAGAAAATGAAAAGAATCGCTTCCTCTACCTCTGTACGAATTCTGTTTGTCAATATGTTAAATAAAAAATGAAAAAAGTGGTTTATTTAACAATTCAGTAATCATTTTATTTTTTTGTCGTAATAATTTTATACATATATTTAAATACAAACTAAAATTTATTTTTAAAGATAGAAATAAGAGAAAACAATATTTTTAACAAAAACTTTAATACATAAAATTTTAAAAAAGTGTACAATACATACAAATATTATAAATCACTGAATTGAAATACATATTTTGAATAAAAATTTTACAATAAAAATTTTGTTTTTAATTAATTGTAAGAAAAAAATAATATTAACACCGTTTGAAAATTGATGTTAGTACAAGATAATTATAGGGGTAATAAATATTTGTAATATTGTTGTTTTTTGTTCAATTATAAAGATTTAAAAAAAAGAAGACGTAACTGGTGGTAGCAAATGTAGCCCTATTAACAAATTAATCATCTAAAAATAAAAAGAAAACACACATAACTCTTGCCATTGGGTAAATCTTCAAAAGTGAAGCAAGTAGCTAAGAATATATGGAAATTTACATTTTTGACAAATTGATCTCTTACAAAATTTTTTTAATATTTACGAAGACTCGATTGATAACTAACAAATTTATATGATAACTTTATCATGTGGCTTACTAGATGATGATAAAGTGACTACAGTGTGCGATAGTGTACGTAAACATAGTTCTAACATAAAAAACCATCCCTTATTTCATATACAAAATATATTGAGATTATATTTGCAAAAATTTTTCAATGATGTAAAAATTTGACAAAAATTCCTAATTTACGACTGCAATTTAAAATTTTTAACAACTCTAAAATATTAGCCAATTGCAATGGAAATTTCTTTCCGGCTAATAAACAAGAAGAGAATAGATATTTCTGGGGTCAAATTTGCGCAAAAGAAATTTAAAAGACATACATTTTATGTATACTATTTATTTTTATTATATTAATTATATTAAAAAAATGTACATAAAAAAGCTAAGAAAAAGAAAATAATAATTTTATTATATCGGTTGTTCTGCTGGCTGTGTAAGTGGTGGCTGTTGTTGTAGTGTTGGAGGTAGTTGTTGTTGTGCTGGAGGTGTTTCTGGTAGCTGTTGTTGTTTTTGTAGTGTTTGTGGTAGTTGTTGTTCTTCTGGTGATGGTGGCTGTAGTTGGTGATCTGGTGTTAATGGCTGTTGTTGTTTTAGAGGTGTTGATTTTAGATGTTGCTGTACTGTCATTGTTGGTGGTACCTGTTGTTGGGGTGGTAGTGGTAATGGTTGTTTTGGTGTTGATGGTAGCTGTTCTTGTGATGCTGGTGCTGTTAGCGGTAGTTGTTTTTGTTCTGGTGGTGACAGATGTTGTTGTGGTGCTGTTAGCGGTAGCTGTTGTTGTTGTGTTGGTGGTAGCTGTTGTTGTGCTGGCGTTGATGGTGGTAGCTCCTGCTGTGCTGGCAATGCTGGTGGTAGCTGTTGTTGTGGTGGTGGTAGTAGTAGTAGTGTTGGCAGTGACGGTATCTGTTGTTGGGCTAGTGGTGTTGGCGTTACCTGTAGTTGTGCTGGCCCTTTTGGTGACAACTGTTGTGGTGTTGGTTGTATCTGTTGTTGTGCTGGCGATGTTGCTGGCAACTGTTGTGGTGTTTGTTGTGGCGTTTGTTGTAGTGGTGGTAGCTGTTGTGCTGGCGGTGTTGGTGGCAGTAGTGGTAGCTGTTGTTGTGGTGGCAGCTGCTGCCACGAAAGTATATTTTGTTGTTGTAGCTGTGGTGGTGGTGGTAGCTGTTGTTGTGGTGGCAGCTGTTGTTGTGCTGGCGATGCTGATGGCAACTGTTGTGGTGTTTGTTGTGGCGTTTGTTGTAATGGTGGTAGCTGTTGTGCTGGCGGTGTTGGTGGCAGTAGTGGTAGCTGTTGTTGTGGTGGCAGCTGCTGCCACGAAAGTATATTTTGTTGTTTGTAGCTGTGGTGGTGGTGGTAGCTGTTGTTGTGGTGGCAGCTGTTGTTGTGCTGGCGATGCTGATGGCAACTGTTGTGGTGTTTGTTGTAACTGTTGTTGTAGTGGTGGTAGCTGTTGTATTGGCGGTGTTGGTGGCAGTGGTGGTAGCTGTTGTTGTGGTGGCAGCTGTTGTTGTGCTGGCGATGCTGATGGCAACTGTTGTGGTGTTTGTTGTAACTGTTGTTGTAGTGGTGGTAGCTGTTGTATTGGCGGTGTTGGTGGCAGTGGTGGTAGCTGTTGTTGTGGTGGCAGCTGCTGCCACGTAGCTATATTTTGTTGTTGTTGTGGTGGGGGTAGCTGCTGTTGTTGTTGTTGTAGCTGTGATGGTCGTGGTAACTGTGGTTGTTGTTGTGGTGGTGGTAGCTCTGAATACTGCTGACAATATTGCCAGCAAGGTGTATGCTGTTGCTGCAGTGGTGGTATCTGCTGTTGTTGTTGTGGTGCTGGTAGCTGTTGTTGTGGTGGCAGCTGCTGTTGTGCTGGCAGCTGTTGTTGTTGTAGCTGTGATGGTGGTGGTAACTGTGGTGGTGGAGGGAACTGCTGTTGTGGTGGCACTTGCTGCCACGATGATATATTTTGTTGTGGTGGCAGCTGTTGTTGTTGTAGCTGTGATGGTGGTGGTAACTGTGGTGGTGGAGGGAACTGCTGTTGTGGTGGCACTTGCTGCCACGATGATATATTTTGTTGTGGTGGCAGCTGTTGTTGTTGTAGCTGTGATGGTGGTGGTAACTGTGGTGGTGGAGGGAACTGCTGTTGTGGTGGCACCTGCTGCCACGATGATATATTTTGTTGTTGTGGTGGCACCTGCTGCCACGATGATATATTTTGTTGTTGTGGTGGCACCTGCTGCCACGATGATATATTTTGTTGTTGTGGTGGCACCTGCTGCCACGATGATATATTTTGTTGCTGTGGTGACACCTGCTGCCACGATGATATATTTTGTTGTTGTGGTGGCAGTATGGATGATGGCAAATATGGATGATACTGCCACCAAGATGTATGCTGTTGCTGCACTGGTGGTAGCTGTTGTTGTGGTGGCAGCTGCAAATATTGCTGATATGTAGGGTATTGCTGTTGCTGCAGTGGTGTTGGTGGTGGTAGCTGCTCTTGCTGTTGTTTTTGTTGTCGTTGTGGTGGTGGCAGCTGCTGCGACGAATGTATATTTTGTTGTTGTAGCTGTTGTTGTTGCAGATGTTTATTTTGTTGTCTCTAAAAGTAAAAAAATTATTTTATTAATAATACAATAAATTAATTAATATGGTATAATACCTTTTCTTTGCTGGGATTTGGGCGCCTCCTTCCTTCGCTCCTCTGAGGCCGACTATTTGATATAATAAATTGTAAAATGTCCTAAAAATAAAAAAGAAATTCTAATTATTTAGAAATTATTAGAAGTTACCAATAGTTAAAATTTCAATTCTATACAAAAATTGACTTAATCATATTTAACAATTGGTAAAATCATAAACTACAAAATTTAATCTTTATTCTTGTTTAAATAATTTAAAATTGGAATTAAGCACGAATAAATATTAAATTTTGGCATAATAAAAATGGTTATAAAATAAAAAATTAAAATTACTTGCCTGGGCTTCCATCGTCCGATCGGTTATTAACAAAACAAAATTTCAATGAAATTCAAATGCACCACACGCTTCAGTTAATTTCACCACTATATACAAAATGTGGCCACATTAGTAATAATTAATTGGGCTACCATATTATTAGATATTTAAGCAAAAGCTTAAGAAGTATGAAACGCGTTGCGCGTGAGCGCTTGCTGTGTACCTTCACCTTTAGGAATTCAAATAATAATTATTTAACTCTATATATATACATATTGGAGCAAAATATCGATATTAAAATAAATTTTTTTAAAATTTTATTATAATTATTTATTTATCATTAGTTAATTACAATGTATCTTTTCATACTATGATAATAAGCAAATTTTATCAAACTTATTTCAGCATATGAAGTTTTACATTTAAAAATAAATACAACTACAAAATAAAACCTGTAGATTTCCACACTACCATTGAGGTACTACATTTAGCGCGTTGTCATCGCTAAGCCATCGATATTGCTTTTTATATATCAATTTATAGTATAAATAATAAAATATACCATTTTTACATGCAATTTAGCCGTTTCAATGAGTACAGAAGTGTTAAAGTTTTTTTTTCACTCATTATATAAATAAAAATAATAATATAATGAATATACTCTCTCTATAAGTATATGTAATTGAATAAATACGTTAATATAAATTTAATATATATAAAATATATTTGGTAATAAATAAATTTAAAAAATAAAAATAAAATATTCAAATAAATATATAAGTATAAATAAATAATTTCGGCTTTTTGGCATTTTTACACACTTCTGAAACTTAAAATGTTATTGGTACACACTGTACATGTAGCAAAATTATTGTTATAAATATTAGTTATGCAGTCATAACAAACATGGTAGTTACAACAAGAGCATTTCTTTTTGTTTTTTTTTGCACTGGAGCAATGACAACAAAAGTTAAAGGTGTTATCAGCATATTTAATTAAAATAGATTTTATATTGTCTCTGAACATATTGGCATGTTTTTTAAAAGGCTAATTATATATAAAATAACAAAAACGCCACAGCTACTTCCATCTTCCTGCTTTGTTCTTTGCGCAATACTAACAAATTTCCATTTTTTATTTTTGTTAGAACTTGCTCTGAATTTTTTGTAATGATCCATTCCATTGTTATCAATGAAGGAATCGATAAACAAAAATTCCATTGTATCCAGTTTTAAGACACAAAGATTGAAATGATTATTACTTAATATTGGTATGAAAATCATTTCAGGCTTAAGTGAAATAAGTTTTTGAACCCTTTCAAAATTAATATTATTAATTTGACATGGTAAGCTCAAAGCATTTTTGTTATGTTCTTTTAAACAACACAGAATTGCACAGTCTAAAACCAGATTCGTTAAACAGTTTCCAACTTTTAAAGATTCCCAATCTAAAAGATCTAAGAAATTGTAAAATCCCACTTCAATCTGTTTAAATTTTGGATACAATGATTGGAATATATCATTAAACCTAAACAGGTAGTATATGGTTTCATTCTTTATTTTTGCCAGTGGAGTACTTTGTTCATGTTTACTTTTAACAATGTCATCGTCTTTAATTAAAACTATGTTTTCTTCTTTTATAAACTTTTTTGTTTTTTTTGCACATATTAATTGCTTTGTATTTATACATTTACGTTTTTTGGGATCTTTTTTATTCCATTGTTCTTCTGGTGTAAGATCCTCTGATAATTTTGTTATTTGATTTTTCGATAATTGGGAATAACAATGTTCTTCCGAAATTTGTATCAATGTTTGGGATTCTTCTGGCGTTTTTAAATATAATTTTTTACGTTCTTCATCATCGACCTGTATTTCGTCAAACATGTTGTACCGATATCTAAGATCTTTCAATGAACTTATATTTTCCTTTCGATCGAGCCTTATAAAATCTCCAGGTCTTAATGATTTTTGTTTTAGAAGTATATGCTTTTGGAGAAAGAAGCTGAATTCAACTGGTGCATTGCTGATGTGATCTCCACTGGGATCTACTAAAATTCCCATTATATTTGTCCACATTGGAAGAAACGGACAATATTTATTGATGATAAAGTTACATATATCATCGTTTTTAAATTCATTTATTTCACCATTCATTGGAACATTAATTACTTCATGCCTTATATTGTCACATATTTTGGTGAACAATTTTTTGAAAGGACTTTGTGAAGCAATAGATTCCAAGTTATTTAGATCTTCTTCATCGCTGGAATCATCATTTTCAAAATTCTTATCGTTAGTCGATAATATATTTTTACGTATTATGTTGTAACTTTCTCTAAATTTGTGATTTTTCTTTGTATACAGCAGTATAGTAAATAGGTGACTAAACCAAATTTTGCAATGGTTTAGTGTTTTGATGTCAAAAGCCATAACTAAAGCATGCTTTATCAAGTGGCGGAGAGCACTATTTTTACCAATTCTACTGTTTAAATCTTTACACATAATATGTATATAATGCGCTTTGCACCACTGCACAATTACTTTAGATTTCTTATTAAAGAGCGGATTTTTTAAGCAATTATAACAGTTTCTTAGATATTCTGATATATTTTCATTATTGCATGATTTTAAAACCGCTCCAAATAATCCATAACTTACATCTGTACAGACTCTTTTGAAGAATGGCCATTTAAACTTATTGTGCATGCAATAAAGTTTTAGTTTTTCCAAAATTGAATATATATCATTAAGAGTATGACTTGAGAGAATAGCGGTTATAATAGGAATAATAATTTTATGTTTTTCAACTCTTATAACCATTTTGTAAACCAATACTCTCTTCTCAGCACAATTAATTTGTCGCACACTTTGTCCAGATGCATCAAAATGAAGCGTATATTTGGCATCTTTAAGGATTTGGGGATTGACAGCCAGTGTTATAAAAGTGGCTTTTCCCCAACAATACACGGTCAAAGGAGATGCAACATGCTGAATGTAATCTTTGTACTTTTCCTGCTGCATTAAAAAAAGTTCAATAAAAGGATCTTTGTGAAGCCATTTATCTGAATTTCCTTCAGATTTACACTTGCGAAATGTAGCAAGATTTTGAACATTTTGCAAATTTCCACATTTGGCAACGTCATCTGCGCACTTAAGAATTTGTTCCTTTCTGTATAAGTATGCACTATTATTTTTTAATGCTTTTTTTACTAATTTACGAGATACACCTCGAATTTGAGATACTCGTTTTTCTCCTTCTGCATGGCAAATTTCACCAGATTTGATAACAGAAACTTTTCCGTTTAAATCTATATTTTGCACAATCTTTAAAATAGCAATAGGCATAAATTAGTAAGCCAGATTTAAGTTTTTTGGTGCTATAAAAGCTTAGTAAGCACGCGTTGTTAATTTTTAAATATTCCTGTCGGATTACATCTATTACAAACTTATTTTTACTTAATTGCAATTTTTCGTCGTCTTTCGCATTAAAAATTAGTTCCGGATTTACTTGGAAATCGGAATCGTAAATTTTTGTAACTAGTAATCGCGACTGCTTTGTTTCCATGCCTTTTACGAGATTAACATCTCGATTAAGTTTTTCGTTTTGGTTCGTAACCTTTCTATATGATTGAAATTTCGAAAGATTCAAACTTTTATCAGATGTTTCGAATGGCCCGAGAACTTTATTGCTGTCATTCGCAACTTCTACATTTTCATTTTTTGTTTTTTCGGGCGTTATTATTTTATCACAACTAGCCTTCGAACTTTCCTTTGAAATATTGTTAGGGTCGATATCATTAATGTTTGTGCTATTGGTAATAGCATTAAAACTAGTTTCGCAATTTTCATTGAAAATTGTATAAAATTTTGTGAAAGTCTCTGAAATGTGACTTAAAGTATTTTCTTTTTTATCTAATACTTTATTAACAACAATTTCGCTACATTTATGGCAGTGACTTCTTCTAATATTAATTGTATTTCTAAGCAATTCTTGATACTTCTCATTGTGTTTGTTCATGCAACACAATATTTTATCAGAAGCATTATTAAACATACTTTCTAATCTATTACATACCATATTTAGGAGATTTTCCCAATCTAAATCATTTTCTTTTTGCTTACCAACTGTGTGTAGCGTCTCCAGGCTTTCAAAATTTCCTTCCTTGTCTTCTTTTCGACTTCCTTCTCCTTTTTTTTCCAAATTAGATGTTTGTAGTCTCGATTTTTCTGTTTCGTCATGTAAACCCAGTAAAGCATCCAAAGCTCGCTGCTCATCTTCAGTTAAATGCCAGTCTTCAGCATTACGATTTGCTAATAATGAATCGCTTGCAGCACTTTGACAACCTTCTGTTCGTTTTTGTTGTGCTGATTCAACATCATCACATAATGCGATTAAGGCATCTAAAGCACTTAATTCGTCTTTTGGTATATCGAAGTTTTCTGCAAGCATTAATTCATTATGACTGTTTGCAATATAATCTGAAGATGCTGGTGCTTCATGCTACAAATAATATTAACAATAAAAATCTTTATAACATTCGAAATTTGGCCTTAAATTTATTTTACAACAGTTTTTTAACTTGATTAAATTCGGCTGTGCCGAGTCTTGTATATCAGAGTAGGAAAAAATTACGCTCGCGAGCACGAGTAGTGCTTACGTTCACAAAATAATGGTCATGCTCGAGTTAATACCAATACATACTCAATTTCGCTATCATAACCAAAAGGGACAAGGGTTCATCATCGTTAAGCAGTAAAGAATTAATAAAATAAACAAACAAAACATTTTTCTTTTATTTTATTTTAATGACAAGAAAATACTAATAATGAACAAAGGACACCAGAACTAATCATGTAAATTTGGGATAATCCTTAATTTAGATAAAGATATGTCTGTTTCATTACTATAACAAAGAAATTTCTAAACGCATATTAATCAGTAAAAGAACAAATCATTGTAAGTAGAATAATTAGTATAAATAGATGTTAAGTTGCATTTTGTAATGAGTCTTATTAAATAAAGAAGTGCACGTTTCGGTGCGACAAAAAAATAATATATTTTTTTTGATTCATTCCTGTAAGAAGGAATTAACTCTCGCGAGAATAAAAATAATACTGGTGAGTTTTATTTGCTGCTTGTGCTTACGAGCACAATTTAAAATTTTTATTTATTATGCTCGCTCGTAAGCACGACACAAAATAAAACTCATAAGCATGAGTACTATTTTATGGTTGGATGTTTGCTACTCAATTAGGCAAGAGCGTCATGACGGATTTTCCCAAAATTTGGTATATACGAAAGAGAGCTGCCATTTAATTTTTTATTGTACACGCCCACTTTTTGTATATCTGCACTATTTTACAACGGATTTTAATGAAATTTGGTATGTACTTTATAGATAGCGGGTCCGTCTGTTCGTGTGGATGTTGAAATCATCTTTCTTAAGTTCCTAAAAGACCTTCAGGAAAGTTTAGTAAATATGTCAATTTGTTTGAAGTTCCTATCTGCAGGTTGCTATTCACATTAAGCACAAGCCATTCATAAATATTTAGCTGAGCTATTAGCTGAGCTGCAACTACCTCTATTTTTTTAAACATTTTTGTTGGGGTTTTTCCGTAATTTGCCTAAATTCTAAAACGGACAAGAAACATGGTACGTAGTTTTCTTAAAAATGACAGTAGCAATATTATTGCAAAAATTAGAGCATACAGTCTACAATCCGAGAAAAATTTAAAATATTGGTAAGTGCCAATGATGGCACTACGGTAATGATTTTTGCCTTTAATTTGAAAGTCTTTATTTGATATGAAATATTTTTTTTGAATATGTTTGGGTTAAAAAATGTTTGCAAAATTAAATGAAAATAATTTTTTTTGCATTCCTATTTAATATCTTTCTTAGAATTTGTTTTATTATTCACTAGCATTTAACTCACTACTTCGTCAGCGAAGTACCATACTGTCGCTATTATAATTTCGTATTTCTTTGTAGACTATTTAATCTCAGTTCTAAGTTTTTTCATACAAATTACATTAAAAGGTATCATTAAAATATAGAAAAAGGGCTCTTTTGTCAATTTATTGATTTTCATATTTACTGATGACCGTTGGAGCTTGGTCTGATAGTTATAAATTCGTTACTGTTAAAAAATTCAAAAATATCATTATAGTATTTTAACAAAAAGTACAGTTTTCTTCTCTTAATTATTTTTCACCTTGTCCTGAACCGTTTAAGCTCAGTCTAATAGTTTTAGGTTCGTTAATATTATACCATTGAAATCAATAAAAAGTACTGTTTTGCCTGTTAATAATTTTGTACTTTTCTTAACCGCGTTAGGCGCCAATGTCATAGTTCTAGTGTTGTTACCATGAAAAACTGAAAAGTACGAATAAAAACAATAAAAAGTACAATTTTTTCCCTCACTTCAGATCATTTGAGCCAAATCCTGTACTTTTACATTCCTTAATAATAAAATACCAAAAAGTATCAAAAAAAAATATAAAAAGTACCATTTGTCCTCCTAATGATTTTTCACTTTGCTTGGGACCATTTGAGCTCAATATCGTATTGCCAGATTTGTTTACATTAAAAAAATCAAAAAGTACCATTAAATGTTTAAAAAGTACCATTTGTCCCTTTAATGATTTTTCACTTAGCTCTTGACAGTTTGACCCTAAACTTGTACTTCTATGTTCGTTTACATTAAAAAGTCAAAAAGTACCATAATGATTATTTAAAAATACCATTTTAACTCTTTTATGATTTTTCACTTTGCTCGACAGTTTGAGCCTAACCTTGTACTTCTAGATTCGGTTTCATTAAAAATTCAAAAAGTACCATTAAAATAGTTAAAAAGTACCATTTGCCCCTTTAATGATATTTCACTTTGGCCTGAGTCGTTTGAGCCCAGTCTCGTAGTTCTATGGTTATTAATATTAAAAAATCTAAAAGTACCATTAAAATCAATAAAAAGTACCAAAATGTTCCCTTCACTATTCCTTGCTATTCATTCAGTACTTATAAGTTTTACTGTCGAAATTCTAGATTTTGTACATGACATAAAAAATATTACTAAACTTTGGTAAATATAAAGTAACAATCATCTCTCTTTTGGTACTTTTTGCACCCTTGAAAAAAAAAATTTAACGTTGATTTTTATTGGGTGTTACAAAATAATAATAATGTTTACATGCTGCATCTATTTACCATACATTAAAGTACATGTTAAGAAAAAGTAGTAAAAAGGGGTTCATATATTACCCCTTATTTGCTCGAATTTTAAAAAAGTGCCAATATACATTGGAGACCTTTTTAAGAAGAGAAGTATACAATTTAGTTTTTTTTTGTTGTGATTGTTACTTTGAAAGGTAAGCTGGGTTAAAAAAACGTACCAACATTAGTTTTTACCCTTTTCGAATTTCCAAGAATCCCTTCTTATTCGTCCTATAAATTGGGACATGCACCTGCTTACCGAATTTCAATTCCGTAGGTTTAGCCGTTTGGGCTGGGCGATGATGATAAGTCAGTCAGTGACGTTACTCTTTTATATGTATAGATAGATATATAGAATTACATTGTAAGCTTAATATTTTGTTATTATTACACAAATTTATTGTTTATCTCTTTAAAATTTAATTTCTTCTTTATTATACATTCACTCTGTGAACACAATTTCACATAAGTTTTCTAATAGCAATTTCAAATAACCAATAATTTCACTTTTATTCGCGATATGTTTACGGAAAAAAATTTATAATAACAAATTTATCAAAATTACCTCAATGGGCTTAAGGTCATATTTGTCTTCCTTCATCGTCATTTGACGTTTTTTCAAAAATCTATTAACCTATAATTGAATATATAATTAATGTCTTAATTTACTTTGTTTTAAAATTTATAAATACTTACGTTAATGAGAATCGTATTCCTATTTTTCAATGTTTTCCCCATTTTAGCACTCTGAGGCACATTTTTATTATATTCCACCAGGATGCTATCCAACATTTCCCTCGTAATGGGATGCGAGACATGTTTGAAATTATTCTCTATAATTTCTTTTAATTTCAGTAAATTTTTCATATTTTACTAGCCAATAAATACAAAAATACATAAATAAAGCACAATAAACTTTTACAGTTATGAAAAAAAAGATTACCATATCAGTATTATTAAACAGCGCTACCTATTATCCAAGGTATGGAACAAAAGGGCTGCCAGAAATTTAAAAAGTTACGAATAAATATCGTAAATGGTTAAATAGATTTTAATTTTTATTTTGTAGTTGTATTTATTTTTAAATGTAAAACTTCATATGCTGAAATAAGTTTGATAAAATTTGCTTATTATCATAGTATGAAAAGATACATTGTAATTAACTAATGATAAATAAATAATTATAATAAAATTTTAAAAAAATTTATTTTAATATCGATATTTTGCTCCAATATGTATATATATAGAGTTAAATAATTATTGTTTGAATTCCTAAAGGTGAAGGTACACAGCAAGCGCTCACGCGCAACGCGTTTCATACTTCTTAAGCTTTTGCTTAAATATCTAATAATATGGTAGCCCAATTAATTATTACTAATGTGGCCACATTTTGTATATAGTGGTGAAATTAACTGAAGCGTGTGGTGCATTTGAATTTCATTGAAATTTTGTTTTGTTAATAACCGATCGGACGATGGAAGCCCAGGCAAGTAATTTTAATTTTTTATTTTATAACCATTTTTATTATGCCAAAATTTAATATTTATTCGTGCTTAATTCCAATTTTAAATTATTTAAACAAGAATAAAGATTAAATTTTGTAGTTTATGATTTTACCAATTGTTAAATATGATTAAGTCAATTTTTGTATAGAATTGAAATTTTAACTATTGGTAACTTCTAATAATTTCTAAATAATTAGAATTTCTTTTTTATTTTTAGGACATTTTACAATTTATTATATCAAATAGTCGGCCTCAGAGGAGCGAAGGAAGGAGGCGCCCAAATCCCAGCAAAGAAAAGGTATTATACCATATTAATTAATTTATTGTATTATTAATAAAATAATTTTTTTACTTTTAGAGACAACAAAATAAACATCTGCAACAACAACAGCTACAACAACAAAATATACATTCGTCGCAGCAGCTGCCACCACCACAACGACAACAAAAACAACAGCAAGAGCAGCTACCACCACCAACACCACTGCAGCAACAGCAATACCCTACATATCAGCAATATTTGCAGCTGCCACCACAACAACAGCTACCACCAGTGCAGCAACAGCATACATCTTGGTGGCAGTATCATCCATATTTGCCATCATCCATACTGCCACCACAACAACAAAATATATCATCGTGGCAGCAGGTGTCACCACAGCAACAAAATATATCATCGTGGCAGCAGGTGCCACCACAACAACAAAATATATCATCGTGGCAGCAGGTGCCACCACAACAACAAAATATATCATCGTGGCAGCAGGTGCCACCACAACAACAAAATATATCATCGTGGCAGCAGGTGCCACCACAACAGCAGTTCCCTCCACCACCACAGTTACCACCACCATCACAGCTACAACAACAACAGCTGCCACCACAACAAAATATATCATCGTGGCAGCAAGTGCCACCACAACAGCAGTTCCCTCCACCACCACAGTTACCACCACCATCACAGCTACAACAACAACAGCTGCCACCACAACAAAATATATCATCGTGGCAGCAAGTGCCACCACAACAGCAGTTCCCTCCACCACCACAGTTACCACCACCATCACAGCTACAACAACAACAGCTGCCAGCACAACAGCAGCTGCCACCACAACAACAGCTACCAGCACCACAACAACAACAGCAGATACCACCACTGCAGCAACAGCATACACCTTGCTGGCAATATTGTCAGCAGTATTCAGAGCTACCACCACCACAACAACAACCACAGTTACCACGACCATCACAGCTACAACAACAACAACAGCAGCTACCCCCACCACAACAACAACAAAATATAGCTACGTGGCAGCAGCTGCCACCATAACAACAGCTACCACCACTGCCACCAACACCGCCAATACAACAGCTACCACCACTACAACAACAGTTACAACAAACACCACAACAGTTGCCATCAGCATCGCCAGCACAACAACAGCTGCCACCACAACAACAGCTACCACCACTGCCACCAACACCGCCAATACAACAGCTACCACCACTACAACAACAGTTACAACAAACACCACAACAGTTGCCATCAGCATCGCCAGCACAACAACAGCTGCCACCACAACAACAGCTACCACCACTGCCACCAACACCGCCAATACAACAGCTACCACCACTACAACAACAGTTACAACAAACACCACAACAGTTGCCATCAGCATCGCCAGCACAACAACAGCTGCCACCACAACAACAGCTGCCACCACAACAACAGCTACCACCACTGCCACCAACACCGCCAATACAACAGCTACCACCACTACAACAACAGTTACAACAAACACCACAACAGTTGCCATCAGCATCGCCAGCACAACAACAGCTGCCACCACAACAACAGCTACCACCACCACCACAGCTACAACAACAAAATATACTTTCGTGGCAGCAGCTGCCACCACAACAACAGCTACCACTACTGCCACCAACACCGCCAGCACAACAGCTACCACCACTACAACAAACGCCACAACAAACACCACAACAGTTGCCATCAGCATCGCCAGCACAACAACAGCTGCCACCACAACAACAGCTACCACCACCACCACAGCTACAACAACAAAATATACTTTCGTGGCAGCAGCTGCCACCACAACAACAGCTACCACTACTGCCACCAACACCGCCAGCACAACAGCTACCACCACTACAACAAACGCCACAACAAACACCACAACAGTTGCCAGCAACATCGCCAGCACAACAACAGATACAACCAACACCACAACAGTTGTCACCAAAAGGGCCAGCACAACTACAGGTAACGCCAACACCACTAGCCCAACAACAGATACCGTCACTGCCAACACTACTACTACTACCACCACCACAACAACAGCTACCACCAGCATTGCCAGCACAGCAGGAGCTACCACCATCAACGCCAGCACAACAACAGCTACCACCAACACAACAACAACAGCTACCGCTAACAGCACCACAACAACATCTGTCACCACCAGAACAAAAACAACTACCGCTAACAGCACCAGCATCACAAGAACAGCTACCATCAACACCAAAACAACCATTACCACTACCACCCCAACAACAGGTACCACCAACAATGACAGTACAGCAACATCTAAAATCAACACCTCTAAAACAACAACAGCCATTAACACCAGATCACCAACTACAGCCACCATCACCAGAAGAACAACAACTACCACAAACACTACAAAAACAACAACAGCTACCAGAAACACCTCCAGCACAACAACAACTACCTCCAACACTACAACAACAGCCACCACTTACACAGCCAGCAGAACAACCGATATAATAAAATTATTATTTTCTTTTTCTTAGCTTTTTTATGTACATTTTTTTAATATAATTAATATAATAAAAATAAATAGTATACATAAAATGTATGTCTTTTAAATTTCTTTTGCGCAAATTTGACCCCAGAAATATCTATTCTCTTCTTGTTTATTAGCCGGAAAGAAATTTCCATTGCAATTGGCTAATATTTTAGAGTTGTTAAAAATTTTAAATTGCAGTCGTAAATTAGGAATTTTTGTTTTTTATGTTAGAACTATGTTTACGTACACTATCGCACACTGTAGTCACTTTATCATCATCTAGTAAGCCACATGATAAAGTTATCATATAAATTTGTTAGTTATCAATCGAGTCTTCGTAAATATTAAAAAAATTTTGTAAGAGATCAATTTGTCAAAAATGTAAATTTCCATATATTCTTAGCTACTTGCTTCACTTTTGAAGATTTACCCAATGGCAAGAGTTATGTGTGTTTTCTTTTTATTTTTAGATGATTAATTTGTTAATAGGGCTACATTTGCTACCACCAGTTACGTCTTCTTTTTTTTAAATCTTTATAATTGAACAAAAAACAACAATATTACAAATATTTATTACCCCTATAATTATCTTGTACTAACATCAATTTTCAAACGGTGTTAATATTATTTTTTTCTTACAATTAATTAAAAACAAAATTTTTATTGTAAAATTTTTATTCAAAATATGTATTTCAATTCAGTGATTTATAATATTTGTATGTATTGTACACTTTTTTAAAATTTTATGTATTAAAGTTTTTGTTAAAAATATTGTTTTCTCTTATTTCTATCTTTAAAAATAAATTTTAGTTTGTATTTAAATATATGTATAAAATTATTACGACAAAAAAATAAAATGATTACTGAATTGTTAAATAAACCACTTTTTTCATTTTTTATTTAACATATTGACAAACAGAATTCGTACAGAGGTAGAGGAAGCGATTCTTTTCATTTTCTTTGTCTATAAATTTATTTGTGGTGAGCCGATTGTGCACCACTTTTTTTGCGTTTTAAACTTAAATAAAAAGAGTTACTTTTCTTTCTTTGATGTTTTTTAAAAACAATATATACTATGAAGCTGCGGTTGTTGTAGTACAGATGTTATCAGTTAAATTTGTTATAAGATAAACTTCGTCCTAGGACATAAATACACACTTTAGAAAGCGAAAAGGAAGAAGAAAAATATCATAAGACAAAAAACCCATAGCTTCAGAAAAAGCGGAACCCAAGATAGCGTAAAAGAACAATTGTTGTTTCAATGATTGATTTTCTGGGATAATCGATGATAAGGGAACCGAATACTGTTCCGATACCGGCACCGGAATCACCTACACCGACTGTTGCAGCTCCAGCATCAATAAATTTGGCAGCTGAATCAATGTCACGAGTGACAGGGGAGGTCTGGAATGACCTGAGTCTGGCTTTTGCTAATAATTGCGCTGCTCAAAGGTCGCAAGTATTGTTTGGTTCCGTTAAGAAGCTAGCGCACGTATGCTTTCGAACGAACCCTGACAACAGTGGCCAAATTGTTTGTTCTTCTTCCACACAGGTAAAAAAATATTCTAAGACAAATAAAGAATTAAAAAAAAATTATTAAGTTTTTCTTAGTATTAATTATTATCGAGCTTACGTGAATCACTATAAAGCACCGAAAATTTCCATTGTACTTCATCCATTCCAGGCATTAACACCAAATGTATATTTTAATCACTTACTGGCCTGTGGTTTTTCAACACTGCATAAGTTGCGGCTGCCGACATTGTCATTTCTTCAATACATTACCTCTAAGCGGATGAACTATTATTGCGCGTTTATGACCCCGAGTACCTCTACAATAATAAAAGCAGCTTATACTGGAAGGAAGTATGCTCCCGTACTCTGACTTTGAAAATGTGTTTTCGCCACAGCAGCTGCTTGTTGACCAGTTGTGCTGAAAAAACACAAATAAATTGGTATAAAAAGAAATTTTAAATTGATTATTTATTTTTTTATCACATTCTCACCATAATTAGAATTAATAAGATATTTTATTTTTAATTAATAAATCTTTTTTTGCATTTTTTTCTATTTAATTCTTCTTCTTTTTAATATGTGTTGACAATTGTGTTAATAACTATGAAATTTTAGGTGTATTGGCAACTATGCTAAATATCTACATAATTTGTATACCAATATAGAATCAATATGTGTATTTTGAAAAAGTTTGATAGTTTATAACTTTTTTCAGAATCGGTGTACGATATTGAGCCATACCTCTAACAATTCCTATTTCAATGCCCTTTCCAATGAGGATAGTGCCATATATGTACATCGTTTAGTTCTCGAGTAATAGCCCTACAAAAAATTTTACCCTAATTTGGACACATTTTATGCTATAACTTCTGAACTAAAGCATTTCAGAAAATGACTTATGCAATTTCTGAAATGCATTTTTATACCCTATAGATTGGTGGTAGTCTCTATCCGCTACAACAAATAGTTCAGATTTTATAGCCCAAAAACTTTGTCCAGGAAGTGCATTTTCCGGCCACTATTGCTCGCTGAAAGCGATAATGAAAATGGTGACATCTCTAAAATTAGATCTAGCACCCTTTAATTAACATAAATATTTATTTATTTTTAAAATTTTGTTTAATTTAACTTTTTTTTAATGCAGTTGAAAATGCACTATTTTTTGCACGATTTATTATGGTTTTTTACATGGCGAATGGCCGCCACGTGCATCTCATGTACCTTTTTTTTCAACCATGTAAAAAAGTTTTATAAAACCTTAAAAAGTAGTAGAAAAAAAGTTTGTTTTCTTCTCATCGGTCCGGCATCTCTACTTTGAAATAAATGAAAAAGAAACATAAATACTTTTTTTTACAACAATACTATTTTAAGGTATTTTTCATCCCTCCCTACTATTTTTACAACTGTGGGTCAAAGTATGTTGTCAGAGTATGTTTTCTTTACATCGATAAAAAATAGTGCGTTTTCAAATGCAATAAAAAAAGTTTAATTAAACAAAATTTAAAAAACAAAAGCATATTTATGTTAATTAAAAGTTGCTAGATGTAATTTTACAGATGTCACCATTTTCATTGCTACATTCAGCGAGAGATAGTGGTCGGAAAATGTACAAGATTTTTTGGCTATAAAATCTGACCTATTTGTTGTACCAATCGATAGGGGATAAGTCATTTTCTGAAATGTTTTAATTCAGAAGTTATAGCGTAAAATGTTACAAAATTAGGGTACAAATGTAGATGATTAATTTGTTAAAAGCGCTATATTACTTTCCGTCATCATTTTTGCTTAATGTAATTTCTGTAAATCCTCTTTGATTAGAGCCTGTGTAGAGTGCATCTGGTACACAATATCGCTAGGGTTTGAAGTAGAAAATGTTATCATATATTTTTACACTTTCCGCACTTACAACAAAAAATAAAATTATTAATGAATTGTTAAATAAATCACTTTTTTAATTTTTTGTTTAACATATTGCCAAACAGAATTCGTACAGAGGTAGATACTGTAATACGGAAGCGATTCTTTTCATTTTCTTGTTCTTTATGTATTTTTATTTTACGTGGAATTGCACCTGACGCTAATAAATTTATTTGTTTGTTCTTCTTCCACACAGGTAAAAAATATTCTAAAACAAATAAACAATTTTAAAAAAATTGTTAAGTTTTTTTTAGTAAATTATTATCCAGCTTACGTGAATCACTATAATAAAGCACAGAAAATTTCCGATTTACTTCATGCATTAAAGGCATTAACACCAAATGTGTATTTTACTCACATATTGGCCTCTGGTTTTGCAACCCTGCATAAGTTGTGGCTGCCGTCCTTGTTTCATTCATATGCACATCGTTCAGTTTTTGAGCTATAGCTCTATAAAACTTTGTACCCTAATTTTAAAACATTTTACGCTATAACTTCAAAATTAAAATATTTCAGAAAATGACTTATGCAATCTCTGAAATGCATTTTTATCCCCTATCGATTGGTGGTAGTATCTATCCGTTACAACAAATAGGTCAGATTTTATAGCCAAAAAACCTTGTAGAGGAAGTACATTTTCCGGCCACTATCTCAAGCTGAATGTAGCAATGAAAATGGTGACATCTGTAAAATTACATCTAGCAACTTTTAATTAACATAAATATGCTTTTGTTTTTGAAATTTTGTTTAATTTAATAATGTTTTCGGACTGAGTGAATTTAACATAAATGCGGTTTTAACGTTAAATCCAACTCATAAAAACTGTATTAACCATACAAAGTAAATTTAATAAATCCACATTAAATGCTATTTTGGAATTGAATTTAAGTTGGATTTATGAAATACAACACTGTTTTTGTCCGTTAAGCTCAGTGCTTCCAAATTAAAAAGTTCTGTAAATATAGCAACAGCTGCTAATGTTATTAAATGAAATAATAAAATAAAAACCATTTCAAATATTTTCCGAAGAAAATGCTTTCAATGGCAGCAGCAATAAAAGCATTTCGAAGAAAACGAAGTTTTTCGACGAGAGACAAAGAAAATATGTGTCTTGTAAGTGTATTTACCAAAGGTCACACACAAGGCGAATAACAGGTGAAATTTTTAGTACAGCTGGCTATTTTTTGCTACTGTATTAATATACTGATTATGTTAAAGTTTGTTTACGTTATGAATAAAAAAAAACTATTATTAAGTTATGTTTGTGAAAGTAAATGAATTGTGTATGTAAGTATAAATCATTATTAAAATTTTTTAAAACCATTCTCATTATTTTTAATATTTTCAAGGTTCAACAAATTATAATGAATGTGAAAGAAGTGCGTAGAGGCACAGAGAATGCAAACAGTCTCCAAACTGAAAAAAGCTACCAAAGATGTGCTTATTAAATAAAGTAAAATTTGATTATATTACTGCCAGTTTGCGATCGAAACATTTAGAAATGTTATATGAACATTATTAAATTTTTTGCTTGTTGAAAAAACTATGGTGCTGTTCCTCTATTACAAGTAAAAAAATCCTTTAAAAAATTTGTATTGAAATGACTCAAATATACATATTTTAAAAGCACGTTAAGTGCTGTTTTTATATATGTATATATTTTTCGTTTCTGTGCCTTCCTAAAATAAAATTACAAAATAAAACAAAATTTTCCTTTTTTCTTTTTCATTTTAGTAAAACTTGAATTTACTACTTGAGCAAATCTCAAAAAATTTTAAAACTTAAGATTAGGACATTAATACAAAAAAATTTTCAAAATTCAAAAGATCCAACAAACCAAATAATATTAAAATAAGCCTACAAACATAAGGCTTATGCTTGAAAAATGTTGAAAAGCTGCATCTACATCTAAGAAATGTGGAAATTTAATTATTACTTCTTTAGTAAAAATTAACTTACTTACTTAGTATTATCTTTGTGTGCTTAATTTCGCACATTTTTTAGTCCCGGTATCTTTCCAGCATAACGTTTCTCTGCTAAGCATAGTTCGTCCTTAGCAATATTTAGTGTTTGCATATAGTTTTATATGTACGAGTATATTGCAAAATGCATTGAACTTACAGAAGCCGCAAATTTCTATTTTCATGCTAAATTGAATTGTATTTTAAAACATTTTATTTGTTACTGATTTATATTTTACCTTAACAGGCAAAGTGGCTTCGTGAGACACCCCTAGATTTTTTTTTGGCTCTTTTCTCTTTTTCCTGAGAAAAATATATATACATTTATAATTTATAAATAAATAATAATAATATTTACATAAAATTTGCTATATTTTCGTCAATGGTTTGTTGCGGACGTATTGTATATGCAAATACTATTTATATATGTAGTAGTTAGTTCTTCAATTTGACGTGAAAACTATTTTTGACATTCTCGGTGTTTAGTTCTCACAGCGAATTTGCCCGAGTATATCTTGTATGAATTTGCCTTGGTCACACATGTTGTGGCCGCTGTACAGTTGGTCAAATAAGTTTTGTACAAAGTAACGCATCAATACACTTATTTCTCTATACAATTTTTATTGTGTTGTAGAAATTTATGTGATAAACTGTATGCAAAATACTGAATTTAAAAAAATTTGCAGTGTGAACGCAAAATCATCTGTTGGTGAATTTAATGTTATATTCAGTATTTAACTTTCAGTCTGAAAACACTATAAGAAAACCACATTAAAGTTTAATCTGTGGCAACGTTAGATCGAAAGTTTTTACTTATCAAAAATTGGTAACAATATAACCCCAGTCTTCTCACAAATTTTTTGCAAATGCTTTCAAAACTTTTTGATAACTATAAATTTGGCTAAATATTATTATAGTATAAATAGATTAGTAGTCGTCATATTTGACCACAAATAAGCTTTTGGGGGTTGTAAATAATATACTTTATTTACTATATAAAAAAGTTTTTATTTTAAACTATTTTAACTAATGATGTTAATTATATTGCGGGAAGAGCTGCATGTGCATATGACCAATTGTACTGCCAAAGTGTGGTTGTTTGACAAGTGTTGCCACTTTACATCCCTCTTCTTTTAAAATTGGTTTACAAGTCGAGCCGTTGAGGTTTGCTTCTAACTCTGGAGGATCTTCTCAAGAAGGTGGTGGTATAGATTTATTTCTTAACGAGTTTGTAGTAGTAGTGATGCAGGGTTGATTTCCAAGTGCAATTCTTTCATCCACTGCTTAAGGGTTACCAGTCTCTGGTGGAACGTTGGTTCCTCTCTGCTCATTTTCGATGGCGACTTCTGGTGTTGTGATTATCTTCGCCTGGGTTGGCGCGTTGGTTTCTCTCTGCACATTTTCGATGGCGACTTCTGGTGTTGTGATTATCTTCGCTTGGGTTGGCCGGATGTCTTGTCAGTTTCTGCGATATTGATGTCCGTTATCGTCTTCGACTAAATAGGATCGTTGATGAATTATATTTTTGATCGTTGCTGGTTTCCAGGTAGTCTGGTTATTTGATCGTGTAATGACTGTGTCTCCCTGTGCGTACTGAAGGGGATTGTTGATACTACCACGGTTTGCATATGCGCTGTGCTTTACTCTTTCTTTTCTTAAATTCGCAGCTGTTTGTTTATTTTCTGGTGTTTTTAATGTGTGTCTTCAAGTCGGTAGCATACCTCGGCTACCATGGCCAAATAGGCGTTGAGAAGGTGATCCAATGTTACCACGAGGTCGCTGTTATCGTATGTTGATTTTTTAAGAATGTTTTAGCGATCTGCACTGCTCTATCTGTAATCCATTACCTCTTGGATGGTACGGAGAACTCGTTCTGTGGTTAAATTTCCAGTTAATTGAAAAATTTTTAAACTCGTTGCTTGAGAATTGCGGCCCATTGTCAGTTTCCAAAGTTAGCGGGGGTCCAAATGCAGAAAATATGTCTTTTAGAAATAAAATTACTTGCTTTGTTGTTGAAACTAGAGATAACCTGTATAGCTGTCGATAAGGACTATGTACTCGTTATTAAAATTAAACAAGTCAGTAGCTCTGATTTCAAAACTATGGTTAGGACTTTGTTTTTCACCAATTTTCAGTTTTGTGTTTTTGCGTTTGTAGACTTGACATGCTGCACACTTTTCGACGTAATCGTGAATATCCTTACTCATTCCTGGCCAGAATATCGATTCTCTAGCCATTCTCACGCACTTTGCATATGTTTGTGTATGTAATTCATTAAACTTGCTCGCGTTTTTAACGGTATGACCACTTTCAGAGATTTAAAGATGATGCCATCATCATTTGTTGATAATTCCTCTCGGAAATGCCAGTATTGTTTCACTTCGATAGGTAAATCTTCTATTGCTTTTGGCCAGCGGTTGCGAATGTAGTTACTTAACAATTTGCATGTTTCATCATTTTGTGTTTTGGTTTTTAGCTTAAATAGTTCTTCGTCTGAAATTGCTAAGACAGTTTGTATTTCTAAGGTTTCTTTTTCTTCTTTATTTATTTTATTTTTGCAGTCTCGACTTAATGGGTCTGCTAGATGCATTTTGATGCCTGGCTTGTATATGACTTTTGGATCGTATGTCAGTAAACTTAGCCTTATTCTTTGCAATCTCGCGGGTGATGAATGTATTGGCTTTCTGAAGATTGATTCCAACGGCTTATGGTCTGACTCTACGATTACTTGTTTGCCCCAGACATACTGGTGGAATTTTTCGCACCCAAACTTTACTGCGAGTACTTCTTTCTCTAATTGGGAATATCTGATTTGACACTCCGTTAGTGCTTTAGGGGCGTAAGCCACTAGCTGGTCATCTTGCAGTAGTACTACGCCCATTGCATGTGAACTAGCATCTACTTGCAATCTGACGTCTCTGTTTACGTTGTATAATTTTAGGACTGGCGGCTTGCTAATGCTTTGCTTTAAGGTATCAAATGCCTCTTGTTGTATGGTGTCCCAATGGAACGCATTTGATTTTTCTAATAATGCCCGTAGTGGTGCTGTAATTTGGGAAAAAGTTTTTAATAAATTTGCTTAAGTATGTGAATTTACCCAGGACTCTTTAAAGTTGTTTACGATTTTCAGGAGGTTTAAGCCTGTTGACAGCATCTATTTTGTCTGGGTTAGGATGTAACCCAGCATCGCTGATTATGTGTCCGAGAAATTTTACTTATGCGCGCTCGAATATACATTTGTCTTTGTTTATCTTTAAGCCATTTGCTTCAATAATTTTGATTACTTGAGCTGTTGTATCGCGTAGTTCATCTAAATTGTTAGAATGTATTAGTATGTCGTCTATAGCGACCTTTACATTAGACACTTGTGAAAATAATTGTTGCATAATGCTTTGAAACACTCAGATGCTGCCGAAATGCCTAATGGCAGCCTTTTGCAAGAGTAACGACCCCATGGTGTTGAAAATGTTAATATTTGTTTCGTGCGATCTGTAACCGGTACTTGCCAAAAGCCTTTTTTACAGTCTAGAATTGTGAAATATTTTGCTCCCTTGAGTTGGGCACTAATTTCGTCTATGGTGTTCATTGGGTAGTGGCGGCGTTTAAAATTTTTATTTACGCTGGTAGGGTCGATGCAAATTCTTATTTTGTTATTTTTTCTTACCACGATCATCGGCGATACTGCAGGTGTTGGTAGGTTTGTTGGTTCTATTACCTCCATTTTGATCATTTTTTCAAGTTCTTTTTTCACTTGTTCTCTGATTTTAAATGCTACTCGTCTAGCTGGACAAATTTCAAATTTTGGATTTTCAATTAGGTCAATGTCATAAATAAAATTTTTTATGCACCCTAGACCTTCGAACAAGTTTTTGTTGTTTTTTATTTCCTGTACCCGTTTGATTAGCTGTAGTTGTTTGCATGATTCTGCTCATAGAATTGGTTTGACAGTTTGTGCTACGATTTTATTTTGCAGGCTAATAATGTTTCGCCTAGCACTTTTAGTTTATTGTTGCCAAATGACACAAGATGTTTTACACTGCTTGGTTTGATTTTTATTTGCTTATTTTGCTTTTGTATATTGCTTATCACGTCTTTAGACAAAACGTTGCACTCTGCGCCAGTATCTAACTTGATTTCGTAGTTTTTGTTTTCAATTGTTATTACTTCTGTGAAACTTTCTTTGTTGTTTCTTTTGTTATTCAGAATGACGTCGCTGTCGTCTTCGCTATAACTTTTTTGTTCGCAATAAGCAATATTTTTGTTTTTGGTAAATTTATTTTTTGTTTTGCACATTTTTTCATAGTGGTTTTTTTTAACATTTTTTTCATATTTGACGATATGCTGGGCAGTTTCGAACCGCATGGGTTTTACCACATTTCCCGCAATCAAAGGATTTTGCTTTAGAAAACTTTTTTACTAAGTTTACGCTTTTGTCATTTTCGTTTCGGCTGTTTGCTTCTGAGCCATTTCTGTTGCTTGTCATACTTGAAGTTCCTTCTCCAAAGTAATATCCTCTGATAATAATTTGGTACGCAAGCTGTCGCTTTTAATACCGAGAATCAGTTGATCTTTTACGAGGCTGTATGTTAATTGTTCAAAATTACAAAATTTTACCTGTGTTCTAAGACGAGTCATATACTCATCTTGTGGAATTTATACCTCTCAAACGTGGTGTTTAGTTTGGGTGTGAAATATATTTGAAATTTTTGCCACTTTACAGGGGTCAAAATTAATAACAAATAACTGGCTGAAACCTATAACCTAAGCATACGGATGTACTGAATCTAAAAACCTCTCTTTTTTTTGTCATCGGCACTATTTGTGCCACAAACATGAGATACTGTAAGTTGTTAACATAAAATTCTTAATTCTTTCTCCTCAGGGAAAAGATGTTTAGATTGTCAAATCGTTAAAGCTAACTAAATCAGTTTTTCAGCCATTTTACCGTACTTCTTTTCATTATTTACTGGCAGAATTAATAGTTTCGCACAACAATTCTTATTCCAAATTTAAGGAGTTTTCGTTACTAATGGATGGTGCTCCTGATACGACTTACGAAGACGAAAGCTATAATATTACGGATAACGATGGCAATGACGATTTGGATAAAGATGATGAATCTGATATTGAATATGAAGGTGGTGCTGAGGAAGAACCACTGAATAGTGAATAAAATAGTGCTTTACATAAATCTGGTAACTCTATATAAGAATAACGCGCTAAAATTTTCTTTGAGAAAGTTAATAAAATAAAAGTTGATAAAATAATTTTTTTTGTGATTTTTTTCTTAATGGAAAATTAAAATATTTTTGATATCATATAGTGAGCTGTTTATAATATTCGAGTTAATAATTACACATTGGTATCTGAGTAATAGTTAACCATATGTATGTGTGTATATATACATATATATATATATATATATATATATATATATATATATATATATATATATATATATATATATATATATATATATATATATATATTCGTGCGCATATAGACTAATCTGCTAAATTGTGATAGACATACATTATTGAAGCTTTGTTTGATTATTTGTGATTTGGGTGTTCCTGCACTTGGTCATTCCACAATATCAAGACTTACTGCTTAGTATTAGTGCATCCATACGAGTATATACATTCATATATATATTTTTTTTTGCTGTCTCTGAGTGTTGACTGATGTGTATTTCGGAACATATCTGGGATTGCTAAAAAGATTTACAATGGCTCTTCAAAGAAATGCCTACAAATGTTCCGCCTGTAAGAATCTTACAAAAATTCAACCTTGCGTGGGCTGCGCACTCTGCAATAATTATTTTCAGATCTGAACAACATGCGTTTCTAGCCAAAAATAAAATACTGAAATTTATTTGCCAACAGTGTTCCTCTAAAACTAAATGTTGCAATATTGAAGACGACCTAACAAATGGATTTTCATCTTTCACTGCCTTATTGGAGAAAAACCTAGAGAGGTCTCTGAACATAAATGAAAGATTGATGAGCACTTCGAATATGTCTTAAAGCTGATAAAGCGTACATTTGTGAAAAAATTAAATTATTTACAAAAATATTAAAAATAAATACTTTTCAAGAAAAAATTAAGAATAAGCAAAACTTCAAGTAAAATCAAGTGAAGACAATAAACAAAATAAATTAAAGATAAAAAAAGAGTCATAGTTTTATATTGTTCAATCAAAATGACTGAGTGCTTTAAATGTAAAACAAATACGAGGAGAAACTGGAATTAGATGCATGGGAGTATATCGCACATCAAGTAAGTGCGAGGGAGTAGACCAATATTCCCAAAAATTTTTGGAAGGCAATAATTATATAAGTTATATGTGTGATGACTGCCTACAGTACATTCGAGATATGGATATGGTTTTGAAAGATATATGTATACGAGGAAGTGAAAAAGACTAAACAGACTATGATAAACTATAATAAACACGAATTCGGTACATTAGTAAAACATAATGAAGATGATCGATGTGAAGAAAACATACTCTGACAACATACTTTGACCCACAGTTGTAAAAATAGTAGGGAAGTATGAAAAGTACCTTAAAATAGTATTGTTGTAAAAAAAAGTATTTATGTTTCTTTTTCATTTATTTCAAAGTAGAGATGCCGGATAACTTTTTCCGATTTTTTTGGAAAAAAAACCCCACAATTCCACAAAAAAACTTATGTATACATATGGAACGTGTTTTAGTAAAGATTATTTTAACATATATTTTCGTATAAATACATAATAAGAATACATACACTATTTAACAGAATTATTTTTTAATCATTTTCTGAAACAGACATTACATTTTTGAAATTAAAATAATCCAAAATTTTTTTAATTTCAAATAAAAATATGTTTAGGAATTGCGTATAAATTCCTCAATTAATTAGTGAGAGAAAACTTTTATTATTTGTTAATAAAGTAACGTCTTTATTTATAAAACTATAACATTTAATTTATTTGATTTTCTGGTTTTTACCACAAGCGTGTGTATCTGTCAGCGAACCAAAACGGAAGAGAAAAAAGAACGATTAGCATTCTCGGTGTTGTCAAAAATGATATTCTGTGTACCAAGTAGTCGGTACAACTGACAGGGTACGCCACATCACTCCCCCGGCTAGAGGAGGCCTACCTGAAACGTGAAGGAATCGTAACACGTCTTCCACATCTGGTAGTTTTAGTACGTACTACTTCGGGCAATGTGGGTGTGTTGTTACTCTTGTTTTCGTTGACTGGAGAAGCATTTACATTTGTTGGTGGTTCTGTTGAAGTTGTAGTTTCGTCGGGTAAGGTTGTGGTCCTATCAGGTAAAGTTGGTATTTTATCAGGTAAAGCTGGTATTGTATCAGGTAAAGCTGGTATTTTATCAGGTAAAGCTGGTATTTTATCAGGTAAGGCTGGTATTTTATCAGGTGTGTCATTTGTAAGTCTTCTGTTGGGACTTTCGTCGCGGTCTGTATTTGATAGGAAGGCTGGTTTTAAACGGTCTATACTTATGTTGCTGTGGCGGCCTCTAATGAGAATTTCAAAAAACTTTTCATACCGTTTTATAACCAAGTAGGGGCCATCATATGGATGAGTGAGTGAAGGTCGTATTGAGTCGTTGCGAACAAAAACGTGTGATGAGGACCAAAGGTTTTTTGAAACGAAAGTGCTCGGCGCTGAGTGGTGAGCAGTTGAGGTTGGCCTAAGCTTTTGCATAGCTGTTCGGAGTTCAGTGACGAAATCGTTGCTGGAAACTGAAGCCTTCGACGATTGAAAGAATTCACCTGGTATCGTCAGCGTCGAGCCGTAAACTAATTCTGCTGGTGAGGCGTTAATATCTGGTTTGAAAGCGACACGTAAGCCCAGTAATATCATTGGTAAATGAGTTACCCATTTTGCAGGGTTATGACACAGAATTGCTGCTTTCAGAGATCGATGCCATCTTTCGACCATCCCATTTGACTGTGGATGGTATGGCGTAGTTCGCAAGTGAGTGGTACCAAGCGTATTTAAGAGTTCGTTGAAAACCGAAGATTCGAACTGGCGGCCGCGGTCAGATGTTATAAGTGCCGGCACACCAAACCTGGAGATCCATTGTGAAGAAATAGCTTTTACAACAGAATCAGCAGTTATGTCGGGACTTGGTACCGCCTCTGGCCATCTTGTAAAGCGGTCCACTATAGTCAAACAATATCGTTGTCCTTCGCACAATGGGAAAGGACCAACGATGTCAATATTTATGTGAGCGAATCGTTGTGTAGGTGGCTCGTATTTGCAGGGTGTTGATCGAATATGCCGCTGAATTTTTGATCGTTGACATTGCAAGCAGTTTTGCACGAATCTTGAAGAATCTTTCCTAATCCCGGCCAACAAAATCTGCTAGTTACTAGTTTGGTTGTAGCACGAACGCCTGGATGAGATAAATTATGTACTGTAGTTAAAATTTGTCTACGAAATTCTTCGGGTATATATGGGCGGATACGAGATGTTGACGCGTCGCAGATTAGTTGCTGATTACAACCGGGGGTCGGAAAGTGCTTTAAATCTAGCGAGTTTGTTTGACTACTAATCATCTGCTGTAGTTCTACATCATTTTGTTGAGCCAATGCTATGGAAGAGTAGTCCACAGATTGATCGATGGAGCCGATTCTCGAAAGTGCGTCTGCTGCCGCGTTGGCCGTGACGGGCGTATGTCGTATGTCGGTGGTGAATTGGCTCACAAAATCAAGTTGACGAATTCTTCGTGGAGAAGCTTTTTCTAACTTTTGTTGAAATGCAAAGATTAGCGGTCGGTGGTCAGTGACGATGCAGCAGCGGCGCCCTTCAATCATATAGCGAAAGTGGCTTACCGCTTGATACATTGCTGTTAGCTCTTTGTCGTAGGCTGAATATTTTTGCTGTGTCGTGGTTAGTTTTTTTGAATAAAACGCCAAGGGTTGCAGATTTTCGTCAACTTTTTGGTGCAAAGCTGCTCCTACGGCTTTGTCAGATGCATCTACGTAAAGCACTAACTCGGCATCTGCTACCGGGTGTGATAGAAGAGTAGCTTTCGCTAGTTCCTCTTTGCAGCGTTCAAAAGCAGCTTCTGCGGTTTTATCCCAATTTAAAGGTGTACGGTCGTTTTTCTTGTTACCCACTATTAAACGCTGTAGTTGCATTTGATACGTAACAGCGTGTGGCAAGAACTTTCGGTAAAAATTCACCATGGCAATAAATCTTTTCAGTTCTTGTGCCACTTTTGGCATTGGAAATCTTATTATGGCTGTCACCTTTTCCGGCAAGGGCAGAATACCTTCAGCGTTGACCATGTGCCCGAGAAACGTTATTTCTTTCTTACCAAATTCGCATTTTTTTGTATTAATTGCAAGGTGATTTTCTCTAAGGCGACGAAAAACCTCGGCAAGGTCTTGACGGTGTTGCTCAATGGAAGGCGATGCCACGCAAATGTCGTCTATATAGGGAAACACAAAATCTAGGCCGCACAGCACATCGTTTATAAGTCGCTGAAAGGTTTGGGCTGCGTTACACAGCCCAAACGTCATAAATTTAAATTCGAAAAGACCGAAAGGTGTGCTAATGGCCGTTTTGGCGACGTCATCAGGGTGAATAGGCACTTGATGAAAGGCTTTCTGTAAGTCTATTTTGGAAAAAAATTTCTTACCCCGCAGATTTGTGGTAAAATCTGTCAGGTACGGCAGTGGGTAGCGGTCTGGCAGTGTTTGTGCATTAAGTGCGCGGTAGTCCCCACATGGTCTCCACGTTCCGTCACTTTTTTTAACTAAGTGTAACGGACTTGACCAGTTGCTGTTTGACGGCTGGCAAATACCGGCTTTCATAAGGAACTCGAACTCTTTTTTAGCGGCAGCTAGTTTTTCCGGCGGCAGACGACGTGGACGACAAAAAACGGGTTGCCCGGTGGTGATAATTCTATGCGCGACAGACGACCTTGTTTTCGAGCCGTATGGCGAAAGTTTCGTAATATCGGAAAACTGTTTCAAAACGTCAGCAAATGGGTCAGCTGTGTTAAAAGTACTTATAAGTGCCGCTTGGCATAACGTGGCCGAAGAGAACTGTGACTTTAGTCCGGTTGTGTTATCGATTAAACGACTTCTACGCAAGTCGATTAACAAATCATAATATTTTAAAAAATCTGACCCGATTATTGGGGACGTAACATCTGCCACGACAAATGGCCAATAAAATTCACGGCGTAGGCCGAGGTTCAATTTCAGGCGTTTTTCACCTATGACTTTTATTGGAGAATTGTTGGCTGCGTACAAGGCAATAGAGGTTGGTCGTACGTCAAGGGATTTTGAGGACAACGGAAGCACAGAAACATCTGCCCCGCTGTCTACCAGAAAGTTCTGACTCGATATTTTATCTCTTACTTGGAGGCGAAATACGTGGCTATTGGCAGGCAGGTTTTCGCCAGGACCTGCGGCCTGCCTGGGCAGTCAGTTCGTTTGTTGGTGTTCAGTTGATGCGCCCGTAGGCAAAGCGTTCTTACCGCGCTGTTTATGTCTACATGGGCTGCGGCATCTTTGTGCGTTGCGACCGTATTTTTTATGGTACCAACACTCGTGTCCGAAACTGTCATGTCGGTAAGCAGCACGAGTTTTTGAACGGCTACGTTGTGGCGATGTTTTGCGCGAAAGTGAGCTAGAGCGTGTTGAAAGACGTTCAAATTTTTTTCCTAGCTTTACGACGGCTGCTCGTAGTTCGGCTATTTCGTTAGATGGCTTAGTCTGAACGCGTGCGATTTGGTTGGACGCCATTGCGTCGATTATGGCGTCTGCCACTTTGGTGAACTCGGATGGCGTGCCAGTAGAAGCAGCTAAAACAGGTTGAGCAAAATCGGGTAGCCGTTTAGTCCATAGTCCTTTTAATGCCGCCTCACCCAACGTTGTGCCGGCCACCCACTTCATTTCGAAGTATAACTCTGATGGTTTTTTATCCCCTAAGGGGAGTTCTGACAACAGACGGTTCAAGCGACGTTGTTCGCTGTCGGCGAAGTGGCTGATTAGTCTCGATTTTATATAATCATACCGGTTAGTAGGCGGCAAAGACGCAATTGTGTCAGCCAGTTGAGCAATTACATTTGGCTCCAGCGCAGCCAAAATTGTAGCAGTCTTCTGCTTGTCTTGAAAAATGCCCCATGCCGTGAACCAGAAGTCCATGGAGATGAACCAAGCCTCTATATTGTTGCTTGCGATAGGTGGAACCGGTAATCTGGCGTAAATAACAGAAACATTTCCTGTTGGCTCATGGGATGCTAGTGGCGCGTTGTTTGCGTCGACGTTTTGAGCAGAGGTATCGCCCAACAGGCCACTGTCGTAGTTTTTTAAATCCGTAGACGATGATGACGTGTTGCTCTGCGCCATTTTGATCAAATTCCTAGTCTAGCTGGCTGTCAAAGACACAATGGCCGCAAAGCAGATTTAAATTCGGTTTTTTTCTCTCAGATCACGTCGGGGTCACCACTTTAGGAATTGCGTATAAATTCCTCAATTAATTAGTGAGAGAAAACTTTTATTATTTGTTAATAAAGTAACGTCTTTATTTATAAAACTATAACATTTAATTTATTTGATTTTCTGGTTTTTACCACAAGCGTGTGTATCTGTCAGCGAACCAAAACGGAAGAGAAAAAAGAACGATTAGCATTCTCGGTGTTGTCAAAAATGATATTCTGTGTACCAAGTATTCGGTACAACTGACAGGGTACGTCACATATGTATTTAAATTACTCGTATAGCTTCAAATCAACTAAAGCTATAATAAAAAAATACAAGAGATTTAGAAATACAATTAAATTCGTCAAGAACATGTTTTTACGTTTGGTAATATCATGTTAATATGTCTAATATGTTTGAATTAGTTTTAATGTTTTATTACTTCCCGTCTATACCTAACATAAATATGTTAGCAATGTTATATCACGGGTAGAGTATTCAGTTTCATTGCAATAATTGCTATTCAATTTTTTTAACAGTTATTACAAATATAATATGTCAAATTTGTTTATCAATTATTGCCATTTATATAAATTGACGCCGGCAAGAAGTAAAAAAGGAGCTTTCAGAAATTTGATAGTGCCTTTTTATTATTGGACACTAAAAAAATAAATCATGTGGCTATATTCTTATAAAAATTTATTGAAACTTCTGCAAATCCATTATGTCAAAATGAAATTACGTTATAATTATGAATTAACATAAATATGTGTTGTTATACTTTAACATGAGAAAAGCAATAAGCAATATTCCCTTGCTACTCTGACGATGATTTTTCTCTCATTCCTAACAAATTTATGTTAAGTGTTATGTTATGTTAGACATGGGAATATATCACAATTTTTGTTCAGCAATTATTATAATAAATTGAAAGTATATTGTCTAGATTTTCTAAATAGAGTATTATTAGTAATGGATTTTTTAAAATTAGGTAATGTTATATATTATTCTTTTGAAGAAATTCATACATACATTAGGAATCCTTTATGTCACTTTAAATTTTTTTATAATATTTATAGTGTACAATTTTTCTAGCTTAGAGTTAAAATCTCAAGTCTGGCAGCTTTTTTCTACAAAATTATAGGAACAGATAAATACGAAACATAAATATTTACAAAAAGTTAAATTACTACTTTTATGTAAAAGAAAGAGCAAATTAATTTCGTAATTTAACATATTTAATATAATTTTTATATAATCATATATATTTTCACAAAAATTAAGCAAATTTTATGTTTTTTTAAGTTTTCTCCGTGTACTATATAATGTTCCAATTTCATTTTGTCTTAGTTGCATTTATTAACGATCTGGTAATATGTATCAAGCTGTGAAAGAAAATGTCTTTCAAGCATTGAAAAATTTTTCTAAATTAAAGTGCTTTATAATTATAAAAATATTTTATGAACAGTGAATAATGAAAATTTTTATTTATTTTGACAAAATTAAGTATATTCTTTTTTTATTTAAATTAAAATGTGTTACATTAATTATAATGAAAATAACCAATTTATGTTTTTCAGCATCCTATGAAAACTGTTCAACAAGAAGCTGCTGGATCAAAATAAGTTTCCAAAAACGGAGCATGGGAGCTAACATCCTTACAAGATAAGTTGTTTATATTATTGAAGAGGTACTCGAGGACGGAAACGTGGTGCTGATATTGTTTCCTGCACTTCCTTAACCACAATAATAACTCTATAATGCGTCAATGTAGTGAAGAAATGGTACAATGACCGCAGCCAGAAACTATGCAGGCTGTTAGAAAGCCAGACCAGTATGTGCTTAAACTGCACATTTAGTATTAATGTATAGACATAATGGATTATGACTAAAAACGCCGATGAAAACAGAACTATTGTAATGGATAGCAAATGATTATTCATTGTGCTTATTCATCCAAGAAGGTTCTAAACCAAATGGAAGCGAATATGCTCCTAATATATACTATTTAGTATTGGGTAAGATTATTTAATTTGAAAAGAAAGAAAAAAACCATAACTTGTCTATTCTTACCTTTTAAAGCTCTAAAAAGAGAAGACAAGTCGCTTGAAAGCTTGAATGAATAAGAATACTGAAATTCCCGAAACTAAATTTGTGTGTGGATACAACCCCAATTTCTTGTTTTTCAGTTAAGAAATATGAAGTAGGCTGAGCCAGCCAGTTCAAATTAATCGATCTTTGCTGGGGATAACGTCGTGGTATCCAGGCAATACCATGCAAATTTGGTAAATTTTGACGTTGATAAATAGGCAGCGGCACATTAGTTTGGAATAAATGGATTAAAAGTGTAATGAAACGCAATTATTTTAAGTAAATCGCTTAAAATTTGTAAACAATAACTTACATTTTATTATGTGTGGCAACTGCCACTAATTTTGTTTGCGGATCAAATGTCAAGTGTTTTACACTTAATTTTAGAACCGCTTGTAAACGTAATGTTAACAAATTCCATATCAGAATACGATGCTCTCTGCAAACAATCACCAAGTGAGCATATTCACCAGCCGCAAACTGCACATGTGATATTTTCTGATGTTTTTTTGTATTGTCATAATCTTTGTTTTTGATGTCTAGGGTTTTTCCTAAATTCATTTATAATGAATTATTTTTTTTTGTATTGCAGGAAACGGTACCTTGCCTTAAAACGTTGTCTCAAAATTAAACGGAGAGTCTGCCGATTCAACGTGCGTTCTATTTTACCGTCTCAATTAATTTGCACAGATATTCTTCTAGTTTGTTCTTCATTTGCGGATGAACTTTACAGGCTATGCCCAACTTTTGATACAGTAATACCTTTTGAAATAAATGCAATTAATGTATTTGTAGTATTTTTTATACAAACTTAATTTTTCTTCATCATTAAGTTGTGCGGAGGGTTCCCATATATTTTTGCTGAAGGCATCTTTATCGTTTACTGTGTTTTGCAACTCTTTTATTAAACATTCTTCATTTGTCTGCAACATGTTGGTGAATAATTGCTTAAGTTTGTAAACCAAATGGAACCGAATATGCTCCTAATATATACTACTTAGTATTGGGTAAGATTATTTAATTTGAAAAGAAAGAAAAAAACTATAAGTTGTCTACTCTTACCTATTAAAGCTTGAATGAATAAGAATACTGAAATTCCCGAAACTAAATTTGTGTGTGGATACAACCCCAATATAAAAAAAAGTTCTGCAACGAAAATTGCCCTATGTGATCCCGGACTAACGTGTGGAGAGAACAAAACGAATTTCAAGTACGTAAAAGTGTTGTAAATTGGTTTCCAACTTTTAATACGAACATTCGTATTGAAAAAAAAAAAATTAAAGTACAATATAATATCGAATTCAGTATTCAGTAACTTTCTCACAAAAATTTTCAAAGTTTGCGCCGAAATTAACAACACAAAATAATCATTGCAAATAACGCAGGGCTGTCATAGAATCCAATGTTGTCAGTAATGGATTCGAAACTGACAAAAAAATTACTTTGGTGTCATGAAATCTAATGTTGTCGGTTTCATTTTCGAACTAGAATTAATGTCGGTTTTAGGTGTCACAGAAATCAATGTTATCGGTTTTGTATTGGATTGAAACCAATCAGTTGACAGTTGTTGGTTAGTTTAATTTCAAATAAAGCAAGTGACTAAAACGTAATTTTGTCATTAAAATTTCACATGCAGCTAGATATTTAATAAAAATTTAAGTAAATTAATATTAATTCTACACAAATAAATTTTTACTCAAATTTTTTTTCTCTAACAAAAAAAAAAAATTGCCCTAAAACTCAATAATTATGCATTTTATAGAAAAATATCCTGACATTGCGAAAGAATTTACAAAACATGATAAGCCAACTGTATGACCTCTTTGACAACAGTTGGCTGAATCAATAAAAAGCGCAGGTTAACGGCAAAAATATGTCAGCGGAAAGCTTCTTTATTTAACCGGTAATTTATTAATATTCTTTTTACTTTCTGCGAGCGCTCTTCTTCTAATAATAAAAATCCTACAACGGCAAATTTGATTTTACTTCACTACTTATTTCACCACTTATTTCACGTTTTTATTTTTATTTAAACGAAAACCCTACGATTTATCAAAATTGTTATCAAACATTTACATAAAAAATTTCATACAAATAAACTAATGTACATATAGAGTAACTGATTCGAACTTTGGTTTTATTTGTCTTCGAAAATAACAAATACGACTTGGTTTCATGACACCAAATGAAACCAATATTGGTTTGCAAAACCGACTTGGATTCTATGACAGCCATGACGATTTCTATTCAGTCGAATATACTTGTTTTTTTCGATACGAATGTTTGTAATAAAAGTTACTGAACCGCACTACTGTTCATATTTTGACAACTTTTACAGTTGATAAATTTACAATGTCCCATTAAAGCTGTCGCTGCCCGAGGGAGGGATATCGTAGACGTCGGATTACTTTTTTTTTTAATTTCAATAATTCACAGATATTTTTAACAGAAAATCTTTAACGCAGTATCGGGAGCAAACTTTTGTAATTTTTTTTTTTATTTATGAAAATTCTATTCATCGAACTTAAAGGATTAAATTTATTGCATGCAAGAACAACATCATCTGTCCAATTTTTATATGATATTTTTTATTTCGTTGTAAATCAATTTTTCTCTATTGCCAGCTGGCCCCATTGCCTGCCTGCCACCATTAAAACTTGCATAACAATATTGTCGCGTGTTAGCCTTCAGCTTTTGCCGAAATAAAAACATAAACAGCCAAGGGAAAAAGAGAATAAAAATTTAACTTTATTATTTATTTAAAAAATAAGAAGGAAAAGAAAACATTCAACAGAATGAATGAATTTGTATTAAATTAATTTCAGATGCAAATCCACGCAAAAAGAAAGTATAGAAACTGCAAGAGAATGAAGAGAATCCCTTACGTTGTCCAGTTCGTTTGTACGGATTATATTTGTCCAAATGGTAAATAAAAGGTAAAAACAAAATTATATAACAATTCAATAATAATTTAAATTTATTTTTGTTTTCTACTCAGGCTCTCTGTAAAAATGGTGAAGGAAATTCATATAGCGATGTTAACAAGTTAATCATCTCAATTTTCGAAAAGATGGTTCAACAATAAACAGCACACTAAAATAATTTATTTTTTAAGATTTAATTGTTGCTTAAAGCGTGTAATTTTATATAAATACTAATTAATTGTCATATTTTTTCCAACAATTTTAAAAATCATTTAAGGAAAATTACTTTTAATTTCTATTTCTGTACAATTTATATATACATGTATTTGAATTAAAAAAGCACTACAAAAGTAGTTGCATACACTTTAGAAGAATAAAACAAGAAAACAAACATATATAATATATAAATACCGCAGCACAAAAATTTGATATTTTTAATGTTAATAATAATTGAAATAAACTTAGTAATAAAAAATAACAATAATGAATGAATAATTAACAATATTGGAGTTTTAGAATCAGTAAACCAGTATGCTTGAGTTATAGATTTGTGGTATTACGGCAGTTATTAATTTTGAGTTTTTTTTGTGGTCAAATATGAAGACTATACTAATATTTAGCCAAATTTTAAGTTATCAACAAATTTTTTCAGCATTTGCATTGAGACTTGGTTGTGTTGTTACCACTTTTTGATAAGTAAAATTTCGATCTAACGTTGCTGCAGATCAAACTTTAATGAGGTTTTTTATATTAAAGAATAGTTTTCTTAAATTTTGTAAAAATTGTAACAAAACAATACCCAGTCTGGTGCTGTCTTGTTTTCAAATTTTTTCAAATGGCTACATAACCAATTCTTGGCACAAAAAACAAATTCTTAAATAACCTGCTAGGATCCAAAGGTAAGCGATGCAATTTGGAACTATCCAGACATCCTTTTGTGCACACTTATCATTTTCTCACAAATAAAGTTTTGAATAAATAATAATTAATGTCTTCCTCTTTTCGATTGATAGAACAGATAACAGTTTTCCACACCACCGTTGAGGTACTGTATTTGGCGCGTTGTCAATTGTTTTTAATGGCTGACATCCCCAATAGGCCTACACCATTTCAATATACTTCATTACATATTTATGCATATGTTCATTTGCCAATTTTATTTTGAATATATTCAAGCCATCATAAATCGATATATTTTATGTATTTCATGCATAATACATATATGAATATTTTTTATCAATTTTGATTTTTTCATATCGATCTTTATTTTACTAAATTACACTACATTAGCTACAAACGTTATACTACATTCTTGGCATTTGGGTTTGGCATGTACTTTGAACATTTTTTTAACATATTATTGTCAATCTGCAATAAAGTTATTCACCCTTATCATGAATATCATTTCCCTCAAATTTTGTTCACTTTCACTGGGATAGCAATTACGAATGAATTCCCTGTTAAATCCCCTTATCATAAATAATTTTTTTCCCTTGTTTTGTTCACTTTTTTGCTTTAATCTGTTCACTTTTTGCTGGCGAACACAAGTATTTTTGTTTGTTTTTTTCTTAAAATTTAATTTAGCAAGCAGAATTTAGCAATTTTTTAACAAAAGAATTAAAAAGTGGTTGTCCACCTATAAAAAATTAATTTATTTTGTTATAAAATCGTTTATCCACAGCAGTTAACACCTTTACTACAAGAACCATTCATAAATTGCTTCAATAAAAAAAATTTTGTTTTTGCTCTTAAAATCTTATAAAATTACAGAAATTTTTTATTTATATGCACTGGCCACTGAAAACTGCTTAACAATAAAAGTTGACACCTTTATTACAAGAACCATTCGTAAATTACAAAAATGTATTGTTTTTCTATTGAAAACTTAGAAAATTTTATAAATTCTTCTTTATTATACATTCACTCTGCACTGATAACGTGTACAAAATCTCACGTGAGATTCCCAATAGCAATTTTCCCTTCGAGGGGAATGAAAATTTCGGGGGAACAACAATTTCGCTTTTATTCATGATAGGGGTGATTAATGCAAATTCTACATATGCATGTTCATTTCCCAATTTTATTTTGAATATATTCAACCATCATAAATCGATATATTTTATGTATTTCATGCATAATACATATATGAATATTTTTTATCAATTTTGATTTTTTCATATCGATCTTTATTTTACTAAATTACACTACATTAGCTACAAACATTATACTACATTCTTGCCATTTGGGTTTGGCATGTACTTTGAATAATTTTTTTTAACATATTATTGTCAATCTACTTATTTATTTTTTTTTGCTTGTTACAAACTTTTTTTAGTATAAATGTCTTAAATTAAAACCTTGTCTTTACACATTTTACATAGTTTAAATGTATTATTATATATCCGTTGAATACATTCTCTACAAACTGCATGTTTGCATGAGTTGCACTTCTTTCTTGCCGTTTTTAAATTGGCACAATGACAACAAAATCTTGAGCAGTCATCAGAATTTCGTTTTAATATGGATTTAATAGTCTCTCTAAAGTTATCAGGATCTGGTAGAATTAGCAAGGATTTTTTCTGTAAAAAGTACAAGACGTACATAACTACAAATACGCCGCAGCTAACACTATCAGTTTGTTTTCTTCTTTGCAGTATTCTAACAAATTTCCATGTTTCATTATCTTTTCTGAAGTGGGACATAAACTGCTCAAAAAATTCTTTGCCGCTAAAATCGTGCATGGAATCTATAAAAACAAATTCTCGAGATGAAAGATTTAAAATGCATAGATTAAAATGCTTTCCGCTTAAAATTGGAATAACTATGACGTTTTTTTTACGTGACATAACTTTACTAACTTTCTGAAAACAAATTTGGTCAATTTGGCAAGGTAAACTAATAACATTTATAAAATTTTCTTTTATAACAGAAAGAATAGCGCAATCTACAACAAAATTAGTCAACATTTCACCTACACTTAAAGACTTCAAGTCTGTAATATCCAATATGCCATAAAAACTAATGTCGACTTGTTTTAAATTTGGATAAATTTAAATAAATTATCATATTTAAAAAAGTAGAAATTTACATTTATTTCATTTTTATGTATAATCTCTTTAACTTCACTAGAGTAAGTGTGTTCTTTTTTAATTCTTTTCATGTCAGCAATATCTTTTAAACTATTGCTATCAATCTTAATGATGTCTTGAACGCACGTAGGTACTGAATTAAATTTTTTAGGCTTTTTTGAATTTAAAAGATGTTTGGGCTTAATACCTTTCTGTTTTATGTGATTTTTCTTTTTCCATTTTTCTTCCGGTTCTAAAAATTCTACTAATTCATAGTCATGCTCTTTTTTTACTTGCAATGTAATTTCAGTTTGTGCTATCTCTGAATTTGTTTTTATACACTCTTTCTCAATCATTTTCTCGGTATCGAACATGGCGTATTGATACCGAAGTTCTTTTAAAGAACTCATGCTATCTTTTCTATCAATTTTTATAAAATCTCCTGGTCTAACGGATTTATGATTAAGCAGAATATGTTTCTGTAAATGAAAATTAAATTCAACAGGAGCATTACTAATATGTTCGCCTGATGTATCTACCAAGATTCCCATAATATTGGTCCACATAGGCAAAAATGAACAATATTTTTTTATAATATATGTGCAAATATCTTCATTATAATATTCATTCACATCATACTTTGTTACGACACCATTAAAGTTTTCGTGTATATTATAAAAAATATTTTCAAAAAATTTCCTAAAGGGGCTACGGGACGCAATAGATTCTAAGTTGTTTATGTCTTCATCTTCAAAAAGGTTTAAGTTTTGAAAATCTGTTTCATTTACGTCTAGTACACGTTTCTTTAATATAGCTAAGCTCTCTTTACATTCAGGGCTCTTTTGTGGACTTAAGAGTACAATGAAAATATTTTTAAACCAAATTTGGCATTCTTCCATTGTTTTTAAATCAAAAGCTAGAGTTAAAACGTTTTTCAGTAAGTGCTTCAAAATATGATTTTTACCAACTTTGCTATTTAAATCTTTGCAAATAATATGTACATAATGTGCTTTGCACCACTGAATAATAACTTTCGGTCTACTATTTGAGGTTGTATTCTGTAGGTGTGCAAAGCAATCATTGAGATATTCAGAAACATTTTGGTCATTGCAAGATTTTATAATGGCACCAAATAGAGCATAGCTTACATCTGTGCAAACTCTTTCAAAAAATGGCCATTTATATTTGTGTTCTTTGCAATACGATTGCAATCTTTCAAATATCAAACTTATCTCTCCAATAGTGTGGCGAGATAATATCGCCGTTACAATTGGAACAATCATTTTAAACTTTTTAATATGAATAACCATTTTGTATATTAAAATTCTTTTTTGTGCACATTCAATTTGTCTTACACTTTGACCAGTAGCGTCAATATGTACAGTATGGTTTGCATCTTTAAGTATTTGAGGATTACTCAAAAAAGTTTCAAATGTTTTTTTTTTTTCCCAGCAGTGTACAGTTAATGGCGATGCTACATACTGAATATATTGCTGGTAATATTCTTGCTGCATGAAATAAATATCAACAAAGGGATTAGGGTGGAGAAATTGATCGAAATTTCTTTCGGACTTGCACTTGCGCAGCGTAGAGAGCTTGTGAATATTTTGAAAATTTCCACTTTGCGATATTTCATCAGCTGCTTCTAAAATCTTTTCTTTCCTATATATGTAAGCGCTTTTGTTTTCTAAAGATTTTTTTACAATAGCACGAGCAACACCACGTATTTGAGCAACACGTTTTTCTCCTTCCCCATGAACTATTTCGCCTGTTCTATATACTAAAACAGTTCCGTCTAAATTTATTTTAAAACGGTATCTGCAACAATCTGGAAAAGTGCAGTACCCATAGGATAGCAATCCCGAAACTAAGTACTTCACGTTGTAAAATGAAATAATACACGAATTATTTAATTTTAAATACTCTTGTCTTAACATATCTATAACAATTTTCTTTTTAGACAATTTGAGTTTTAAATCGCCTCTTGATTCGAAAATCAAATTAGGATCGACCTTGAAACTGCAGTCTGCTACTTTAGCCTTAAAGTGACGCGTTTGTTTTTTAACTGTACTAGGTGTACGAATGACTTCTTTTTTAATTACTTCTTTCGGGTCTGCACTTTTCCTATAATTTTCATATTTAGATACTTCTAAAGTGTTTTTCTCCGTTTCAAACGGACCTAAAACTGTACTATATTGAACTTCGTTTTCTATACTATTATTAGAATCAATAAAATTAACAGTTGTTTTACATATGTCTCTTTTATTAACAGATGTTTTTTTAATAATATCTTCTAATATTATTTGTAAGTCATATTTAAATTTTTCCAACATGCATTCCAATTTTTCAGTGCATTTGCTTTTCGTCTCGTCCTAAAAAGAGAGAAACATATTCGTTACAACCTACTACATTTCTTCATATATTATTTATACTTACTATTTCTTTTTCGATGCAACTCCTTCCCTGAATATCAGGATTGGAACATAGAACTTCTGCATTGTTGTTATTTTTTTTTATTGCATCAGCAGTTCTTTCTCTTGCCCAATTTTCTTCAGCAATTTCCTAAAAGGATGAAAACATATTTTTTTAAGTCTAATACATTTATTTAAATATTACTTTTACTTACTGTTTCTTTTTCTATGCAACTCATTTCCTTAAAATCAGAATTGCTGCGTAGATACTCTACTGCCATTTCTGTTACCATCTCTTTTTCTTTATATATTATATCTTCTTTAGCTTCGCTCAAACACAAAAGTGCTTCTATAGCAATTTTTTCATGTTTTGTGACAATACGCTCACCTACGTCTATGTCAACATCGTCACTGTTTATTATGTTTCCACAATTATTTAACGATTTTATCTGTAATAGCATAAAAAATTAACACATGTATCTCTTGTATAGAAAAATCTAACTTACTTTTCTCAAAAATTTTCTTCGGTTATTTACATTATTTGCAAATTGATAGCATTTTGGTAGATCGCTATTATAGTCTGCAAATATTCTATCAAAAACCGAGCTATCCGAATAATATTTAAGTTTCCCAACTTCTAATCCGGATTTAATTGCCTTCTTTAAAACATATAAAAGTTTTTCATTATCGACAATCATCTGCAAAAAGTAGAAATAGTTAAGTGTCGTATGATTTAGCTCGGCCAACGTATTTTTACGTTCTTCAAACGACACACATTATGAAAAGCAGAAATCCAAAACTTCAAAAAGTAGCAATGAAATCTGTTATGTCTAAACTATAACATATATTCATTGTTAAAAAACTTCTAAGTAACTTTTGATTTTCTACTTCTAAATTTTTCAATTTGATTAAGAATTTTTATACTATAAGTAAGAAGGGATTTCTACACCCTACATGGGACACCCTATAAAGTATATATATTCTGGATCCTTATAAGTAGCGGAATTGATTTAGCGATGTCCGGCTGTCTGTCCGTGTAGTCGTTGAAATCAACTTTCAGAAGAATCTAGACCACATACAGAAAAGTATAGCATACCGAACGATCAGCTGTTGCTGTAAGACTATTACTATTGAAATTCAGCCATATCGGTTTGTAAATGGGTTTTTTTGCGTATTTCTTCTAAGCGAAGAAACGGACAAAAAAACGTGGTATGCAGTTTTGTTTGGGGTATCAGTGATAAAAATGAAAGCAATCGGTCCACAAATGACCGAGGAATATTAAAAATACAACAGAAATTTTAGATTTTCATTAATTATGGCTTTGTTTTTATGCGATTTTTATCTAAACTGAAAAAAAGTAGTACGCAGTTTTTTTAAACATCACATTCATAGTATCGTTACCAAAACTCAGTTGGATGGGTCCATAAATGGCGCAGCTATGAGTCAAAAACGTGGTATGCAGTTTTATTAAAAATAACAGTCGTAATGTCTGTGCAAAAAATCAGAAAGATCTTATCCAGATGGACCAAAAAAAATCAAAAATACAACCGGCATTTCACATTTTCATTAGTTTTTGTTTTGTTTTTGCTTTTGATTGTTTTTTTTTTTTTTTTTTTTGTGGAATTTTTTTAGGTAAAATGTGCGTAATGCTTTGTACACACAAACACGAAAAATTAAAAAGTGAATGTGTGTGTGTGTGGTTTTTATTGCCTTGAGTATAATAGTATTACCAAAGACTATAAAACTATAACGATGTTGTACGTACAAGAAAATCTGAGAAATGAATAGCTTACACAGTAAGTAACAAGGGAATATTTGAGCATGCGCATTTCAAATAAAAGTTTGTCTCATTTAGCTACTGAGATAAACAGAGAATAAAAAAAATAAACACATATAAATGTGCATGTATGTATGTATTTATAAACCCAGCATTTAAAACTTAAAATTAATTTTATTTCTTTGATGTGTTTTTTGTGTGAGATTTAAGAAATTTTTCAACAAAAATGTTATTGAAATCTTAGGAGCAAATATAAATAGAACGAATTTTATGGTTGTAAAAATAAAATTTATCCTAGTTCGCAACTAATTTATGATTCATTAATTTGAACCTTTATTACACTCTTATTATAGATTTGTAGATATTATTTTTATAATGAGAAGTAGTCCTGTTGTATATGCTTTTTAAAAGGATCTATAAGAGTTTTAAAACTCACAGACTGTTAATAATAAATAACAAAGAAATTGATTTTATGTTATGAACAAAATTTATTTATAATAAAAACCTCATTATTTGGAAATTAATATGTAAATCATAATAACACATTTTTATGCCTTATTCTAATTTTTTGTTTGGTGGTATTGTCACAAAACAATTTACTTATTTATAAAAAAATTTATTTTTAAATGCTCTACCACTGATGGATACCTATCTATATAGCGATTTCATTGCTGCTAGGCATATCATCAGTAGACTCTACAATACTTTTCATAAAAAGTCTTGAACTTATACGTTTAATACTTATCAAACCAAATGAGAATGAGAATTTATCTTCCCTCATTTAATTTTTTCTATGGTTTGGATTATATAGAAATATGTGGAAAGTGAAAAATATTAATATTTCGCTAACACAGTGAAGGGTATATAAGACTCGGCACGGCCGAATTTAACTTGTTTTTATTGTAAATTTATTTTTTATATATACAACGAATTCTGAAAATATTAGTCAATAATATTAATTTCTTTATGGAATATAGTGTAAATACAATATTTTTTTCATGCCCTCTTTAGCTAACACAAACAAACTGGATCAAGTGTTAATTAATTAGTTATCGGCCGTGTTTGAATTCTTAATAAAACTATTACAAAATTGGGTTTGATAGCAGAAGAGTGAAAATTTATGGTTGTATATATTTTTTAATGCCACATAATAAAAAATAAAAATAAGAATCTGTCGAAAAAACATACCTATTCTGAGACGTACTGAATATACATATTCATCAAAATCGGTTAAACCGTTTCGGAAAAGTATAAACACTAAAACTGTGACACTAGAATTTTATTTATAATTAAAATTTTATGTTAACCTAATAAAACTTTAGAGGCTCATAACTCGGAAAATACGAATTTCCCCGCGAAATTTTCCTTAATATTTTCTTATTAGAATTATATTTTCTATCACTTGTATTACTTTTTTTTAATTTGAGGTGCGTGCGTAAATATATATATAAATAAAATTTTCAAGAATATGTTATATGGGTATATTAAATACAGAAAACATTTCCCTTACCTTTTTCTTCTCTCCTATATTTTGTTATAAACAATCGGTGGGAAAATCAAAAAAAAATTCTTTTATTTATTATTAAAATATTTTATAAATTATAAAATAAAACTAAATTTTTCACACAATTTTCCACTATTTTTCACAACACAATCAAAGATTTTTTTTATTAAGCTTTATAACATGAACCGTTATTTCATTTTCAGTATTCCTTTGTTATTTCATTTTCAGTATTCCCTTGCTATTGCCATACCACAAAATTGAAATAAATACACTGATAAAAAAAATATATTGCCTTAATTTTCTCTTATAAATTTTAATTCACTGCTATTTACAACAAAAAAAAATCTATTTATTCTAATTAATTGTTCTACTTTTATTAAATTTAACACTATATACCTTTGTAATAAGCATATAAAATAAATTATATTACTTTTTTCCGGCAATGCTTACTACATTCAGTCTGGCATCTGTGAAAAATGTAAATTTAACATATGGCACCCTCTCTAAAATTTTTGAATATGTATTACAAAATGGATCCAGAGTCACAGGTTAGTGGTATTTTAAATTTTTTAATTTTTTGATACATTTTAAAATATATATTAATTAAATAAAAGTTTATTAAGCAACTGCGTACAGAATATTTGCTTAATAAACATTTTTTAATTATTAATATATGTTTTGACAAAGTATGAAAAAAACTGTATGTGTTTGTGCGTGTAACCCAAGCGATCAATTTAGTTTTTTTTTATATGTAAACGTTTATTTATATTATATTTTCATATAAATTTTCGACAATTTATCGCTCGTGTTGCAGAATTTTAATACTATTTAATTAATATATGTTTAAATATTTTATTTCCAGAAAATGCTTTTAAAAATTTTAGGTGGAGGTGGTCGAGGTCGTCGCCGTGGTCACGGTCGTGGGCGTGTTCGTGGTCGTGGTCGTGCTCGTCATCATAATGTAAGTAAAATATTAAATTTTTTTTTTAATATAATTATACTAAATTTAAAATTTTTTTTTATATATAGAATTTTTTAGAATATAATCCCTTGGTGCCATGGTGGACCACATTGCTGTAGCAGCAACAACAACCGCAGCTGCAACAACAACAATTACTGCAGCTACAACAACTCCAGCAGCTGCAACAGCTCCAGCAGCTGCAACAGCTCCAGCAGTTGCAACAGCAACAACAACCAACCCTACAACAACAACTACAGCAACAACAACCAATCCTACAACAAAAAATACAGCAGCAGCAACAACTACAACAACTACAGCAGCAGCAACAAATGCAGCAATCACAACCACTACTGCAACAGCAAGAACAACCACAACCACAACAGCAAGAACAAGCACAACAACTACAACAACCTCAACAACTACAGCAGCAACAACCACAACAACTTCAGCAGCACCAACCACAACAACTTCAGCAGCACCAACCACAACAACTTCAGCAGCACCAACCACAATTGGATGGTGCTGAAAAAAAAGACATAGAAATTTTTTTAAAAAAAATTAATATTAATTAATTTAAAACTTTAACAAATTTTAATATTTATTTGTACTTAATTCCAGAAATTGTGCAGGTTTTAAAATTTATTCTTTTACTCATGATATTCTCATGAGTTATTTATTTATTAATAATTAATTTAAAACTTTAACAAATTTTAATCTTTATTTGTGCTTAATTCCAGAAATTGTGTTGGTTTTAAAATTTATTCTTTTACTCATGATATTCTCATGAGTTATTTATTTATTATTTGTACTGAATAAATAACCCATGAGAATATCATGAGTAAAAGAATAAATTTTAAAACCAATACAATTTCTGGAATTAAGCACAAATAAAGATTAATATTTTATTAATAATTAATATTAATATCAACCAAACCATTCAAAAAAATAAAGAAGAAATGAATAACATTTGATTAAGAATTTTATTTATATACAATAGTTTTATAGTATAGTATAATGCGGTAAATCCTTATAATCATTGTTCTCAAATATTTTTTGTTTGAAAACGGCTAATTTTTGGAAAATGACACCTAGCTAGATCGATTTAGAAGGTGTCTAATTTCCAAAAACCATTTTCAAAATTCTCGGCACTCGTCAATTATAAATTATAGGGTGTAGCATACTATTGCACCAATGTATGTATGGGACTTTTCAATATTTGAGGGGGGGGTATATCTCAGAAACGGCTAATTTTTGGAAAATGACACCTAGCTAGATCGATTTAGAGGGTGTCTAGTTTCCAAAAAACATTTCCAAAATTCTCGGCACTCGTCGACTCTTGATTTTATGGAGCAGCATACCGTGGCAGACATATAAATAGTAATCCTGAAATTATTATTTCCACTCGGTACTGTTTTTTAAACAATTTTCACTTTTAAATGAAATAAAACACACGTAATATTTATTTTGTTAATTTAAAATTTTTATTTTTAATTTTTTATTTATACGTAATTATTAAAAATATCTTAAAACTAAATTATCACAAAAATTTATATGTGCACTAGCACGTGCTTCGCAATGTTTACATTTTTTTTAATTTTTTGCTGAATATTTATACTGAAACAATATGGAATTGAAATATCATACTTTTTTGCTTAGTTTATAGTTGCAAATTTCCGTAAAATGGTACTTTTTTCTCCTACTACTACATTTATCACCCCCGAGCAAAAGTATGCTGATTCTAGTGGTTTCACGGTATGTTTTCTTCACAGCCTTATGAAGATGAAATAAAAAAGTTATTGGAGGCCATAGAAAATAGATACGAGAGTAGACTTAGAAATATAGATAATGTATACAAGTTAAATTCGGCAGTGCCGAGTCTTATATGCCCTTCACTGTGTTAGCGAAATATTAATATTTTTCACTTTCCACATGCTTCTATAATATCAAAACCATAAAAAAATTAAAATGAGTGAAGATAAATATGCTTTAACGTACCCCATGTTTTTTAATATTTGTAAATATTTTCAATATTAATGGCTTATTTATTAAATACGTCTTAAATCATTAAATATTATTATCTATATTTGTAACGTACCAACCAAATATTACTTTGGATATTTAAAATTTTTTTTTTTAAATTTTCATATACTCCAGTAGTCTTGTTCTTAAGGATTTTGCCAGTTTTCATTTTGCATCATAAAATAAAAACTAAGAATTTTTCAGAAAATATTAAAATACTTCCAGAAAGCTTAGAGCCTACAAATTAAATTCCATTTTGATTTTGTCAATTTTCCTGGCCAAAATCGGTAATGGTACCTCAGCAAAGTGGGTAATGGTAAAAATCCCTCAGAAGAAGGGTACTGGGGAATGAGGGAATTTCAAAAATTTTTTAAAAATAATGAAAAGTTTTTTCTGAGTACTTGGGCAATAGATTACAAATCTAGACGACCTCTTGTTTAAAACGATATGTGTACCAACCCGTAATATTCTATGGTTCGTTTGCAATCTCTTAGAGAAATCAACGTATTTATGCACATTTGTATGAAAAATACTGAAAAAATATTTACAAATAGTAAAAAACAAGGAATTACGTGAAAACATATTTAACTAACCATATTTATCTTCACTCACTTCAAAAAAAGTATGTAATTGAAATGAATACTTTATTCAGCTTGAGGTCGTATTAAATATGAAAAATTTATTTATATATTATTGGAGCAAAATATCAATAAAAAAATAAATTTTTATAATTCAACTAAAATTAACGAATTCTAAGAAATAATCCTTTCTGAGGGTCTCATATTTAAAAGCAATAAAATGTCTGCAGGCACTCAATTTTTAAATTAATAAAAAAAGAAATGCTAAGAAAGATAATAAGTAGGAAAACAAAAAAAAATTATTTTCATTTAATTTTGCAAATTTTTGTAAAAATTTTTAATCCAAACATATTTAATTAAATTATTAATTGTAATTAAATGATTAATTATCAAGAAAGATCTAACTAACTCTCTTTCATAAAGATGTCTGTATTCGTAATACTATTATACTCAAGGCAATAAAAACCACACACACACACATACACTTTTAAGGTTTCGTGTTTGTATGTACAAAGCATTACGCACATGACAGCTAAAAAAATTCCACAAAAAAACAAAGCAAAAGCAAAGCAAAAACTAATGAAAATATGAAATGCCGGTTGTATTTTTGATATTTTTAGTCCATTTGTGGACCGATCTTTCTGATTTTTTGCACAGACATTATGACTGTTATTTGTAATAAAACTGTGTACCACATTTTATTGTCCGTCTTGTAGTTTAGACAAATTACGCAAAAAACTCACCAAAAATGGTAGTCGCGATTTTGGACTCATAGCTCAGCCATTTATGGACCGATTTAGCTGAATTTTTGTCCATATACTATAAATATGATACCTGCCAAAACTAATAACAAATTTTTTTTACTTAAGAAAAATCTAAAATTTCGGTTGTATTTTTTGATTTTCCTCAGCCATTTGTGGACCGATTGCTTTTATTTTTAGCACAGGTATTATGACTTATACCACAAACAAAACTGCATACCACGTTTTTTTTGTCCGTTTCTTCGTTTAGACAAAAAACCCACTCAAAAAATGTGTCAAAAATAGAGGTAATTTTGGTTTTTGACTCATAGCTCCGCCATTTATGGACCGATCTGGCTGAATTTCAATAGCAATAGTCTTACAGCAACAACTGACCGTTTGGTATGATATACTTTGCTGTACATTGTCTAGATTCTTCTGAAAGTTCATTTCAACGACTACACGGACAGACAGACGGACGTCGATAAATCGATTCTGCTACTTATAAGGATCCAGAATATATATACTTTATAGGGTGTCCCATGTAGGGTGTAGAAATTACAAAGGGAATCACAAAGTTATATATACCCTTCTTACTTACAGTGAAGGGTATAAAAACATGGAAAAACTAAAAGGCTTAACTAGATGCATAACTGAATTTGAAAACAAAAACAAAGAAATGTATAAAAAATTGAAGAAAATAGTAACGTTATATGCAATGAAATAAAAAAGGCAATAAAAGAAAAATATACAGACCAAAAGAAAAGTACATATGTTGATCAAGCTAAGAAAAAAATAAATATACAGGATATAAGTAAAAAAGCACCTTTAATTGTGAAACCAAAACAAAGGCAAGATATAGACAAAATAAAAGAAGAATTGAATCAGAAAGTAAACCCCACAAACCTAAAAATAACGAGTTTAGAAAATAGACGAAATGGAACTGTGATAATACAAAATGAAAATGAAGAAGAAAGAGAACGAATACGAATCGCAATGGAAAATGAATTAAAAGATAGTTATGATATTAAAGTGCCCAGTCAAAATAATATGATAATAAAAATTGTCGGAATGTCATTTGAACATAAAGAAAATGAACTGTTAGAAAAATTAAAAAAACAAAATCATTTTATTATCAATAGTGATATAAAATTAATGTCAAAAGGAACGATAAAATTGTATATAACGCGAAGTTATCAGTTGATGCTCTCACGTATACAAAAATGATTGAGGCACAAAAATTAAACACTGGATGGGAAAGGTGCAAGGTCTTTGACGGAACTGAACTGTTGCAGTGTTTTAAATGTGGCGCTTACAACAACAGAGCGAGGGAATGTAAAAATGGAGAAGTATGTCTGAATTGTCATGGTAATCATAACATGAGTGAATGTAATAACCAAAAAATAAGGAAATGTATAAATTATAGACGTGCACAGTTGCACTCAAATGCAGCAGTTTGTATGTTTTTCTGCTTTCAGTGCGTATTAGTGACTTTTGTAGCGTTTATAGTATGAGTTTATATTGTTATTCTCTTTACTAAATTGAGTGTGAGTGAGTATAGAGAAAATTAAAGTAACACATTCCTATTATTTCCATTTGCTCAAACAAATAAAACAGATGTTAAGACAAATACTATAAGCTACTTATTGTATATTGAAAGCAAACATACCTGCATATATACATACATACATTCTTCCTTCGTACATTTATATTGAAAACAAAAACATATTTTCGTATATTTTTGTTTTTAACAAATGTACGAACCAAGTTACCGTTCGTTTTTATGGAGCCGAGCTGTAAATATCTGTTTATACAACAAATTATTTGAAAACATTTGTAGAACAACAGTTACTTGAAGCAGAGAAAGAAATAAATTCCTCACTCGCTGCAAAATTATTTATAACTCTGAATATGTGTATGAGTTAAGTTACTGTGCAAAAACAAAACCATACCATATTTTTTATACTCATTCTCTCCCTTACACTAGAAGTAACAAATACTTATTTTATATATTTGTTTTGACAACACTTGTAGGTACACTCGTGCATGTCTTTAGTATAAATTGTGTACGAGTCAATAATAAGCTCAACTTAGGATTGGATGAAGATCATCGTACAAATGGCAAAGAATGTAGAGTGTACCAAAATAAATTAAATATCAAATTAAAAAGAATTGGCTTAATAGATTAATAATCAAAGAACATTCGAGGAATATACACAAACATAGTTTCTGAATATAAAAAAAAAATACATTTAACTCAATTTTTAAAATAAAGTGTTCATCTTCTTCTATTCGACTACACTTCTTCACTTGATCTTATAGACTAAATCCTTAAAAACTAAAATAAATGTATGCATACTTTTTCGTAAAACAAATATATTGAAATAAAACAATCACCATATGGTATTTGTACTCGTATGTACGTTTTACATTAAACTAGCCACATTATTCTTGTCGTAACATTCCTCTATTTATTTTTATCTTTTTAGTAATTCATTGCTTTAATACATTAATAGCTTTAAAAAAACTTATTAAATGTATTTATAATATTAAATCTAATACATAATATATACACTAGGGCGGGTCGATTTGAATGGAGGCAATAAAATCGCTCAAATTACAAGGATAATCGTATTCTAGGGATCAAAATAAAAAACTTTGCCGAAGGAACCATACCTCTACAATGTATTTTGATGTTCCGACTTTTGACCCCAAGGGTCAAATTTTGAAAAATCTCACTTTGACCCATTTAGAGTTCCTCAATCGAGTCAAAATGTATGACCGACCCCTAATTTTGGAGGGCCGACCCACCTATCCCAGTGGCACACCCCTGGGGGGTTCCCCATACAAACATTTCAAAAAATCACCATTTTTGGCACTTTTTTATTTTTGCAGTTTATTTTTCTCTTTAGAAATTTATTTAGAGAACATATGTAAATGAAACAAGAATCTTGTGTTATTTTTGAGTTAAATACTGGTAATCCCTGATAGCTAGGTAATAAAATATATCTTCCATGTGTTTACAATATTTAGCTGTATGCAGTAAAAAGCATGCTTAAAATCAGGTACGCATATGTACTATTTAGTTTTAAGGTTCTCATTTTTAGTATTTAAGTCCAATTTTTTATAATAAAAATTCAGTATTTTACAACTAATTAAAGCGTAAGCTACATATTTTATTATTTAAATAATCATCATATTACAATGAATCCACTATCCTGTACACCGCAGGATGAAGCCACGACAACTATCGAAAACCCAATGAGTCATATACCCAAGCATGATGTTACTGTTTTTGGTGTGTCTACTGGTTTGAGTGATCTTAATTTACCAACCCATCTGGATATCTTGAGATATTATTTTTACTTGAGCGAACGAACATACCAAAAAAAGTTTTCTTATAAATCATTCACTATTGAAGTACAAAATAAGTTGATTGGAATTTGGGGAAAACTTGGTATGGAAATAATGGCGAAAAATTGTGTATATATTAAATTGAATAGATTGCTTGACAAATATCAAGAACAAATCAAGAGCAAAAAGAAAAACCCAAAATTTCCAGAGTTTCTAAAATCTCTGCAAACAATTTTTCACATTGGAACATGTGAATGCGATTGAAGGCAGCTCCATGTGCATGCGGCTTGGTTCCAGAACGCCTCAAAGAGTTTATGCACGTTCAACATAATCAGAGAAGACTAACAGTGGCTGCATTTATGATGGAAATTGAAGAGCAAGGAGCAACGTCTATGTCATCAATGCTAATATACCAAGATCCCGATGATTCAACATACGCACCGCCATCGGTTCAAGAAGATATGGATACAAGCACAAGTTCACAATACACAGAAAGATACGATTGTTTTAACTTTGCCTTGATATGTGACAGACTTGGTGTGCCTGATAGAGTAGCATCAGCATTAGGAATCGCTCTTTTCCAAGACTTAAAAATGAAAGATAAGCATGGCGAACCTCTCATCATGGATAAATCGAAAGTTCGCAGAGAAAAAGAGAAATGCAGACAAGAAGTGCTTCGCAAACCGTTAGATGATACCAATTTGTTAGCGTTTTCATTCGATTGCAGAAAAGATGATACTTTAACGAGACATAAAATTGATGAGAAGTATCATACTAGGATGGTAAAAGAACCTCATATTGTTATTTTGAGAGAACCGAATTCTGAATTGATTGGTTACGTAAGACTGGAACATGAAACCGCTGAATACAAAACAACCAAATTAAATGATTTTTTAAACAATAAAAATATATCACTGGATGCATTAATTGGCATATGCACTGACGGTGAGCCAACAAACACTGGCCCACACCTTGGAATTATACGACGATTCGAATTGCTGTTAAAAAGACCATTGCATTGGTTCGTTTGCCTTCTACACTTCAACGAACTTCCGTTTCGCCATTTGCTTGAAGCTATGGATAAATCAACCAGCACTGGACCAAGATCGGCAAGCGGAAAACTGAGCCGTCAAATCGAAACTTGTGAAACTCTTCCGGTAAGTTATTGCTATCACTCATTTATTATAATTGTCAACCGTTTTTAATTATTTTATTTTAATATACATATATCAGGTGGTGGACGGCTTTCAGAAAATTGAGTTGAAAAATATGCCACCTGCTCCTGAAAAAATTGAATTTTCCACCCATTCGAAGTACTTATACGACATTGCTCACGCAATTTCTAGCGGCGTGGTTTCGGTGGATCTGGCTAACTTCAAACCAGGGAAAATTGTACATTCTCGCTGGCTTACCAAGGACGGTAGATTATTACGATTGTATGCGACAACGGAAAATCGATCCGAAAATTTACGGATTCTGGTTGAATTTATAATTAAATGTTATGTGCCAATGTACTTCAATATCAAGTATTATAGCTCTGTCGTATACGGTAGTGCTTTATTTTTCAAGTTCATTAGTTGGTCACGGTTTCTACAACCTCATTTACGCAGTATTGTCAATAAAGTAATTAAAGATAATTCATATTATGCGCATTCGGAAAATATCTTGCTATCAATGTTGTTTGATGATAGCAAAGAAAAGCGAGACTGTGCTATATATAAAATTCTACGCTATCGACCCGATGTTGAAGACCCAACGTAAGTTAGAGTTATAGGTCACGGTGGCACTCCGTAGCAATGCAACTCTACACCGAAGTAATTTGATGGCAGATTAAAAATCTAAATGACCTTTCCTTTAAAACTTTGTCTGACCCATCTAGCAATCTTTTATAGTTTTTCCGGAAATTGTAAAATCTTCTGAGAGCACGAGTTCTGGAGTGTGAGGGAATTGAACAATTTTTTTATTATAAAAATTTCTGAATAATTGGATGGCAGATTACATATCTAAAGGACCTTCCCTTTAAAACTTTGTCTGGCCCATTTAGTTATCTTTTTTGGTTCTTACGGAACTTTGAAAAACCTTTCAGGACAACAGTCCAGGGGTAGGAGAGAATTTAACAAATTTTTTAAGAATATTCTGAAATAATTTAGTCGTATATTGCAAATTTAAAACAGTGTGTGTCCATCCCGTTATTTTTAATGGTATCTCCGGAACTTTTAAAAATCCTTCAGAGCAACAGTACTGGGCAATGACGGAATTTCAATATTAAATTTTTTTTTTTTGGAAATTACAAATTTAGAGAATCTTCCCTTTAAAGCGGTATATGTCGTATCTAGTAATCGTTCATGGTTCTTCCGTAAATTGGAAAACCTTTAAGAGCAATAGTTCTGGGGTATGAGGGAATTTAAATTTTTTTTTTTATATTTTTAAGAAAGTTCTGAGTAACTGGGTCACAGATTACAAATCTAGAGGACTTTTCCTTAAAAACAGGGTATGTCGCATATCGTCTGCCTATCTGTGTAGTCGTTGAAATCAACTTTCTGAAGTACCTAGAGGGGCTGTAGAAGAGTTAAGCATTACCACTCTGTCAGTTGCCATTGAAATTCAGCCGAATAGGAATGGAAGAGCTATGAGTCAAAAATCGCAATTTTTCTGAGTGTGTTTTTTTGCGTTATTTGCTTAAATTGCAAAACTGACAATAAGTTAGACAATTGGCCAAGAAATATCAAAAATACAACAGAAATTTAAAATTTTCATTAATTTTTGCTATATTTTTTATGCAATTTTTGTGTGCTAATGTTTGTGCACACAAACCCAAAATCAAGCAGCTGGTCTTATACAAACGTGTATGTGTATGTGTGTCTTTTAAATGCCTTGAGTGTAATAAAGCATTGTTCACACAACATGAAGACGCATAAGAAAATGAATATATACTTATATAAAAGAAAAAGCTATTAAAAAAGTATTATGCACAAATTTTCAGAAAATATAAAAAAAAATGAAATTCATTTCCTCTTGTGAATTGTCGTTAATGAATCCCGTTAATTTCTGCACAACATTCTGATCTATCTGCTGTGAACAGTTTCATGTTTTTTGCCACTATATCCCCTTGGTGTCTTTGATAACACTACATCGCAGCTTTTTAAGACAAGACGATAAATCGTGCTACAATTTTACAAGGTAGTTCTAGCTTTTAATTAGAAACAAAAATCGTTTTTGCAGCCATTCTCCGACATAAATCTTTGCAGTCACTGTTGAAGTGATGAAAATTGGCGTGTTTTTAGACCATAACTGCAAATTGTTTGCCAAATAATGATTTTTTTTACCAAATTTTTACATTGTTGTGTTTGAATTTTGAATGGGCGTTTCCCATTTTTTTGTACGATTACTTTTGTAGCCAGCATCCATTCGTCTTTTTACGGTACTTAAGCTCGTGCTGTGTTTTTTTTTCAGATGTTGCATTGAGCGTATTATAATTTTATGTTCTCTGAGTTTTTTTTAGCAACTTTTTTCTGTTCTTTTTACTTACAATATGTTCTTAAAGTTCGGTTATATATTTTAAAATTTTGTTTGCAGTCGTTTTCGGAATCTGCAGCTTTTTTGCAATCATTGCACATTTGTGCAGAATATTTATAATATTTTTTCTATTTTGATTTTCTATGACTAACCAAGCTTACAAATAAACTGTTACTGACAACATTTTTTTTTTTACAAAACATCGGTGAATAGCTTTATCAGACTGAAAGTTAAATACTGACTTTAACATTAAATTCACCAACAGATGATTTTGCGTTCACACTGCAAATTTTTTAAATTCAGTATTTAACATACAGTGTCTTTAGGTCCCTGTTACAGGTTCGTCTCTGTTCAAAACCTTACCCTTTTTATCGTCCCTGTTGGAAGGACTCTTGATCACTGAACGGATTTCTAACGGGTGCCTCAACATTGTTGTTGTCCGTTTTCGTTCAGTTCAGTATACTTACTTGCATTTCTTTTATCAACTTACTTACTTTTTTGCCTTTCTCACCTACGTAAGCATTTTGAATATTATACCTACGTATACATATTACACTGGTCGACAAAAAAAAACTTTTTGTGTGTAACATGAAAACTTTTGTCTTGCTATGTTTAGGACAAGGATATGGATAATATAAATAAAATTAGAATGCTTCCAATACGAATAGTTTTTTTGTAATTAGATGTTATATAAATTTAGAAAATTTGAGATTTTGTTAACAAAAGTAAGTTATTTTATTATGTTACAGTATTAATTTAAATAAAATTTTATGATTTTCTGCTGTATTTTGCTTCAGGTACATCTCGTTGTAATGTCCAACAGTAATCCGCTAGCATACGTGGACTCCACTTGCCCTGGTATCGTTTTTCCATGGTAGAAATGTTTTGGTGGAAACTTTCACCATGTTCATCGCTGACGGCGCCCAAATTTTCAGGAAAAAAGTCTAAATGTGAATGAAGGAAGTGTATTTTCAATGACATTACAACCCAAAGCCTTATAAGCAGATAGCAGCTCCGCGACAATAGTTTTATAGTCATTTGATCGGTGATTTCCTAGAAAATTGAAAGTTACTTTCATGAAAGATTCCCAAGCAGATTTTTCCAAATCACTGAGTTTTTCTTTAAATATGTCGTCTTTCATCAATTGTCTGATTTTGCCTCACTCAATTTAGGAAACTTTTCCTTCAAATATAAAAAGCCGTCACCACTCCTGTCCGTAACTTTCTGGTGGTTCTGGTACAGGTAGTTCCTCACTATGGGGGATCGGTCTTTTAGCAGATGGCAGGTCAGGATATATTATTTTATTTTTTGTTTTAATTGTGATACCTTTCGTATCAGTAACACAAAAATAACAATCAGATGAGTGATTCGTTGGTTCTGTCCAAATTACGGGGATTGCAAATGGCATAGATCGAGATCTCCTCGCCCATCCAGTAAGAAGACCCACACATGTAACACAGCAGATGTGTGGAACCCACGCTTTGTCTTGCTGTCCGACGGCAAAGCCAAAATACTGTTCATATAGCTTAGTCACTAATGGTGTCAAATTCCTTCGCTGAGTATTAAAAGTAATGTTACCACAAATATAACAAAACCTGTCAGGATCATTTTTGCACTTTCTTGACATTATTTAACAGTCACTTAACTCAATAAATAGAAAAAAAAACTATACTATTCACATAAATAAAATCTCTGAATGCAAAAGTGGAACAAAAATGGTTAATTTTAAATTTTACGGGTAGTAGCTGTAACACGAAAACTAGAACTGATGGAATCAAAATAAATACGGTGATAAAATGAGGGTATTTAGGTAATTCCAAATTGGTAAGTACCTTTCTTGTTACAAAATTTTGTTGACCAGTGTTATTTATAAAAATCTTTATTAAGCCATTAAAATACAATATAACCTGAAATAAACCAACTGAACTATAATCCAAACAAAGTGCCTTTTATTTGGGAATCTAATAGGATACACGCCAAAACATTGGTCCTTCCTCATGTACATATATCTTTCAAAACCATATCGATATCTCATATGTACTGTAGGCAGTCATCACACATATACCTTACACTTACTTGATGTGCGATATACTCCCATGCATCTAATTCCAGTTTCTCCTCGTATTTGTGTTTTACATTTAAAGCTCTCAGTCATTTTGATTGAACAATATTAAACTATGACTCTTTTTTATCTTTAATTTATTTTGTTTATTGTCCTCACTTGATTTTACTTGAAGTTTTGCTTATTCTTAATTTTTTCTTGAAAAGTATTTAATTTTAATATTTTTATAAATAATTTAATTTTTTCACAAATGTACGCTTTATCAGCTTTAAGGCATATTCGAAGTGCTCTTCAATTGAGTGTTTCAAATTACAGTCAAGAAAACAGCTGACTGCAGTTTTTTTTATTCCAAATTTGAATTCTTATTCTGCCGCCAGTATTGTTTTGTTTCTTTGCAAATATGCTTGTGAACAAATTAAACAAATATAACGACGTTTTGCGGTTCATAGAGTTATACAGAAGCCATAAAGTTCTGTGCAATATGAATATTCCTGCATATAGACGGAATGATTTAAAAATTAAGACATATAACTCTTTTTTATTTTATTTGTTTTCTTGACAACATCTTGTTGAAAAACTTGCTTTGAAATTGCGTGCAGCCTACGTCACAGCTTTCAATTTTTGTGAATTTTAAGAAGCAGAATGTGTAAATTTCTTGAAAGAGAGTTGTAAAAAAACTTGATTGTGTGACTGTAGTGTTAGTAAAGAAAAGTTTTTGTTGCTATCCCTCACAACCAGAGGGCTGCAAAGACATTATAGAGAAGAGAGAAATCCAAAAAAATACAACTATGGTGAGTTACTACTGGGTGAAGCGAAATAAAAATGGAAAAAAGGGAATGACGTGTGCTTTTTGTTAAGAGAAATAAAAAAAGTTCATTCTGGATTTGGCATGCGGTGTGAGCAGGTTATAGAAAAGAAGGTAAAGCTAGTTTAAAATGGAAATTTTTTTTTAAGAAGTAGTGTAACTGAGCCTATAGAATAAAAATAAAAAAAATAATATGTAAAGATTTTGGGGAAAAGAAATAGAAGGCTTGTGTGAAGAAATTTAAGAGAGAGAAGAGGAATCCCGCAGCAACTCTAATTTCATTAGAAGTCTAAATAATAGCCATACTCCTACACATCATTTGGGCTTGGCGAAGCACCACCATTGTAAGATTGACAACAGACACTTGACCAAGTGATTACAGCACAGCATCACGTGTCATATTGTAACACCACCAACAATTAACGACAGCGGCATGATCGTCATTCACTACGACATTGCATCAGTCCAACCATCATTGCGTGGGCGATAACCATCACCTTCTCCAGCCAACGTTTACATCAGCCATCATATCGTCAGATGCAAATTTTTTTTTGCAGCTGCCATCTTCAACCACCATCATTTTTTTTCTACCGCCATCATTTTTTTTCTTCAGCCATCTTTTTTTTTTACATACATCAATTGTGACAGTAGTCACCTGCTATCGGTACGACCTGCTTCAGCCATCAGAGGAACCACAAAAAATAACAAAAAATCAAATTTCGCCAAAAGGGCAAGTGCATCAAATTTTCAATTAAATATATAAAAAAAATTAGTTGAGTTCTGTACTACGAATACAAGGTTTTGTCATTGAAAGAAAGTTTTATCGTATTGTCAAGGGCAAAATAGTTCTTTCATAAACGGCATACGTGGAACTAAAACTAAACTTGATAGCTATTCCTATAAGAAAAAGATATGGTTAACAAAAAATTTTTTTATATATTCATTTTTATAATTATTAATAATACCATTGTACATATATTTTAATAATACATGTACAAAATATTACCTAAGTTTGTAAGGTCAAAATTGTCAATTAATTATAAAATAATAAATATGTTATATCTTTTGATTTATATGAAGAAAGCAATGACGTGTTGTCAATAAACTGATTGTATTGGGTGAGTGTGGCGGATTCTAAGTAGGTCCAGTGCGTCTGCGGTTATCGTGGGGATCACAAACAATTTTAGACTGGATGATTGTCGTGATCCAGGTTGGGAGGGCAACCATGGGGAGCACCATCATACTCCCTCTATGATATTCCCACCATGCCAAGTATTTCTCCGTCCATACATTTAGTTTTGCACAGTCATATTGACTGTGTGATTTGTCGAATACTATTACATCTTTCTTTTATTTTTATATAATGTTTTTATTGTTAGAGAATATTATTCACCAACAGCAGGGTAGGGTTGGGACCTCTCACCCTGATGCCTTATTGAGCTAGCCGTGGTAAACCCACTGTGTGGCGAATGCTTGTCAAAAGTGATATTGGGTAAAAACAGCTGACCCATACTATTCACAGTGAATTTGAACATCCAAAACAAGTGCACAACATTTTCTTAACTTTTGCAAAAATTGAGTTGGTGTCTTGTTCTCCAATTTTTTCAAATGTTTACAAAACCAATTTTTGGCACAAAAACAAATTGTTTACTAACCTGTTTGGATCCAAAGGGAAACGATGAAATTCGGAACCATCCAGATATCTTTTTGTGGACACTTTTATCATTTTCTCACAAATAAAATAATAGGAATAAATATTTTTATTAGAAAATGTTTCTTTTTTATTATGTATGTGTATTCTTTAAAACTTACACCACCATACAATTTTAGCCAATTAATTGTTTACTGGCTTTCAAACTTCATAAAAACGTAATTTGGCACAATATTTTTTTTTTGTTAATTTACAATTTTTTCCTACTATTTCGCGAAAATTATTTGTTAAATGTTATAATTTTTACAAAAAAAAAATTTAATTCCGACGAAAAACTAAAAGAGACAAAACATAAATAAAGTTATTTTATCTATCCCTGTTTGTTTTCCGTCCAGACCTGGCATCGCCTTTTTAGTGCTACCAGATCGGAAAAATAGTGTCGCGCCCAGTTGAATAGTCTACTCGTATGTTGCAAAACAACACTTAGAGTCTCTTGCACCAAATTTATTTAAAAAAATTTTATCGCTCGCAACATATCCTAAAATTTTAAGGTACATTCAATAGAATTATCGAGTAAAAAATAGATCATAAAAAATAAAAAAAGTAATTAAGAAAATTAACAAGTACAAACATAAAATTCTTAAAAAACATGCTGAAAATATGCTGGACAATTTCATACCCAACAAAAATATTCACCCCTATCGTGAATATTTTTTCCCTCGAAATATCTCCCTTTTCCCTAAATTTGCAATCGTGAATTACACAGGTCTGCGACCAAAAAACTGCATAGGATTTTTTTACATTTTCTTACAGATTTTGATGCTCTAAACTCAAATCCGTTTTCGGTTTTTCTCCATCACGTAGGGTTTTTTTTATGAGGGTGGAATTTTTTTTCCTTGAAGTAATAAACGTGTACACTAATTAATAGATAGTGCCAATTGTTTCTTGGAATCTGTTTAAGACTTTAGGTACTACCTAATGTTAATATGCATTTGAAAAGATGACCGGAGAATCGTGTGTATGTGTGTGTGTGGTAATAGGGGAAATGACAGGTACGCATGTGTACCAAATTAGTTTTAAGATTTAGTATTTAAGGAAGATAGTTTTTAAAAATAAACAGTTTTTTATCAACCGTCGTAGACTGAATTTACAACCGCTCTACATTAAGTGAAAACAGCAGTGTTTTATTTTACATCGCTTGAAACAAAGAAAAGCTCTCAGTAGACATACTGATATTCAAGTGAACAGTGCTGTTGTCTGTTAATCATGGCTACAAGGAGTTGTGTTATTTCTCAAACAGTTTTTGTTATATCTGTGGTGAATTCACTATTAAAAGTCAACAGAGAAATATAAGTGATTTTGTAAGGAAAGTTTATTTTGCCTACTTTAAATTAAAACTTGGTCATCAAGACAAACCATGGGCCCCGCATAAGGTGTGTAGAAGATGCGAAGAAGATCTTCGTTTGTGGTTTAAGGGAAAGAAAAATGCATTTCGATTTGGAATTCCTATGAAATGGCGTGAGCAGAAAAATCACACCTCTGACTGCTACTTCTGCTCAGTTGACGTAAACGGATTCAATTCAAAAAACAAAAGAAACATAAGTTATCCTATTCTTGACTCAGATATACGTCCAGTGCCCCATAGCTCCGAGATATCTATCCCGCAGCCACCTTCCAGTTTGGATGAATACCCTAGTGAGTTGGAGGACGAAGCTACATTACCTCCTCCGGGTGAATCAAGCTCAGACTTATCTTTTGTCGAAGATGGAAGGCCTCAACTACTTGCTCAAGGTGAGCTCAATGATTTAGTAAGAGATTTAGGTCTTTCAAAAGATGCAGCCGAACTGTTAGGTTCTAGATTAAAAAATAAAAACCTTTTATCACCTGGCACTTCTTTCTACTGGTACAGACTCCGAGAAAAAGAATTTACCCAGTTTTTCTCAAAAGAAGGAAATTTAGTTTTCTGCAATAATGTGGAAGAACTCATACATCGCTTTGATATAAAGTATGACTCATTTGAAAGGCGCCTATTCATTGACTCATCTAAGACTAGCCTTAAAGCAGTATTATTGCACAATGGAAATAAATTTGCCTTGATTCCGATTGGACATTCTGTGCATATGAAAGAAGATTATAACGATTTGGCCATTATCCTGGAAAAAATCAAGTATCAAGACCATCAATGGATGATTTGTGGGGACTTCAAAATACTGACAATGCTTTTGGGTCAGCAGGCAGGCTATACCAAATACCCATGCTTCTTATGCTTGTGGGATAGTAGAGCCAAAGAACAGCACTGGAAAAAAAGTGATTGGCCATCCCGAGAAACTCTAAAACCTGGAGAGAAAAATGTTATAAACACTACCTTGGTACCACCAGAAAAGGTTTTGTTGCCCCCTCTCCATATCAAATTGGGGTTGATGAAACAATTTGTAAAATCGCTGCAAAAGGATGGAGACTGTTTCAAATATTTATATAAAAAATTCCCGAAGCTGTTAGAAGCAAAGTTGAAAGGAGTTTTCACCGGCCCCGACATAAGAAAACTTTTAACGGACCCTTCATTTGTGGAAACTTTGAATGAGAAGGAAAAAGAAGCTTGGGTATCGTTCAAGGACGTAGTGCGAAAGTTTTTGGGAAATACTAAGGATCCTAACTATAAAACCATTGTGCAAAAGATGCTAGCAGCATACGAAGCTCAAGGCTGCAAGATGAGCTTGAAGGTTCATTTTTTACACTCTCACATAGACAATTTTCCTGAAAACCTGGGGGCTTACAGTGAAGAGCAGGGCGAGCGATTTCATCAGGATGTCCGTGATATCGAGAGAAGGTACCAAGGGCGATGGGATGTCACTATGCTTGCTGACTACTGTTGGCTGCTTAAGCGAGAAACTGAAGATGGAAATCGGAGAAGGAAAAGAAGAAGAGGTTTCATAAAGAACATGAATAAGTATACATATGTATCAAAATAATGTGTCGTTTGCTTTAAAAAAAAATATTTATTGTTTGAAAATTTTGAATAAAGGAGTGCTTTAACCAATTTTTTGCGTTTGAATTTGCAAAAAATCCTTATGTGATAGAAAAAAATGGCCATCACTTTTGAAATCAGCGCACTTTAAAACATATAATTCAGTAAAAATATCTCATGCAGCTGAAAAAATTTTTTTTTTCGCTGACCAGTGTTATTTTCATGGGAAAAAATTCGCATGTTCGAAAAAAAAATTGGTATCGCCGATTTTTATTCCCGTGAGTTTTTTGCCAAAAGTATTGTGACATTTTTCACAAACATTTTGTTTGGGAATAAAATTTAGAATTGTTGCAGCGGCAAATAAAATTAGAGAAACTGAAAATCAAGCAATCTAATAGTAATGATGGACTGTAAACATGTAAGAATGTGATAATTTTTTAGTTTTAAAAACGTATATTAATTATGAATTAGAATTTTTTTTTTGCCTTTTTATTAAAATTTTTTTATGTGATACATGAAGTACAACCAAAAATAACACAAATGTGATTTATTGTTTTTTAGATTTAAGATTTCGTATCTTTCTAAAGAATATTTCTTTCTTAATTTTAAACCGTAGACATGTTGTAAGCTACACAACACGACGACTTTCTGGTAGGCAGTTCTGGTTCAGTATATCTAAAAGGCATTTAAAAGCTGCTTTGTTAGCTAGAACATGTTGTTAGAACCTGCAAAGAATTTATTTATATGTACATATATGTACATAATGTTAACAATTCTTCATGTTTTCATTTACATTGTTTCTGCTAAGCACAATGGATTTGATGATTCTCTTAAATTCCGTCTTTTTATTTTTTCCAATAATTTCTTCTCTTCTTCTAATAACATAAATCGGAGCGAAATACTATGCATTTTATTTCTAAAATTCAACATTTAAATTTGAATCTATATATTTCCTAGCTTTGTGAAGTTTTTCCGCATAAACAAAGATGGCTTTTTGTTTTTGCTGGCGGAACTTAACAATTTTTTAAAACCTTCATCTCGGTGTTCTGCTATTCCTCCCATTTTAAAGTTATGTTGCTCATTAAGATTTTTTGCCGATGGGAGCTATCAAAGAAGTAGCGGCAACGATTTTAACATTGGAGTTTCTCAGCCAACTGTTTGTTGCATTTTGAACCAAATAATAAATTTCTTCGAAAAAAAAATATGCAAGAAATGGATAAATGCTCGGATGACCGAAGAAGAAAAAAATAAGAACAAAATGTCATTTTTTTCAAGTACTCGATTCCCGGGAGTAATTGGCTGTATATATGGAACCCACGTGCGAATCATAGCACATCCAAAAGAATTGCAACATTTGTACTTAAATCGGAAAGGATATTACAGCTTGAATGTCATGATAGTAAGGATGGAAATTTTCATTTGAATTTTTTAATATAAAAAATATGTCTTTTTAGTTGTGCGACTGTGAGATGAACATTCGGTACGTAGATGCTCGATACCCCGGTTCAAACCATGATTCCTTCGTGTGGAATATGAGTGAACGGAAACAATATTTGCAGCAGAATTTGGAGGGAAATACTTGGATTTTAGGTTTGAAACTTATTAGAGTTTTTATAATAAAAAATATCTATATATGATTGCATTTTCTTATATTTTCAGGTGACGCCGGGTACCCATTAGAATCATATCTAATAACACCATTTCGATCAGCTGCAGAGGATTCACAAGAAAGCCGCTTTAACATAATTCATGCAAAGGCAAGAAATATTATTGAACGAACAATTGGGGTGCTTAAAAGCAGATTTCGATGTTTGCTATCTGCAAGAGGTTTGCACTATGCTCCCGAAAAAGCGGCCAAAATTACCAATGTGTGTTGCACTCTGCACAATTTAAGCCAACATTTTAAGACGGAATTTCGTGATAATATGCAATTAGCGGTAGAAGTGGAAGTTGCAGAAAGTGCAGAAGCAAACTCAGAAGAGTCTGCACGACAAATTAGAAATAATTTAATGCATGCCATTTTAAATTAATTGAATAAATAAATAAAATAAAAATATTCCCTTTTTATTTAGCTTAAAAATAATAACAAAAGAAAAGGAAACAAAAACTTATTCAATAAGAAAAAATTAAATAAAACATATAAACTTATTCTAGTAAAATTATCACCAAATTCATATTTATCACGTTATTTAAAAAATATTTAATAAGTTTACAAAGAGAACAAGATTCTGAAGTGAAACAGTCCGTAATTATTCATTTGGAAAATTCACAGTTTGCTGTATATAGTAAAAATATGAACTACATAAAAAAAAATTCAAGCATTGGGCTTAAGCTTATTTCAGTAGAGGGACCACCCCCAGTTGTTGTAAAATTTTTTTTGTTGGCTGCCAGTTTTCTTTTTAAATTCGCTTTGTAGTGAGTCCATACCTATAATTGTTAAATTGTTAAGTTATACTTTATAAATTATTATTGAATAAATCTGCTACGAACCCTTTGCCATTCTTTTGAGCTTCTAATAGGAGGACCTAAACTGTTTAATTGTACGGCGAAGTCATCCCATTTCTCTTTCACAATCATTTTGTTGCACCCAAATGGTAGCTTACCGCGGCCAATATCAAGGTGAAGCGTCATCAACTCAACCAGCTTTTCCATCTGCTTCTTATTAGTTATTTTTCTACAAAATGTTTTAAAGTTTTGTAATAAATACTTTTGAAAAAATAAAATGTTATAGATATACTTACAAATGTTTCTCCATTTTGATTTTTAACTCGAAAATAAACTGACCACTACAACAAGACAACAGCTAATAAGCAGTTTTTGGCAGTTTTTACAACACATAAGACAACATGTGAACGGTAATCGCCGAAAATTTAGATACACAATTGAAAAGACAACACAACAGATAAGTGTTGTAAACCGTAATCGCAATTCACAACATACAACACCAAAATAGTTAAGTGTTGTGAACCATAATCGGGGCCTAAATATATTTTAAATGGTCCACATTCTCTGTTTAAATATTGATTTTTCAGCTCTGTAAAAACAGGAAAAAAAAGGAAATTTTTAGGTGGCGAAGATGCAGAACTTTATAGAAACAGAAAAGGATTTTTTCCTTTAATGTTCAAAAATTATGCAGTAGTGAATTAGATATAGTGGACATTGTTGCTCTTTGGCCAGGCTCTACACATGATGCTACAATTTTTTGTAATTCCCGTATATGCAGCAGATTTGAATCAAACGAATTTGGAGGCGCAGTTATTGTAGCCGATGGTGGATATCCATGTACCAAGCACTTGATGATACCTCTTTCAAAAATAAACTTTATAATGAGTCTCTTATAAGAACACGGAGTTGTGCAGAACGAACATATGGTGTTTGCAAAAATCTCTTTCCTGTTCTATCTTTTGGAATTCGCATGAATGTGAAAGCTGTGGAAGCAGTAATTACTCGTATATCAACAGCTATTTTACAAAATATTTGTAACTAATTTAATGATAAAAACGCACCCCCATTATCCGAAAGAATGGAGAATGAAATTCGTGTTGCACTGAATGTTCCCGTCTCACAACATTCTCAAAACAAAAACACTTATCAGCAAGATATTATAAATAATAATTTTCAAAACTTGTAAATTTATGTTAGCAACAAAAGAACATATTTTTTTAATAATTTCTAAAGGTAAGATCACACTATCGGTGCAAATAGCACAATCTGTAACGATTTTCATCGTGCTACATCCGTGCACAATGTAAAAGTTGGCCCGACATAATATTTATAGTTTATATTATCGTCGCAGATTGTGACAAATTTTTTCGGTACATGTCGGCCAAAACTTATATGTGACAATTATCGGTACGATACATTCACACCATCGTCCTTTACTATGCAAATTCAATTTTATGTAGTGTTACCATTTTGCGTTGTGCTTAAAAAAAATTTTATTTCCAGCAATATTTGTAAGCTTTTTATTTGTGGCAGCACTGATTTCATTGTTTTTCTGATTTACTTTAAGTAGACTCCAAATGGATTTATATCAAAAAAGGAAAATTGCTGTGGCCATTTACACTGTGGCATCAATAATTAAAAGAAATAAAATTGCTAAAAAAAAAAAATAAACAAGAAGCGAAATATTTGGGTAAGAGAGTGGCTAGAAAAGAGATGTAAGTACGGTGCATACGAAAGTACTTTGCGTGAGTTTCGTGAGGTCAGCAACCAAAAATTTTTATTTAAAAATTACTTGCGAATGAGTGAGCAAAACTTTAATGAATTGGCTGAACTAATTGCACCATACGTCCAAAAGCAGGACACCACTTTTCGAAAAGCTATTCCAGTTTGTCAGCGCTTAGCTTGTACCCTTCGCTATTTAGCCACTGGCGATAGCTACAAAAGCCTGTCTGTTGTTTTTCGAATCGCTCCAAACACAATATCAATTTTTATACCAGAAGTTTGTCATGCAATTTTCAAAGTACTTAAAAATAATTATCTAAAGGTAAAAGTATATTTCTATTTTAAACTGAATACAAATTATTCAATTCTTATTTTAAGATGCCGTCAACACAAGAACATTGGCTTGAAATTGCCTCGAAGCTTGAAACCTTATGGAACTACCCCAACTGCATAGGAGCAGTTGATGGGAAACATATAAATATGATTGCACCACCAAAATCAGGCAGCAGCTTTTATAATTATAAAGGGTTTCACAGCATAGTACTTATGGCAATTGTTGATGCAGAGTACAAGTATTTGTATGTTGATGTCGGCTGTAATGGACGCATTTCAGATGGTGGAGTTTTTAGTAAATGCTCCTTTCAACAAGCTTTGGATAGCAATAAGCTCAACTTACCGGCAACATCTCCTTTGCCAGGTTCTGAAATTACCGTACCATATGTTCTAGTAGCAGACGATGCTTTTAGAATGCAAACTAATTTACTTAAGCCATATCCTGGACGCAGTCTATCAGCAGGCCAACGCATTTTTAACTATAGATTATCAAGAGCAAGAAGAATAGTTGAAAATGTATTTGGAATTATGGCAAAGCATTTCGAAGTTTTCTCTCGTCCAATAAAACTAAATGAAAATAAAACTATGCACGTGACATTAGCTTGCTGCGCCCTGCATAATTTTTTAGTGACAAAAAATCCTAATTATAAAGCATCATTAATAGATCATTATGACGAAAATGGAAACCTTGTTACTGGAGCACGTCCAAGTAATTTCCCAACAACGTTTGAACAGTCAGCAGAACAAGCTACAAGAAATCCGAAGCCAATACGAAACTTACTTCATGTCACCAGCTGGTGAGCTGTCTTGGCAGTATAAACTATTATAAAAGTTGCGTCCGAAATCTTAATATTTGTATATTATTTAATTAATGTACTCGTACTACTGGTATTATAATATATTGCAGACTAATTAATAATAAGTATACCGAAACCTGAAATAAAATCTATTTTTTAACAAGTGTATCCTACCTAATATAACATATGAAAGAAAATAAATCAATCTGTAATTAAAACAATGTTATTAATATTTTATTTTCAGTCCATTTTCTTTTCTTAAAGCTATAGAAAATTAATTATTACATATAAAGAGTGATTTTTTTGCTATTATCTTTTTGGCAACACTAGTTTTGACAGCTCACGCACGTTTTGTATCTTGTGTCACTGTCAAACATCTTCAGTTTGGTCTATAATTTAATCATGAATCGTCTTACAAACGAACAACGCTTGCAAATTATTGAATTTTATTACCAAAATGCGTGCTCTGTTAAGAAAGTTCATCGCGCGCTTCTTCCATTTTATGGTCAGTTTAATCGACCTACTGAGGCTTCTATTCGGGCTATTGTAACAAAATTTCGCAGCAAATTTACATTGTTGGACATTAAACCACCAACACGCTTACGTAGAGTGCGAACTGAAGAAAATATCGCAGCCGTATCGGCCAGTGTTGGTGATGACCGTGAATTATCGATTCGGCGCCGTTCGCAGCAATTGGGCCTCTGTTACTCCACTACGTGGAAAATTTTGCGGAAGGATTTGGGTGTGAAGCCTTATAAGATACAACTGGTGCAAGAATTGAAGCCAAACGACCTACCACAACGCCAAATTTTTGGTGAATGGGCTCTTGAAAAGTTAGATGAAGATCCACTTTTTTATCGAAGAATTGTGTTCAGCGACGAGGCTCATTTCTGGTTGAATGGATACGTGAACAAGCAAAACTACCGTATTTGGAGTGAAGAGCAGCCAGAAGCATTGCAAGAGCTACCAATGCATCCACAAAAAACAACCGTTTGGTGCGGATTATGGGCTGGCGGCATCATTGGGCCGTATTTCTTCAAAGATGATGCGAATCACAACGTTACTGTGAATGGTGAGCGCTACCGTGCGATGATAACAAACTTTTTTTTGCCCAAAATGGAAGAGCTTGACTTGCATGACATGTGGTTTCAACAAGACGGTGCCACATGCCACACAGCACGCGAAACAATGGACCAATTGAGAGGCGAGTTCGGTGAACAGTTTTTTTCACGCTTGGGACCAGTCAATTGGCCGCCCAGATCGTGCGATTTAACGCCTCTAGACTATTTTTTGTGGGGCTATGTTAAGGCTAATGTCTATAGGGACAAGCCCGCTTCGATTGACGCACTGGAAGCCAACATTGCCAACATTATTCGTGAGATACCGGCCGAAATGTTGGAAAGAGTATGCCAAAATTGGACTAAGCGGATGGACCATTTGAGGCGCAGCCGCGGCCAACATTTGCATGAAATAATCTTCAAACATTAAATTATATCGACCCAACTATCGATCCAAATAAATATTTCATGCATTTTTCTGAATTTTATGTGTTTTTTTTTTTAAATTTCCGATAGTTCTTATAAAATCACCTTTTATATTTGGCTGTTAAAACTTAACATAAAAAACAAATTCATATTCAACGTTTTCTTAAAAAAATATTAAAGCAATAACTATATATACATAAGTTAAAACTTTTAATTGTCGTATGCATATAGATATGTCTAATTCATTTAATGCTAACATAAGCGTATACGATTACATACTTTTACATACGAGTATATAACATTTAAAATAAATTGTATGAAAAAAAATTAAATTTGTGCAATTCACATGTTGTATTTTGCAACATTTGATTAAATTTACTCATCTTCTGCTAAAATAGCTTCCATTGCTTTTTTTACCAGCTCAGCATGTAGCTTTGTTGCAGCTTTCACATTTTTTTCAGCGAGGTCGCGCAACTGCAATGCTAAGTATATGCCAACTCCATGCCATTTGTCAACATCGGCATCTAAAAACTTTAGCGCACGCTGCATTACATCATCTGGCGATACCCTTTCTTTTGTTGTGTTATTGGAGCATATGTTTGCTGTTCTATTTTTATCTGAACAAAATGTGCTTGATTGACTTTCCTCTACAGCTTCAAAATTAGACACTGATGAGGTGCTTCTAAGCTTATCATGGTGGTGATAAAACTGCATGGCAGTCCAAAATGGCCAGTGGGGTTCCGCAGATTGTAATCCTTGTCCAGACTTTGCCTTCATTTTTTTTAACACTCATAAATGATGTTTTTATATTTGCCCATTTGGCCTTGCATCCCTCTACATCATGCAGTATAAACTTTTCTGCTATGTCTTGCCAGGCTCTATCTCTTTTTTGTCGATCTTTATATTCCGCGCAAGAGTATTCCCAAATGCAAGGGTATGCTTCAACTGCCTGTATGAGCTCATGCGTAGCCTCATTTGTCCATGATAAGGTTATATGGGGCTTTCTTCTTTTCTTCTTTGGTGAAATGCCTTCGTCCAAGATGGCAATAAATTCACAATCCGCATCTTCAGAATCCATTAAATCGTTTTCTAAAAATGGTAATTTATAAAAGATAAATGTTTTTTAATGTTTAATTATCTATTTTGTAGTGATAAATTAAAAAAAGTTAAATTACTCACTTTTTTCCTTTTGAAAATATGTAAACAAATCAAAAACACTTTGTATATCGGCGCTGATTGTCAACTTAGATCGGCGCGCTAGTGGCAGATAAAAATCGGCTCATTTTTTACAACTTTATTGCTTTACATTGTGCAAACGAGCATTCACATTATCGGCACAACAGCAATGATATTGATTGGCCAAAGGCAGCACAATTTCGGCGCAGATAATTATATTTTTAAAAAATACTAGCGTTCACACTATCGGTATATAAAATGAGCCGAAAATCGGTACATTGCGCAGATAGTGTGATCATACCTTAATAAACTCAAAAAATAATCATTTTCATTTCTAATAAACTCAAAAAAAGGAACTTCATGTTATGTTACATCTATTGCTTCAAGGTACTTGAGATCTGTTATTTTATAAAATAAATTTCAAATGCGATTTATAGAATTTATTTAAATCGTATGAGTTCTGTTTCATGCTTCTCAGCCAATAAGCGCGTTTGAAGCCCATGTAGCTCTTTCATTTGCGAAACTCGAAGTTCGTGGTCACTTTGTATTATCTCGATTTCTTTCTTTAGCTTCACTTCCGTCCACTTAGCTTTTACATCGGCCAGATTCTTCCAGCTGCATTGCTTATCATTTCGTGACTTTGGCAAACTTAGTTTCTCGTTTTTTTTACTTTTTAGCATACCTGGAGTATAGCTTTCCCAACAGGTTGAGTCTTTTATGATACATTCCGGTTCTGTAAAGGAATTATTATATATATTTCTTAGAAGAGTAATTTATCAAAGCTTATTTAAAATACATACCTTCAACAGAAACATCTTCAATAAATTCTGGTTCCATGGCCACAGAATCACTGTCGTATTGTGATACAATTCCATCCATTTGGGTGGAATAATATTTTTTTAAATGTTATCATAGGCATTATGTTCCTGTTTTTGTGGTGGTCCTCCACCTGTTTCGTAGAGTGCACGCTTTTCGACCGATTAACGTTTTTTTAAGTTGCTTTTTAAATTTAAATATTTTGTCTTCAGGTTCGGCTATAGCCTGTAGTCATTGAATTAAACTGTATTTCCACTTCTTTCCAAACTCTATCTTTTTCTACGCTAGTTACATTATCTATTTTTTTGTTTTCTATTACGGAAGCCCGAGCCTCTACAATATTTAATAATAATTCTATTTCTTCCGCAGAAAAATTTTTTGTGCGCGTTTCCATTTTAATTTGTTTCTTTTTCAATAAACAGCTGCATATTCCGGCTTCCATATTTAATAGCAAAGCGCTACCAGACTTATTTATGTTTTAATAATTTAGTTGGTGAAAATAAAAGTTTTTTAAATAGACTTTAAATAAAGATTGTTAATTAACTTAAAATTTGTTTAAACATAGAGTTGTATTTGTTGGTGACGCTTATGGCATTGCCGAATGTTTGTTTCTTGAACTTGATTTAGGAAATATTAAACTCCTTGTAGGTGTTGTTTATCTTCCCCATGGAGACTTTGCTTCACTTGAAGGACAGTTGTCTGATTTGCTTGTTAGGGAATACCTATATTGTAGTTATGGATGATTTTAATAATAATATTTTTGATATTGATAAAGGGTTAAAAGTAAGGGACATTTGTAGCAGGTTAAACCTTTCCGTACTACATAACTCTATATATTCATGTGGGACACAATTCGACTTCTTTACTGGATTACTTTTTGGTTTCTTCTACTAAGGAAGTTAGGCATTCTGGCCAATTTCAATGCCCTGGTATAACGCGTCACTCTTTTATTTTTGTTTCTTTTGAAATACCTAGACCAACTAATAGGCAATATTATGAATATTATGACTATGATGCTGTCGATCACGGTTCCTCATTCAGGCTGCAAATGTTTGAAATTTTGAGAATATGCTACATACTGCTAATGTTGATGAACAGTAGAATATTTTGATGAATAACTTGGTGCTTATACATACAATAGTTCCTCTCAGAAGGCGCTTTATTGGCAGTAGTTGCGAATCTTAGTTTTCTGATCCTGAGATATTGTATCATGCTTCTATTAGAGATCTTGCTTATAGAACTTATCTTAGAGATAGAAATGAGGTAAATTTGGAGAGCCATTTATCGCTGCAGAAATCGTGTTAATAGTGTCATTAGAAAAATTAAAAAAAAGAGCTCATAGTTTGTTATTTGAGGACAAAAACAGTAAGGGTATTTGGTCTTTCCTAAATAAACATTTAGTTGTAGACAATGTTGTATCGAGTGTTCCTGATCCTAATTATTTAAATAATATTTTTTCCTCTAATCGTGCTATCGTCATGATGTTTTTTCTTTTTCTACAGTTGAGTTTACTGAAATGGTTTCAGCTTTTGTACGTATAAAGTCAAATGCAGTTGGCAGTGATGGTCTTACATTAAAGTTTATCAGGCGGTTAATACCAATTATTGGTTATTTTTTCTACACCTGGTCAATACAATTCTGACTACTTCTCAATTTCCAGTTTTATGGAAAAACAGCTAGAATTGTTCCTATAAAGAAGAAAGATGTAGCAACCAGTGATGCTTTGGAATTTAGGCCGATTTCAATATTGCCGATATTGCCAAAGTTGGTTGAGCATATACAGGCATGTTCTGAAATCACGGTGATTTTAAACCACGAACGATTTTAAAATCACGTTAGTGATTTTTTGGTGTTCTGGAAATCACGAGATTTTAACTTTTGAGTAGTGATTTTTACTGTTTTCAATCACGAGCTTAAAGCTCTTTTGTTGTGTTTACAATAAAATTTACTCAGAAAAAGAAGAACAAGAACTAAATATCACGAAAAATATAAGCAAAAGAAAAAAAAAAATTCGCACAAAATAAAGCGTATTTTGAAATTATTAAATTTACGTTTCCGTTGTAAAATATAATTAATTTTTTGACAAAAACTAATAAAAACAATTCAAAGTAAGTGTATTTAATCATTATGTTAAGGAATTTATAGCAAAATGCTTAAAATGCTGCAAGTGATTTGATATCGTTAGGCAGTTTGCTGACCGGTTTTAAATCACGAGATGTCAAATGATTTTGTGCGCAGAACACCTTTTTCGTGATTTGAAGTCACTTTGAGAGAAAGTGATTTTCAGAACATGCCTGATAATGAAAATACAAATTGATGAAAAACGTTTATTACATGAATGTCAATCTGGATTTAGATGCAACAATAGCACTACTTCCTTGCTTCTTGGCCTAACTGACAATATTAAGTATGGTTTATCTGATGATAGTGTTTGTATACTGCTATCACTAGATTTGTCCAAGCCTTTTGACAGGGTCAATCATAAACTTTTAGTAAAAAAATTACATAGGCTTTTTGATTTATCAAGCTCTGCTTGTAAGTTGTTGTATTCTTATCTCTCTGACAGAAGCTAATATGTTATTAGTAGTGGTAGCTGTTCAGATGTGCTTCCAGTTCATAGCGGAGTGCCTCAAGGACCTGTACTTCGACATCTTCTCTTTATACTTTTTATTAACGGCCATTTAAAAAAAGGTTGAGTTAAACTTTTATATTTAAGAAGCAAATTTCTAACCCAACCTTCAATAGCAGGAGAAATTGTGTAGATTCGCTCTTCTGAGCTTTTAGATAAATTCATGTTTATCATAATCTTTGTCTTGTTATCTACCAATTTTTTGTTTCTAACGTTTACCGACAAGTCAAACTCATACAAAAAATCTATGCCTATTATTGGCTTTGTGACGTCGGCGACAATAAATTCCCATTCCAATTTTCTTCCTAGGCCAAAATCTACTGACACCCGTTTAGTACCATATGTTTTTATTGGGGTACCATTTGCAGCATACAATTCGTATGTATGCGGAGCGCTACGATTAGTTGGTGGTATAACCGAAAAATCAGCGCCGGTGTCTACTAAATACCTAATTTTTGTTTTGTTGTCTGACGAAAAGGCGACGATTTTCTGCAGCTTCTGCCATGTTTGTCGCCGTCGACAGAGCTGCAGTTAGTTTTCCGACTTCAAATTTTTGTATTTGCAGGGCTCTATGCATTTTTTTGCCTGGTCCCCAAAACGATAATGATACTTACAGAAGGGAAAACGTACCTTTTGGTTTGACTTACTGCGACTGCGTTGTTGTTGTGTGCGGTTGGACGAACGGCCTCTTTCATCGTTTTCTATTCGCAGTTGTTTTAGTTGCCTGCGAAGGTTTTCAATTTCAGATCTGAGACTAGAATCATGGTGAAGTGCTGCTATTGTTGGATAATTTTGCACTTCCATTAATTTATCGGCCTGCTGTACCATTTGCGTGGAGCCTCCGTCAACAATAGATACAACAGAATGTACCGTCTCAGGCAACCGTTCCATCCACAGTGATTTTAATGCATCATCAGTTATTTTGTCACCTGCTAGGTCCTTCATTCTTCTTAATAATTGAGATGGTTTCAGATCACCTAGTTCAACCTCTTTTATTAGCTTTCTCAGTTTAGGGTGGTCTGAATCAGTATATTCCGCAACGAGGGCTGATTTTATGGCATTATATTTATTTTCGGTAAGAGGGTTGCGAACAATATCTGCCAATTGCAGCAGGTATTGTGACTCCCACGCAGATATCACATGGTGATACATTGTGTCGTCTTGCTTTATACCAGCGACAGTGAATTGTGACTCCATTTGTATGAAGTAATGAATTGCATTAAATCTTATATTTAAATCATGTTTAGACTGTTGAAAAACACATGCAGTCATCATTTCCCCATATTATAAAACACTAGGACTACACACGGCAAGTTTAGTTGGGCAATTCTTGATTTTGTAGTATATAATATATATATATATATATATATATATATATATATATATATATATATAAATATATATATATAGTATATATATATTAATATATATATACTCAGGGTTGTTACAGAATCCAAGTCAGAATTGTCACTTATTAGAATTTAAAATCGATTCTGATATGAATGGGTCTTATGAAACTGTGTCGTTTTTACGTTGATTCGAAAATGAACAAAACCCATGTTCGAATCTGCTGTTTTCTATTGTTTATATATTTTTTAAATTTTAACAAGAAATTTTTGCTATTTTTTATTATCTTTTACATTACAATATTTGAAAAAATAAATAAATAATTTAAAATGGTTGAGGATATAGTGTTATCAGAAGAAGAATGTAGTGTAAAAATTGAAACGAAAAATATTGCGGGAATATAACAATCCACTAGAACTGCCGGAGACAACGTAAGTATTATTATTATTATTATTATATTATTTATTAATAGATTTCATAGATTTGTATACAAAAATTCATTATTAATACATTTAGATTATCTATAGTGGCTCTAACTTATAGTTGTGAGCCAGATTGGCACGAGTAACTTATACGTAAAAATTTAAAAAAAAAAAAAAAAAATACAAATAAAAATAAATTAATTAATGTTAACATTTACTTTGCACCATTTGAACAAAATTTAAAGAAAATAAATATAATATATATACATATTGCATCAGATTAATTATTTACAAATAAAAGTTCGCTATTTATATCTATACATTATATTCATTCATAATTAAAGTACGATATTTTAACGCAGATTCTATGTACTTATACAAAGAATAAAAGTTCTCACCGTTAAGTATATTCGTAGCTTCATTGAGGCTGATTAGAGGTTTGCCAAAGTAGTGTCTTCGAATATCCTTGAAAATGGGACAAACTCCCAGAAAATGATATGTATCTTCTATTTCATGTAAGTTGCACATTGTACATGTGCTAGTTGTGTGGTTGCTATAAAGTTTTCCATTTAAGTCAAGTAGACCACCCCTCGCTTTTATCAACAGGCAGGTGGCACGTGATGAAAAACTATTTGCTAGTTTTGGAGTAACGTTAAAATTAAGTACAGAATACATATCGTGGTGAGAGTTCTTTGCGCAATTTATAAAATCTTCTTGTTCTTTTGCTCTTAGACGGCTAATAATAGTTTGCCAATAAGTACATAGAGGCTGGTTGATATTCCATGGAGAAATATTTAAGTTTTGACTTATATTGGTCCATTCCTTGGCCCAGTATACGTTCAGGGATATGACAGCTTTGGCGAGTATTTGAGGTAGTCTATCGGGGCTCATCTTTAACACTCTATTTATATAATCGAAGTGGAGTTTTAATGTTGAAATATATAAAGAGTCGAAATCAGTTTCTAAGTGTAGCATATAGTTTGGTGTTGATGCAGGTAGGTATAACATCTTTTTAATAAAAAACCTGAACAATTTTTCAACAGAGTCATATTTGATGTAGCCCCAAACTTGTGCGGCATAAAACATTATAGACCGTGCTGCTGCATGAAATATTTTAAGCTTGTTCTGTTTCGAGATATGAGGGTGATTGATGTACTTAGACCACGTTGAGTTTATTGCAAGCTTGGAGGCAGAAAGCTTATTTTTCAAATGGTTATTAAAAGATAAATTGTATGTGATATCCACGCCCAAATACTTATAACTGTTCACAATTTCAATAGTTTCAGTGCCAAATCGCCAATTTAGTGTACTCGAGATTCGTGGACCAGAACGAAAAATCATTATTTTAGATTTACTTAAATTTGCAGTTAAGTACCATAATCTACAGTATTTGTACAAAGTATCTATCATTTTCTGTAGATCTTCTGGTGAGTCTGCTAATATGACAATATCGTCTGCATACAGGAGAATCTTAACCGTTGTGCCTGCAATATTAACACCACATGGTAACTCATCAGCCAAGTCGTTTACGTATAACGAAAAAAGAACTGGGCTTAGAACACAGCCTTGCTTAACACCCATATCAAAAACAAAACTATCCGAGAAGGTAGAACCGTCCCAAATGCGACACGTGGTATTCTCATACGAATTTTGTAGAATTCTTATTATTTTAGATGAAAGTCCTAAGCAGGAGAGTTTAAAGAATAAGCTGTTCCTGGGTATTGTGTCAAATGCGCAGGAAAAATCAACAAAGAAGGCGTATGTGTTTTTTCCGATCGATCTGTTAAGGTTGAAAATGCTCACTAGATTAAATATATTATCCACAATAGAGTAATTTTTTCTGAAGCCAGCCTGATACTCATTCATAATATTGTTTGTGGTTATCCATTCTGTTATTCTATTTAATATAATAGAATTAAAGATCTTACATATTGAGTCAATCAAGGATAGGCCGCGATATTCGGGTCACCTTTTTTATAAAGGGGTATTAATATAGAGGACCGAAAATTTGTTGGGATGGTTTCCCGTAGAAATATTATATTGTAAATATTTAGTAATTCACCAATAAGGCTGCGAGGAGCAAATTTGTAGAATTCATAGGGGATGCCATCTTCCCCGGGTGATTTACTGGGCTTTAGGTTTTTTAATACTTAAATGACTTCGCAGAGTTCTATAGGGCTATCCAGAAAAGCGTCAATATAGTAAGGCATTGACCACATAACTGCTCGTTCATCAACTGATTTCTTTAACAAAGTGCTAAAATGTATGTAAAAGTCATCAGCAGTCATATTACTTGCAACATTTGTCTTGTGCGTTTTTAATGAGTTTGAAAGATTCCACCAGTCACTGGAACATTTTACTTTGTTAAGCAGGCTTAGGTTTTTGTTATAATACTCACGCTTTTTATTATTACATATGCTTACAAATTTATGTCTGGCATGGAAATATATGATTTTGTTGTGGTTTGATTGATTTTTTCTGTAATTACTAAGCACTTTTATCATATACCTTCGTGCTCGAAAGTATTTCCAGTCGAACCATTTTTGTTTGGGTTCAAAAAGCTTTTGGTTGGATTCCGTAATGGCAGCTTGTTTAATTTTTGTTGTTAATGAGGTAACTAGATAGTCTATGGGTAAATTAGTGCTTACATCGATGTTCGTGTCAGGGGTAGATAAGTTTTCTGCATACTTGGCGACGTGCTTATTTTTCCAACGCAATTTACAAAAAGACTTTTTAGTAATGTTAAAAACAGAAACTTTTATGCACAAGCATAAAGGAAAATGGTCTGAATATGGTTTAGCAGGAATTGAAAATTCTTCAACAAATTTAAGAAAGCTTTGTGAACAGATAAAGTAATCAATGACGGAACTACCCATTGCACCACAAAAACTATATTCACCATTTTTATCCCCACTAGTTCTGCCATTTAGTATTATACCTCCAAAATTTTCCACAAGTTCGATCAATTTTTTACCATATGTATTTAATATCTTGTCTTTGGAATTTCTATGGACCTCTATATTTGTATATTGCAATAAATTTTGATCTAAAATTTGTTCATTTGACGTACGAGCATTTAAATCACCAAATATGCAAAAGTTAACAGGTTTTATTTCATTCATGAGCCTTTCGAGTGATGCCAGATCTGTGAGCCAATTTGTACAATTCAAATATCTTGGTATTAAGTAGAATAAGCAATTGTCAAATTTAGCAGTTAAAAATGTTTCGTTATTAATACTATGATATTTGAAAGAAAATATTTTCACGAGCTCATTTTTGTAACCATATAGACACCCACCACTTGCACGACCGGCTCTATGAGTTTTCTTTGCAAGGATCCAATGTAAAGTGCAATTCTTAAAATACGTAGAAAATATGTTCTGCCTCTCAGATATAACATGCGTCTCAAAAAGAAAGAATAAATCAAATGAGTTGACATAAGTTATGAAATTACCAAAATTTATTGAGTTAGCGAGATTAGCTACATTATACGATAGTAAACTGCACGTGTGGAATTGCTATTGTTGCGTGGGTACATTGTCATTGCTTTTAACCATGACTTCAACAGGGTAGTTACATTCTGTCAGTAATTTGCACAAAAACTCGGCATTTACTGTAGAGGTCGCCATAACTTTGTTATTGGCCCATGTATATTTTTTATGGTCTTTAAAAATGCAAAATTCTCCTAGTCTGACTCTAATATTTTTGTTGGCTTTCGAAATGTTTTTACTTATTTGACGCAAATTGTAACGTACGTTTTGCTCCATTTCCGTGTAGTCTTTGTGTATATACACATTTTTTCCATTCAATTTATTTTTAGCCGCATATACGTTATATGCTTGCAGGCTAGTACCCAAGGTGAAACAGACCGATTTACCCTTTGCTGGTATTCTCGTAGAGATTATTTTACGTCCAGAACTTCTGTACATAACTTTATAAATTCAGTTTTCATTGTATTTGCCACGCCGCCGTTTAAGCCAGAAACAATAATACTTGTTGCTCTACATTTGCGGTCCATAAACTCGAGTCTGGTGGATAACTTATTTATTTCGGCTTTCAGGATTGCATTCTCCTCTTTCAACTCTTTAACTTCTCTCTTGATATCGGCAAGGTCAGCCTTTCTAGTGACATCCTTCAGTTTATCATCCAACAAATTACATAATCTATCCCATGAGAACGTATCCTGGGTATTTGTTCGATTTACGCTTTCCATTTTACAATCACTTGAAAATTTTTTGTAACTATTGTTTTCAGTTTGTTCTGGAGATGTGGTGTAATGGGGTCTTTTGTTGTTCATTTGTTATTTGTCAGCCGGTGTAGTGTAAAACACGCCTTATGCTTTTTTATCAAATTCTTGGCATACTTTAGGGCTTAGACTTAAACTAAAACTAGACAGCACTATTTGTATAAAACAACTGACCACAACAATGTTTACCAAACAAAACAAATTATATTATATATATATATATATTCGTGCGCATATAGACTAGTCTGCTAAATTGTGATAGACATACATTATTGAAGCTTTGTTTGATTATTTGTGATTTGGGTGTTCCTGCACTTGGTCATTCCACAATATCAAGACTTACTGCTTAGTATTAGTGCATCCATACGAGTATATACATACATATATATATTTTTTTTTGCTGTCTCTGAGTGTTGACTGATGTGTATTTCGGAACATATCTGGGATTGCTAAAAAGATTTACAATGGCTCTTCAAAGAAATGCCTACAAATGTTCCGCCTGTAAGAATCTTACAAAAATTCAACCTTGCGTGGGCTGCGCACTCTGCAATAATTATTTTCAGATCTGAACAACATGCGTTTCTAGCCAAAAATAAAATACTGAAATTTATTTGCCAACAGTGTTCCTCTAAAACTAAATGTTGCAATATTGAAGACGACCTAACAAATGGATTTTCATCTTTCACTGCCTTATTGGAGAAAAACCTAGAGGAGAGGCTCTCTGAACATATATGAAAGATTGATGAGCACTTCGAATATGTCTTAAAGCTGATAAAGCGTACATTTGTGAAAAAATTAAATTATTTATAAAAATATTAAAATTAAATACTTTTCAAGAAAAAATTAAGAATAAGCAAAACTTCAAGTAAAATCAAGTGAAGACAATAAACAAAATAAATTAAAGATAAAAAAAGAGTCATAGTTTTATATTGTTCAATCAAAATGACTGAGTGCTTTAAATGTAAAACAAATACGAGGAGAAACTGGAATTAGATGCATGGGAGTATATCGCACATCAAGTAAGTGCGAGGGAGTAGACCAATATTCCCAAAAATTTTTGGAAGGCAATAATTATATAAGTTATATGTGTGATGACTGCCTACAGTACATTCGAGATATGGATATGGTTTTGAAAGATATATGTATACGAGGAAGTGAAAAAGACTAAACAGACTATGATAAACTATAATAAACACGAATTCGGTACATTAGTAAAACATAATGAAGATGATCGATGTGAAGAAAACATACTCTGACAACATACTTTGACCCACAGTTGTAAAAATAGTAGGGAAGTATGAAAAGTACCTTAAAATAGTATTGTTGTAAAAAAAAGTATTTATGTTTCTTTTTCATTTATTTCAAAGTAGAGATGCCGGATAACTTTTTCCGATTTTTTTGGAAAAAAAAACCCCACAATTCCACAAAAAAACTTATGTATACATATGGAACGTGTTTTAGTAAAGATTATTTTAACATATATTTTCGTATAAATACATAATAAGAATACATACACTATTTAACAGAATTATTTTTTAATCATTTTCTGAAACAGACATTACATTTTTGAAATTAAAATAATCCAAAATTTTTTTAATTTCAAATAAAAATATGTTTAGGAATTGCGTATAAATTCCTCAATTAATTAGTGAGAGAAAACTTTTATTATTTGTTAATAAAGTAACGTCTTTATTTATAAAACTATAACATTTAATTTATTTGATTTTCTGGTTTTTACCACAAGCGTGTGTATCTGTCAGCGAACCAAAACGGAAGAGAAAAAAGAACGATTAGCATTCTCGGTGTTGTCAAAAATGATATTCTGTGTACCAAGTAGTCGGTACAACTGACAGGGTACGCCACATCACTCCCCCGGCTAGAGGAGGCCTACCTGAAACGTGAAGGAATCGTAACACGTCTTCCACATCTGGTAGTTTTAGTACGTACTACTTCGGGCAATGTGGGTGTGTTGTTACTCTTGTTTTCGTTGACTGGAGAAGCATTTACATTTGTTGGTGGTTCTGTTGAAGTTGTAGTTTCGTCGGGTAAGGTTGTGGTCCTATCAGGTAAAGTTGGTATTTTATCAGGTAAAGCTGGTATTGTATCAGGTAAAGCTGGTATTTTATCAGGTAAAGCTGGTATTTTATCAGGTAAGGCTGGTATTTTATCAGGTGTGTCATTTGTAAGTCTTCTGTTGGGACTTTCGTCGCGGTCTGTATTTGATAGGAAGGCTGGTTTTAAACGGTCTATACTTATGTTGCTGTGGCGGCCTCTAATGAGAATTTCAAAAAACTTTTCATACCGTTTTATAACCAAGTAGGGGCCATCATATGGATGAGTGAGTGAAGGTCGTATTGAGTCGTTGCGAACAAAAACGTGTGATGAGGACCAAAGGTTTTTTGAAACGAAAGTGCTCGGCGCTGAGTGGTGAGCAGTTGAGGTTGGCCTAAGCTTTTGCAAAGCTGTTCGGAGTTCAGTGACGAAATCGTTGCTGGAAACTGAAGCCTTCGACGATTGAAAGAATTCACCTGGTATCGTCAGCGTCGAGCCGTAAACTAATTCTGCTGGTGAGGCGTTAATATCTGGTTTGAAAGCGACACGTAAGCCCAGTAATATCATTGGTAAATGAGTTACCCATTTTGCAGGGTTATGACACAGAATTGCTGCTTTCAGAGATCGATGCCATCTTTCGACCATCCCATTTGACTGTGGATGGTATGGCGTAGTTCGCAAGTGAGTGGTACCAAGCGTATTTAAGAGTTCGTTGAAAACCGAAGATTCGAACTGGCGGCCGCGGTCAGATGTTATAAGTGCCGGCACACCAAACCTGGAGATCCATTGTGAAGAAATAGCTTTTACAACAGAATCAGCAGTTATGTCGGGACTTGGTACCGCCTCTGGCCATCTTGTAAAGCGGTCCACTATAGTCAAACAATATCGTTGTCCTTCGCACAATGGGAGAGGACCAACGATGTCAATATTTATGTGAGCGAATCGTTGTGTAGGTGGCTCGTATTTGCAGGGTGTTGATCGAATATGCCGCTGAATTTTTGAACGTTGACATTGCAAGCAGTTTTGCACGAATCTTGAAGAATCTTTCCTAATCCCGGGCCAACAAAATCTGCTAGTTACTAGTTTGGTTGTAGCACGAACGCCTGGATGAGATAAATTATGTACTGTAGTTAAAATTTGTCTACGAAATTCTTCGGGTATATATGGGCGGATACGAGATGTTGACGCGTCGCAGATTAGTTGCTGATTACAACCGGGGGTCGGAAAGTGCTTTAAATCTAGCGAGTTTGTTTGACTACTAATCATCTGCTGTAGTTCTACATCATTTTGTTGAGCCAATGCTATGGAAGAGTAGTCCACAGATTGATCGATGGAGCCGATTCTCGAAAGTGCGTCTGCTGCCGCGTTGGCCGTGACGGGCGTATGTCGTATGTCGGTGGTGAATTGGCTCACAAAATCAAGTTGACGAATTCTACGTGGAGAAGCTTTTTCTAACTTTTGTTGAAATGCAAAGATTAGCGGTCGGTGGTCAGTGACGATGCAGCAGCGGCGCCCTTCAATCATATAGCGAAAGTGGCTTACCGCTTGATACATTGCTGTTAGCTCTTTGTCGTAGGCTGAATATTTTTGCTGTGTCGTGGTTAGTTTTTTTGAATAAAACGATAAGGGTTGCAGATTTTCGTCAACTTTTTGGTGCAAAGCTGCTCCTACGGCTTTGTCAGATGCATCTACGTAAAGCACTAACTCGGCATCTGCTACCGGGTGTGATAGAAGAGTAGCTTTCGCTAGTTCCTCTTTGCAGCGTTCAAAAGCAGCTTCTGCGGTTTTATCCCAATTTAAAGGTGTACGGTCGTTTTTCTTGTTACCCACTATTAAACGCTGTAGTTGCATTTGATACGTAACAGCGTGTGGCAAGAACTTTCGGTAAAAATTCACCATGGCAATAAATCTTTTCAGTTCTTGTGCCACTTTTGGCATTGGAAATCTTATTATGGCTGTCACCTTTTCCGGCAAGGGCAGAATACCTTCAGCGTTGACCATGTGCCCGAGAAACGTTATTTCTTTCTTACCAAATTCGCATTTTTTTGTATTAATTGCAAGGTGATTTTCTCTAAGGCGACGAAAAACCTCGGCAAGGTCTTGACGGTGTTGCTCAATGGAAGGCGATGCCACGCAAATGTCGTCTATATAGGGAAACACAAAATCTAGGCCGCACAGCACATCGTTTATAAGTCGCTGAAAGGTTTGGGCTGCGTTACACAGCCCAAACGTCATAAATTTAAATTCGAAAAGACCGAAAGGTGTGTGAATAGGCACTTGATGAAAGGCTTTCTGTAAGTCTATTTTGGAAAAAAATTTCTTACCCCGCAGATTTGTGGTAAAATCTGTCAGGTACGGCAGTGGGTAGCGGTCTGGCAGTGTTTGTGCATTAAGTGCGCGGTAGTCCCCACATGGTCTCCACGTTCCGTCACTTTTTTTAACTAAGTGTAACGGACTTGACCAGTTGCTGTTTGACGGCTGGCAAATACCGGCTTTCATAAGGAACTCGAACTCTTTTTTAGCGGCAGCTAGTTTTTCCGGCGGCAGACGACGTGGACGACAAAAAACGGGTTGCCCGGTGGTGATAATTCTATGCTCGACAGACGACCTTGTTTTCGAGCCGTATGGCGAAAGTTTCGTAATATCGGAAAACTGTTTCAAAACGTCAGCAAATGGGTCAGCTGTGTTAAAAGTACTTATAAGTGCCGCTTGGCATAACGTGGCCGAAGAGAACTGTGACTTTAGTCCGGTTGTGTTATCGATTAAGCGACTTCTACGCAAGTCGATTAACAAATCATAATATTTTAAAAAATCTGACCCGATTATTGGGGACGTAACATCTGCCACGACAAATGGCCAATAAAATTCACGGCGTAGGCCGAGGTTCAATTTCAGGCGTTTTTCACCTATGACTTTTATTGGAGAATTGTTGGCTGCGTACAAGGCAATAGAGGTTGGTCGTACGTCAAGGGATTTTGAGGACAACGGAAGCACAGAAACATCTGCCCCGCTGTCTACCAGAAAGTTCTGACTCGATATTTTATCTCTTACTTGGAGGCGAAATACGTGGCTATTGGCAGGCAGGTTTTCGCCAGGACCTGCGGCCTGCCTGGGCAGTCAGTTCGTTTGTTGGTGTTCAGTTGATGCGCCCGTAGGCAAAGCGTTCTTACCGCGCTGTTTATGTCTACATGGGCTGCGGCATCTTTGTGCGTTGCGACCGTATTTTTTATGGTACCAACACTCGTGTCCGAAACTGTCATGTCGGTAAGCAGCACGAGTTTTTGAACGGCTACGTTGTGGCGATGTTTTGCGCGAAAGTGAGCTAGAGCGTGTTGAAAGACGTTCAAATTTTTTTCCTAGCTTTACGACGGCTGCTCGTAGTTCGGCTATTTCGTTAGATGGCTTAGTCTGAACGCGTGCGATTTGGTTGGACGCCATTGCGTCGATTATGGCGTCTGCCACTTTGGTGAACTCGGATGGCGTGCCAGTAGAAGCAGCTAAAACAGGTTGAGCAAAATCGGGTAGCCGTTTAGTCCATAGTCCTTTTAATGCCGCCTCACCCAACGTTGTGCCGGCCACCCACTTCATTTCGAAGTATAACTCTGATGGTTTTTTATCCCCTAAGGGGAGTTCTGACAACAGACGGTTCAAGCGACGTTGTTCGCTGTCGGCGAAGTGGCTGATTAGTCTCGATTTTATATAATCATACCGGTTAGTAGGCGGCAAAGACGCAATTGTGTCAGCCAGTTGAGCAATTACATTTGGCTCCAGCGCAGCCAAAATTGTAGCAGTCTTCTGCTTGTCTTGAAAAATGCCCCATGCCGTGAACCAGAAGTCCATGGAGATGAACCAAGCCTCTATATTGTTGCTTGCGATAGGTGGAACCGGTAATCTGGCGTAAATAACAGAAACATTTCCTGTTGGCTCATGGGATGCTAGTGGCGCGTTGTTTGCGTCGACGTTTTGAGCAGAGGTATCGCCCAACAGGCCACTGTCGTAGTTTTTTAAATCCGTAGACGATGATGACGTGTTGCTCTGCGCCATTTTGATCAAATTCCTAGTCTAGCTGGCTGTCAAAGACACAATGGCCGCAAAGCAGATTTAAATTCGGTTTTTTTCTCTCAGATCACGTCGGGGTCACCACTTTAGGAATTGCGTATAAATTCCTCAATTAATTAGTGAGAGAAAACTTTTATTATTTGTTAATAAAGTAACGTCTTTATTTATAAAACTATAACATTTAATTTATTTGATTTTCTGGTTTTTACCACAAGCGTGTGTATCTGTCAGCGAACCAAAACGGAAGAGAAAAAAGAACGATTAGCATTCTCGGTGTTGTCAAAAATGATATTCTGTGTACCAAGTATTCGGTACAACTGACAGGGTACGCCACATATGTATTTAAATTACTCGTATAGCTTCAAATCAACTAAAGCTATAATAAAAAAATACAAGAGATTTAGAAATACAATTAAATTCGTCAAGAACATGTTTTTACGTTTGGTAATATCATGTTAATATGTCTAATATGTTTGAATTAGTTTTAATGTTTTATTACTTCCCGTCTATACCTAACATAAATATGTTAGCAATGTTATATCACGGGTAGAGTATTCAGTTTCATTGCAATAATTGCTATTCAATTTTTGTTAACAGTTATTACAAATATAATATGTCAAATTTGTTTATCAATTATTGCCATTTATATAAATTGACGCCGGCAAGAAGTAAAAAAGGAGCTTTCAGAAATTTGATAGTGCCTTTTTATTATTGGACACTAAAAAAATAAATCATGTGGCTATATTCTTATAAAAATTTATTGAAACTTCTGCAAATCCATTATGTCAAAATGAAATTACGTTATAATTATGAATTAACATAAATATGTGTTGTTATACTTTAACATGAGAAAAGCAATAAGCAATATTCCCTTGCTACTCTGACGATGATTTTTCTCTCATTCCTAACAAATTTATGTTAAGTGTTATGTTATGTTAGACATGGGAATATATCACAATTTTTGTTCAGCAATTATTATAATAAATTGAAAGTATATTGTCTAGATTTTCTAAATAGAGTATTATTAGTAATGGATTTTTTAAAATTAGGTAATGTTATATATTATTCTTTTGAAGAAATTCATACATACATTAGGAATCCTTTATGTCACTTTAAATTTTTTTATAATATTTATAGTGTACAATTTTTCTAGCTTAGAGTTAAAATCTCAAGTCTGGCAGCTTTTTTCTACAAAATTATAGGAACAGATAAATACGAAACATAAATATTTACAAAAAGTTAAATTACTACTTTTATGTAAAAGAAAGAGCAAATTAATTTCGTAATTTAACATATTTAATATAATTTTTATATAATCATATATATTTTCACAAAAATTAAGCAAATTTTATGTTTTTTTAAGTTTTCTCCGTGTACTATATAATGTTCCAATTTCATTTTGTCTTAGTTGCATTTATTAACGATCTGGTAATATGTATCAAGCTGTGAAAGAAAATGTCTTTCAAGCATTGAAAAATTTTTCTAAATTAAAGTGCTTTATAATTATAAAAATATTTTATGAACAGTGAATAATGAAAATTTTTATTTATTTTGACAAAATTAAGTATATTCTTTTTTTATTTAAATTAAAATGTGTTACATTAATTATAATGAAAATAACCAATTTATGTTTTTCAGCATCCTATGAAAACTGTTCAACAAGAAGCTGCTGGATCAAAATAAGTTTCCAAAAACGGAGCATGGGAGCTAACATCCTTACAAGATAAGTTGTTTATATTATTGAAGAGGTACTCGAGGACGGAAACGTGGTGCTGATATTGTTTCCTGCACTTCCTTAACCACAATAATAACTCTATAATGCGTCAATGTAGTGAAGAAATGGTACAATGACCGCAGCCAGAAACTATGCAGGCTGTTAGAAAGCCAGACCAGTATGTGCTTAAACTGCACATTTAGTATTAATGTATAGACATAATGGATTATGACTAAAAACGCCGATGAAAACAGAACTATTGTAATGGATAGCAAATGATTATTCATTGTGCTTATTCATCCAAGAAGGTTCTAAACCAAATGGAAGCGAATATGCTCCTAATATATACTATTTAGTATTGGGTAAGATTATTTAATTTGAAAAGAAAGAAAAAAACCATAACTTGTCTATTCTTACCTTTTAAAGCTCTAAAAAGAGAAGACAAGTCGCTTGAAAGCTTGAATGAATAAGAATACTGAAATTCCCGAAACTAAATTTGTGTGTGGATACAACCCCAATTTCTTGTTTTTCAGTTAAGAAATATGAAGTAGGCTGAGCCAGCCAGTTCAAATTAATCGATCTTTGCTGGGGATAACGTCGTGGTATCCAGGCAATACCATGCAAATTTGGTAAATTTTGACGTTGATAAATAGGCAGCGGCACATTAGTTTGGAATAAATGGATTAAAAGTGTAATGAAACGCAATTATTTTAAGTAAATCGCTTAAAATTTGTAAACAATAACTTACATTTTATTATGTGTGGCAACTGCCACTAATTTTGTTTGCGGATCAAATGTCAAGTGTTTTACACTTAATTTTAGAACCGCTTGTAAACGTAATGTTAACAAATTCCATATCAGAATACGATGCTCTCTGCAAACAATCACCAAGTGAGCATATTCACCAGCCGCAAACTGCACATGTGATATTTTCTGATGTTTTTTTGTATTGTCATAATCTTTGTTTTTGATGTCTAGGGTTTTTCCTAAATTCATTTATAATGAATTATTTTTTTTTGTATTGCAGGAAACGGTACCTTGCCTTAAAACGTTGTCTCAAAATTAAACGGAGAGTCTGCCGATTCAACGTGCGTTCTATTTTACCGTCTCAATTAATTTGCACAGATATTCTTCTAGTTTGTTCTTCATTTGCGGATGAACTTTACAGGCTATGCCCAACTTTTGATACAGTAATACCTTTTGAAATAAATGCAATTAATGTATTTGTAGTATTTTTTATACAAACTTAATTTTTCTTCATCATTAAGTTGTGCGGAGGGTTCCCATATATTTTTGCTGAAGGCATCTTTATCGTTTACTGTGTTTTGCAACTCTTTTATTAAACATTCTTCATTTGTCTGCAACATGTTGGTGAATAATTGCTTAAGTTTGTAAACCAAATGGAACCGAATATGCTCCTAATATATACTACTTAGTATTGGGTAAGATTATTTAATTTGAAAAGAAAGAAAAAAACTATAAGTTGTCTACTCTTACCTATTAAAGCTTGAATGAATAAGAATACTGAAATTCCCGAAACTAAATTTGTGTGTGGATACAACCCCAATTTAAAAAAAAGTTCTGCAACGAAAATTGCCCTATGTGATCCCGGACTAACGTGTGGAGAGAACAAAACGAATTTCAAGTACGTAAAAGTGTTGTAAATTGGTTTCCAACTTTTAATACGAACATTCGTATTGAAAAAAAAAAAATTAAAGTACAATATAATATCGAATTCAGTATTCAGTAACTTTCTCACAAAAATTTTCAAAGTTTGCGCCGAAATTAACAACACAAAATAATCATTGCAAATAACGCAGGGCTGTCATAGAATCCAATGTTGTCAGTAATGGATTCGAAACTGACAAAAAAATTACTTTGGTGTCATGAAATCTAATGTTGTCGGTTTCATTTTCGAACTAGAATTAATGTCGGTTTTAGGTGTCACAGAAATCAATGTTATCGGTTTTGTATTGGATTGAAACCAATCAGTTGACAGTTGTTGGTTAGTTTAATTTCAAATAAAGCAAGTGACTAAAACGTAATTTTGTCATTAAAATTTCACATGCAGCTAGATATTTAATAAAAATTTAAGTAAATTAATATTAATTCTACACAAATAAATTTTTACTCAAATTTTTTTTCTCTAACAAAAAAAAAAAAAATTGCCCTAAAACTCAATAATTATGCATTTTATAGAAAAATATCCTGACATTGCGAAAGAATTTACAAAACATGATAAGCCAACTGTATGACCTCTTTGACAACAGTTGGCTGAATCAATAAAAAGCGCAGGTTAACGGCAAAAATATGTCAGCGGAAAGCTTCTTTATTTAACCGGTAATTTATTAATATTCTTTTTACTTTCTGCGAGCGCTCTTCTTCTAATAATAAAAATCCTACAACGGCAAATTTGATTTTACTTCACTACTTATTTCACTGACACTAATTATATATTTTAAATTAAAAATTTTTAATAAAAAACACGTTTTTATTTTTATTTAAACGAAAACCCTACGATTTATCAAAATTGTTATCAAACATTTACATAAAAAATTTCATACAAATAAACTAATGTACATATAGAGTAACTGATTCGAACTTTGGTTTTATTTGTCTTCGAAAATAACAAATACGACTTGGTTTCATGACACCAAATGAAACCAATATTGGTTTGCAAAACCGACTTGGATTCTATGACAGCCATGACGATTTCTATTCAGTCGAATATACTTGTTTTTTTCGATACGAATTTTTGTAATAAAAGTTACTGAACCGCACTACTGTTCATATTTTGACAACTTTTACAGTTGATAAATTTACAATGTCCCATTAAAGCTGTCGCTGCCCGAGGGAGGGATATCGTAGACGTCGGATTACTTTTTTTTTTAATTTCAATAATTCACAGATATTTTTAACAGAAAATCTTTAACGCAGTATCGGGAGCAAACTTTTGTAATTTTTTTTTTTATTTATGAAAATTCTATTCATCGAACTTAAAGGATTAAATTTATTGCATGCAAGAACAACATCATCTGTCCAATTTTTATATGATATTTTTTATTTCGTTGTAAATCAATTTTTCTCTATTGCCAGCTGGCCCCATTGCCTGCCTGCCACCATTAAAACTTGCATAACAATATTGTCGCGTGTTAGCCTTCAGCTTTTGCCGAAATAAAAACATAAACAGCCAAGGGAAAAAGAGAATAAAAATTTAACTTTATTATTTATTTAAAAAATAAGAAGGAAAAGAAAACATTCAACAGAATGAATGAATTTGTATTAAATTAATTTCAGATGCAAATCCACGCAAAAAGAAAGTATAGAAACTGCAAGAGAATGAAGAGAATCCCTTACGTTGTCCAGTTCGTTTGTACGGATTATATTTGTCCAAATGGTAAATAAAAGGTAAAAACAAAATTATATAACAATTCAATAATAATTTAAATTTATTTTTGTTTTCTACTCAGGCTCTCTGTAAAAATGGTGAAGGAAATTCATATAGCGATGTTAACAAGTTAATCATCTCAATTTTCGAAAAGATGGTTCAACAATAAACAGCACACTAAAATAATTTATTTTTTAAGATTTAATTGTTGCTTAAAGCGTGTAATTTTATATAAATACTAATTAATTGTCATATTTTTTCCAACAATTTTAAAAATCATTTAAGGAAAATTACTTTTAATTTCTATTTCTGTACAATTTATATATACATGTATTTGAATTAAAAAAGCACTACAAAAGTAGTTGCATACACTTTAGAAGAATAAAACAAGAAAACAAACATATATAATATATAAATACCGCAGCACAAAAATTTGATATTTTTAATGTTAATAATAATTGAAATAAACTTAGTAATAAAAAATAACAATAATGAATGAATAATTAACAATATTGGAGTTTTAGAATCAGTAAACCAGTATGCTTGAGTTATAGATTTGTGGTATTACGGCAGTTATTAATTTTGAGTTTTTTTTTTGGTCAAATATGAAGACTATACTAATATTTAGCCAAATTTTAAGTTATCAACAAATTTTTTCAGCATTTGCATTGAGACTTGGTTGTGTTGTTACCACTTTTTGATAAGTAAAATTTCGATCTAACGTTGCTGCAGATCAAACTTTAATGAGGTTTTTTATATTAAAGAATAGTTTTCTTAAATTTTGTAAAAATTGTAACAAAACAATACCCAGTCTGGTGCTGTCTTGTTTTCAAATTTTTTCAAATGGCTACATAACCAATTCTTGGCACAAAAAACAAATTCTTAAATAACCTGCTAGGATCCAAAGGTAAGCGATGCAATTTGGAACTATCCAGACATCCTTTTATGCACACTTATCATTTTCTCACAAATAAAGTTTTGAATAAATAATAATTAATGTCTTCCTCTTTTCGATTGATAGAACAGATAACAGTTTTCCACACCACCGTTGAGGTACTGTATTTGGCGCGTTGTCAATTGTTTTTAATTTCTGACATCCCCAATAGGCCTACACCATTTCAATATACTTCATTACATATTTATGCATATGTTCATTTGCCAATTTTATTTTGAATATATTCAAGCCATCATAAATCGATATATTTTATGTATTTCATGCATAATACATATATGAATATTTTTTATCAATTTTGATTTTTTCATATCGATCTTTATTTTACTAAATTACACTACATTAGCTACAAACGTTATACTACATTCTTGGCATTTGGGTTTGGCATGTACTTTGAACATTTTTTTAACATATTATTGTCAATCTGCAATAAAGTTATTCACCCTTATCATGAATATCATTTCCCTCAAATTTTGTTCACTTTCACTGGGATAGCAATTACGAATGAATTCCCTGTTAAATCCCCTTATCATAAATAATTTTTTTCCCTTGTTTTGTTCACTTTTTTGCTTTAATCTGTTCACTTACTTTTTGCTGGCGAACACAAGTATTTTTGTTTGTTTTTTTCTTAAAATTTAATTTAGCAAGCAGAATTTAGCAATTTTTTAACAAAAGAATTAAAAAGTGGTTGTCCACCTATAAAAAATTAATTTATTTTGTTATAAAATCGTTTATCCACAGCAGTTAACACCTTTACTACAAGAACCATTCATAAATTGCTTCAATAAAAAAAATTTTGTTTTTGCTCTTAAAATCTTATAAAATTACAGAAATTTTTTATTTATATGCACTGGCCACTGAAAACTGCTTAACAATAAAAGTTGACACCTTTATTACAAGAACCATTCGTAAATTACAAAAATGTATTGTTTTTCTATTGAAAACTTAGAAAATTTTATAAATTCTTCTTTATTATACATTCACTCTGCACTGATAACGTGTACAAAATCTCACGTGAGATTCCCAATAGCAATTTTCCCTTCGAGGGGAATGAAAATTTCGGGGGAACAACAATTTCGCTTTTATTCATGATAGGGGTGATTAATGCAAATTCTACATATGCATGTTCATTTCCCAATTTTATTTTGAATATATTCAACCATCATAAATCGATATATTTTATGTATTTCATGCATAATACATATATGAATATTTTTTATCAATTTTGATTTTTTCATATCGATCTTTATTTTACTAAATTACACTACATTAGCTACAAACATTATACTACATTCTTGCCATTTGGGTTTGGCATGTACTTTGAATAATTTTTTTTAACATATTATTGTCAATCTACTTAGGTATTTTTTTTGCTTGTTACAAACTTTTTTTAGTATAAATGTCTTAAATTAAAACCTTGTCTTTACACATTTTACATAGTTTAAATGTATTATTATATATCCGTTGAATACATTCTCTACAAACTGCATGTTTGCATGAGTTGCACTTCTTTCTTGCCGTTTTTAAATTGGCACAATGACAACAAAATCTTGAGCAGTCATCAGAATTTCGTTTTAATATGGATTTAATAGTCTCTCTAAAGTTATCAGGATCTGGTAGAATTAGCAAGGATTTTTTCTGTAAAAAGTACAAGACGTACATAACTACAAATACGCCGCAGCTAACACTATCAGTTTGTTTTCTTCTTTGCAGTATTCTAACAAATTTCCATGTTTCATTATCTTTTCTGAAGTGGGACATAAACTGCTCAAAAAATTCTTTGCCGCTAAAATCGTGCATGGAATCTATAAAAACAAATTCTCGAGATGAAAGATTTAAAATGCATAGATTAAAATGCTTTCCGCTTAAAATTGGAATAACTATGACGTTTTTTTTACGTGACATAACTTTACTAACTTTCTGAAAACAAATTTGGTCAATTTGGCAAGGTAAACTAATAACATTTATAAAATTTTCTTTTATAACAGAAAGAATAGCGCAATCTACAACAAAATTAGTCAACATTTCACCTACACTTAAAGACTTCAAGTCTGTAATATCCAATATGCCATAAAAACTAATGTCGACTTGTTTTAAATTTGGATAAATTTAAATAAATTATCATATTTAAAAAAGTAGAAATTTACATTTATTTCATTTTTATGTATAATTTCTTTAACTTCACTAGAGTAAGTGTGTTCTTTTTTAATTCTTTTCATGTCAGCAATATCTTTTAAACTATTGCTATCAATCTTAATGATGTCTTGAACGCACGTAGGTACTGAATTAAATTTTTTAGGCTTTTTTGAATTTAAAAGATGTTTGGGCTTAATACCTTTCTGTTTTATGTGATTTTTCTTTTTCCATTTTTCTTCCGGTTCTAAAAATTCTACTAATTCATAGTCATGCTCTTTTTTTACTTGCAATGTAATTTCAGTTTGTGCTATCTCTGAATTTGTTTTTATACACTCTTTCTCAATCATTTTCTCGGTATCGAACATGGCGTATTGATACCGAAGTTCTTTTAAAGAACTCATGCTATCTTTTCTATCAATTTTTATAAAATCTCCTGGTCTAACGGATTTATGATTAAGCAGAATATGTTTCTGTAAATGAAAATTAAATTCAACAGGAGCATTACTAATATGTTCGCCTGATGTATCTACCAAGATTCCCATAATATTGGTCCACATAGGCAAAAATGAACAATATTTTTTTATAATATATGTGCAAATATCTTCATTATAATATTCATTCACATCATACTTTGTTACGACACCATTAAAGTTTTCGTGTATATTATAAAAAATATTTTCAAAAAATTTCCTAAAGGGGCTACGGGACGCAATAGATTCTAAGTTGTTTATGTCTTCATCTTCAAAAAGGTTTAAGTTTTGAAAATCTGTTTCATTTACGTCTAGTACACGTTTCTTTAATATAGCTAAGCTCTCTTTACATTCAGGGCTCTTTTGTGGACTTAAGAGTACAATGAAAATATTTTTAAACCAAATTTGGCATTCTTCCATTGTTTTTAAATCAAAAGCTAGAGTTAAAACGTTTTTCAGTAAGTGCTTCAAAATATGATTTTTACCAACTTTGCTATTTAAATCTTTGCAAATAATATGTACATAATGTGCTTTGCACCACTGAATAATAACTTTCGGTCTACTATTTGAGGTTGTATTCTGTAGGTGTGCAAAGCAATCATTGAGATATTCAGAAACATTTTGGTCATTGCAAGATTTTATAATGGCACCAAATAGAGCATAGCTTACATCTGTGCAAACTCTTTCAAAAAATGGCCATTTATATTTGTGTTCTTTGCAATACGATTGCAATCTTTCAAATATCAAACTTATCTCTCCAATAGTGTGGCGAGATAATATCGCCGTTACAATTGGAACAATCATTTTAAACTTTTTAATATGAATAACCATTTTGTATATTAAAATTCTTTTTTGTGCACATTCAATTTGTCTTACACTTTGACCAGTAGCGTCAATATGTACAGTATGGTTTGCATCTTTAAGTATTTGAGGATTACTCAAAAAAGTTTCAAATGTTTTTTTTTTTTCCCAGCAGTGTACAGTTAATGGCGATGCTACATACTGAATATATTGCTGGTAATATTCTTGCTGCATGAAATAAATATCAACAAAGGGATTAGGGTGGAGAAATTGATCGAAATTTCTTTCGGACTTGCACTTGCGCAGCGTAGAGAGCTTGTGAATATTTTGAAAATTTCCACTTTGCGATATTTCATCAGCTGCTTCTAAAATCTTTTCTTTCCTATATATGTAAGCGCTTTTGTTTTCTAAAGATTTTTTTACAATAGCACGAGCAACACCACGTATTTGAGCAACACGTTTTTCTCCTTCCCCATGAACTATTTCGCCTGTTCTATATACTAAAACAGTTCCGTCTAAATTTATTTTAAAACGGTATCTGCAACAATCTGGAAAAGTGCAGTACCCATAGGATAGCAATCCCGAAACTAAGTACTTCACGTTGTAAAATGAAATAATACACGAATTATTTAATTTTAAATACTCTTGTCTTAACATATCTATAACAATTTTCTTTTTAGACAATTTGAGTTTTAAATCGCCTCTTGATTCGAAAATCAAATTAGGATCGACCTTGAAACTGCAGTCTGCTACTTTAGCCTTAAAGTGACGCGTTTGCTTTTTAACTGTACTAGGTGTACGAATGACTTCTTTTTTAATTACTTCTTTCGGGTCTGCACTTTTCCTATAATTTTCATATTTAGATACTTCTAAAGTGTTTTTCTCCGTTTCAAACGGACCTAAAACTGTACTATATTGAACTTCGTTTTCTATACTATTATTAGAATCAATAAAATTAACTGTTGTTTTACATATGTCTCTTTTATTAACAGATGTTTTTTTAATAATATCTTCTAATATTATTTGTAAGTCATATTTAAATTTTTCCAACATGCATTCCAATTTTTCAGTGCATTTGCTTTTCGTCTCGTCCTAAAAAGAGAGAAACATATTCGTTACAACCTACTACATTTCTTCATATATTATTTATACTTACTATTTCTTTTTCGATGCAACTCCTTCCCTGAATATCAGGATTGGAACATAGAACTTCTGCATTGTTGTTATTTTTTTTTATTGCATCAGCAGTTCTTTCTCTTGCCCAATTTTCTTCAGCAATTTCCTAAAAGGATGAAAACATATTTTTTTAAGTCTAATACATTTATTTAAATATTACTTTTACTTACTGTTTCTTTTTCTATGCAACTCATTTCCTTAAAATCAGAATTGCTGCGTAGATACTCTACTGCCATTTCTGTTACCATCTCTTTTTCTTTATATATTATATCTTCTTTAGCTTCGCTCAAACACAAAAGTGCTTCTATAGCAATTTTTTCATGTTTTGTGACAATACGCTCACCTACGTCTATGTCAACATCGTCACTGTTTATTATGTTTCCACAATTATTTAACGATTTTATCTGTAATAGCATAAAAAATTAACACATGTATCTCTTGTATAGAAAAATCTAACTTACTTTTCTCAAAAATTTTCTTCGGTTATTTACATTATTTGCAAATTGATAGCATTTTGGTAGATCGCTATTATAGTCTGCAAATATTCTATCAAAAACCGAGCTATCCGAATAATATTTAAGTTTCCCAACTTCTAATCCGGATTTAATTGCCTTCTTTAAAACATATAAAAGTTTTTCATTATCGACAATCATCTGCAAAAAGTAGAAATAGTTAAGTGTCGTATGATTTAGCTCGGCCAACGTATTTTTACGTTCTTCAAACGACACACATTATGAAAAGCAGAAATCCAAAACTTCAAAAAGTAGCAATGAAATCTGTTATGTCTAAACTATAACATATATTCATTGTTAAAAAACTTCTAAGTAACTTTTGATTTTCTACTTCTAAATTTTTCAATTTGATTAAGAATTTTTATACTATAAGTAAGAAGGGATTTCTACACCCTACATGGGACACCCTATAAAGTATATATATTCTGGATCCTTATAAGTAGCGGAATTGATTTAGCGATGTCCGGCTGTCTGTCCGTGTAGTCGTTGAAATCAACTTTCAGAAGAATCTAGACCACATACAGAAAAGTATAGCATACCGAACGATCAGCTGTTGCTGTAAGACTATTACTATTGAAATTCAGCCATATCGGTTTGTAAATGGGTTTTTTTGCGTATTTCTTCTAAGCGAAGAAACGGACAAAAAAACGTGGTATGCAGTTTTGTTTGGGGTATCAGTGATAAAAATGAAAGCAATCGGTCCACAAATGACCGAGGAATATTAAAAATACAACAGAAATTTTAGATTTTCATTAATTATGGCTTTGTTTTTATGCGATTTTTATCTAAACTGAAAAAAAGTAGTACGCAGTTTTTTTAAACATCACATTCATAGTATCGTTACCAAAACTCAGTTGGATGGGTCCATAAATGGCGCAGCTATGAGTCAAAAACGTGGTATGCAGTTTTATTAAAAATAACAGTCGTAATGTCTGTGCAAAAAATCAGAAAGATCTTATCCAGATGGACCAAAAAAAATCAAAAATACAACCGGCATTTCACATTTTCATTAGTTTTTGTTTTGTTTTTGCTTTTGATTGTTTTTTTTTTTTTTTTTTTTGTGGAATTTTTTTAGGTAAAATGTGCGTAATGCTTTGTACACACAAACACGAAAAATTAAAAAGTGAATGTGTGTGTGTGTGGTTTTTATTGCCTTGAGTATAATAGTATTACCAAAGACTATAAAACTATAACGATGTTGTACGTACAAGAAAATCTGAGAAATGAATAGCTTACACAGTAAGTAACAAGGGAATATTTGAGCATGCGCATTTCAAATAAAAGTTTGTCTCATTTAGCTACTGAGATAAACAGAGAATAAAAAAAATAAACACATATAAATGCGCATGTATGTATGTATTTATAAACCCAGCATTTAAAACTTAAAATTAATTTTATTTCTTTGATGTGTTTTTTGTGTGAGATTTAAGAAATTTTTCAACAAAAATGTTATTGAAATCTTAGGAGCAAATATAAATAGAACGAATTTTATGGTTGTAAAAATAAAATTTATCCTAGTTCGCAACTAATTTATGATTCATTAATTTGAACCTTTATTACACTCTTATTATAGATTTGTAGATATTATTTTTATAATGAGAAGTAGTCCTGTTGTATATGCTTTTTAAAAGGATCTATAAGAGTTTTAAAACTCACAGACTGTTAATAATAAATAACAAAGAAATTGATTTTATGTTATGAACAAAATTTATTTATAATAAAAACCTCATTATTTGGAAATTAATATGTAAATCATAATAACACATTTTTATGCCTTATTCTAATTTTTTGTTTGGTGGTATTGTCACAAAACAATTTACTTATTTATAAAAAAATTTATTTTTAAATGCTCTACCACTGATGGATACCTATCTATATAGCGATTTCATTGCTGCTAGGCATATCATCAGTAGACTCTACAATACTTTTCATAAAAAGTCTTGAACTTATACGTTTAATACTTATCAAACCAAATGAGAATGAGAATTTATCTTCCCTCATTTAATTTTTTCTATGGTTTGGATTATATAGAAATATGTGGAAAGTGAAAAATATTAATATTTCGCTAACACAGTGAAGGGTATATAAGACTCGGCACGGCCGAATTTAACTTGTTTTTATTGTAAATTTATTTTTTATATATACAACGAATTCTGAAAATATTAGTCAATAATATTAATTTCTTTATGGAATATAGTGTAAATACAATATTTTTTTCATGCCCTCTTTAGCTAACACAAACAAACTGGATCAAGTGTTAATTAATTAGTTATCGGCCGTGTTTGAATTCTTAATAAAACTATTACAAAATTGGGTTTGATAGCAGAAGAGTGAAAATTTATGGTTGTATATATTTTTTAATGCCACATAATAAAAAATAAAAATAAGAAACTGTCGAAAAAACATACCTATTCTGAGACGTACTGAATATACATATTCATCAAAATCGGTTAAACCGTTTCGGAAAAGTATAAACACTAAAACTGTGACACTAGAATTTTATTTATAATTAAAATTTTATGTTAACCTAATAAAACTTTAGAGGCTCATAACTCGGAAAATACGAATTTCCCCGCGAAATTTTCCTTAATATTTTCTTATTAGAATTATATTTTCTATCACTTGTATTACTTTTTTTTAATTTGAGGTGCGTGCGTAAATATATATATAAATAAAATTTTCAAGAATGTGTTATATGGGTATATTAAATACAGAAAACATTTCCCTTACCTTTTTCTTCTCTCCTATATTTTGTTATAAACAATCGGTGGGAAAATCAAAAAAAAATTCTTTTATTTATTATTAAAATATTTTATAAATTATAAAATAAAACTAAATTTTTCACACAATTTTCCACTATTTTTCACAACACAATCAAAGAGTTTTTTTATTAAGCTTTATAACATGAACCGTTATTTCATTTTCAGTATTCCTTTGTTATTTCATTTTCAGTATTCCCTTGCTATTGCCATACCACAAAATTGAAATAAATACACTGATAGAAAAAATATATTGCCTTAATTTTCTCTTATAAATTTTAATTCACTGCTATTTACAACAAAAAAAAATCTATTTATTCTAATTAATTGTTCTACTTTTATTAAATTTAACAATATATACCTTTGTAATAAGCATATAAAATAAATTATATTACTTTTTTCCGGCAATGCTTACTACATTCAGTCTGGCATCTGTGAAAAATGTAAATTTAACATATGGCACCCTCTCTAAAATTTTTGAATATGTATTACAAAATGGATCCAGAGTCACAGGTTAGTGGTATTTTAAATTTTTTAATTTTTTGATACATTTTAAAATATATATTAATTAAATAAAAGTTTATTAAGCAACTGCGTACAGAATATTTGCTTAATAAACATTTTTTAATTATTAATATATGTTTTGACAAAGTACGAAAAAAACTGTATGTGTTTGTGCGTGTAACCCAAGCGATCAATTTAGTTTTTTTTATATGTAAACGTTTATTTATATTATATTTTCATATAAATTTTCGACAATTTATCGCTCGTGTTGCAGAATTTTAATACTATTTAATTAATATATGTTTAAATATTTTATTTCCAGAAAATGCTTTTAAAAATTTTAGGTGGAGGTGGTCGAGGTCGTCGCCGTGGTCACGGTCGTGGGCGTGTTCGTGGTCGTGGTCGTGCTCGTCATCATAATGTAAGTAAAATATTAAATTTTTTTTTTTAATATAATTATACTAAATTTAAAATTTTTTTTTATATATAGAATTTTTTAGAATATAATCCCTTGGTGCCATGGTGGACCACATTGCTGTAGCAGCAACAACAACCGCAGCTGCAACAACAACAATTACTGCAGCTACAACAACTCCAGCAGCTGCAACAGCTGCAACAGCTCCAGCAGCTGCAACAGCTCCAGCAGTTGCAACAGCAACTACAGCAACAACAACCAACCCTACAACAACAACTACAGCAACAACAACTACAACAACAACTACAGCAGCAGCAACAAATGCAGCAATCACAACCACTACTGCAACAGCAAGAACAACCACAACCACAACAGCAAGAACAAGCACAACAACTACAACAACCTCAACAACTACAGCAGCAACAACCACAACAACTTCAGCAGCACCAACCACAACAACTTCAGCAGCACCAACCACAACAACTTCAGCAGCACCAACCACAATTGGATGGTGCTGAAAAAAAAGACATAGAAATTTTTTTTAAAAAAATTAATATTAATTAATTGAAAACCTTAACAAATTTTAATATTTATTTGTACTTAATTCCAGAAATTGTGCTGGTTTTAAAATTTATTCTTTTACTCATGATATTCTCATGAGTTATTTATTTATTAATAATTAATTTAAAACTTTAACAAATTTTAATCTTTATTTGTGCTTAATTCCAGAAATTGTGTTGGTTTTAAAATTTATTCTTTTACTCATGATATTCTCATGAGTTATTTATTTATTATTTGTACTGAATAAATAACCCATGAGAATATCATGAGTAAAAGAATAAATTTTAAAACCAATACAATTTCTGGAATTAAGCACAAATAAAGATTAATATTTTATTAATAATTAATATTAATATCAACCAAACCATTCAAAAAAATAAAGAAGAAATGAATAACATTTGATTAAGAATTTTATTTATATACAATAGTTTTATAGTATAGTATAATGCGGTAAATCCTTATAATCATTGTTCTCAAATATTTTTTGTTTGAAAACGGCTAATTTTTGGAAAATGACACCTAGCTAGATCGATTTAGAAGGTGTCTAATTTCCAAAAACCATTTTCAAAATTCTCGGCACTCGTCAATTATAAATTATAGGGTGTAGCATACTATTGCACCAATGTATGTATGGGACTTTTCAATATTTGAGGGGGGGGTATATCTCAGAAACGGCTAATTTTTGGAAAATGACACCTAGCTAGATCGATTTAGAGGGTGTCTAGTTTCTAAAAAACATTTCCAAAATTCTCGGCACTCGTCGACTCTTGATTTTATGGAGCAGCATACCGTGGCAGACATATAAATAGTAATTCTGAAATTATTATTTCCACTCGGTACTGTTTTTTAAACAATTTTCACTTTTAAATGAAATAAAACACACGTAATATTTATTTTGTTAATTTAAAATTTTTATTTTTAATTTTTTATTTATACGTAATTATTAAAAATATCTTAAAACTAAATTATCACAAAAATTTATATGTGCACTAGCACGTGCTTCGCAATGTTTACATTTTTTTTAATTTTTTGCTGAATATTTATACTGAAACAATATGGAATTGAAATATCATACTTTTTTGCTTAGTTTATAGTTGCAAATTTCCGTAAAATGGTAATTTTTTCTCCTACTACTACATTTATCACCCCCGAGCAAAAGTATGCTGATTCTAGTGGTTTCACGGTATGTTTTCTTCACAGCCTTATGAAGATGAAATAAAAAAGTTATTGGAGGCCATAGAAAATAGATACGAGAGTAGACTTAGAAATATAGATAATGTATACAAGTTAAATTCGGCAGTGCCGAGTCTTATATGCCCTTCACTGTGTTAGCGAAATATTAATATTTTTCACTTTCCACATGCTTCTATAATATCAAAACCATAAAAAAATTAAAATGAGTGAAGATAAATATGCTTTAACGTACCCCATGTTTTTTAATATTTGTAAATATTTTCAATATTAATGGCTTATTTATTAAATACGTCTTAAATCATTAAATATTATTATCTATATTTGTAACGTACCAACCAAATATTACTTTGGATATTTAAAATTTTTTTTTTTAAATTTTCATATACTCCAGTAGTCTTGTTCTTAAGGATTTTGCCAGTTTTCATTTTGCATCATAAAATAAAAACTAAGAATTTTTCAGAAAATGTTAAAATACTTCCAGAAAGCTTAGAGCCTACAAATTAAATTCCATTTTGATTTTGTCAATTTTCCTGGCCAAAATCGGTAATGGTACCTCAGCAAAGTGGGTAATGGTAAAAATCCCTCAGAAGAAGGGTACTGGGGAATGAGGGAATTTCAAAAATTTTTTAAAAATAATGAAAAGTTTTTTCTGAGTACTTGGGCAATAGATTACAAATCTAGACGACCTCTTGTTTAAAACGATATGTGTACCAACCCGTAATATTCTATGGTTCGTTTGCAATCTCTTAGAGAAATCAACGTATTTATGCACATTTGTATGAAAAATACTGAAAAAATATTTACAAATAGTAAAAAACAAGGAATTACGTGAAAACATATTTAACTAACCATATTTATCTTCACTCACTTCAAAAAAAGTATGTAATTGAAATGAATACTTTATTCAGCTTGAGGTCGTATTAAATATGAAAAATTTATTTATATATTATTGGAGCAAAATATCAATAAAAAAATAAATTTTTATAATTCAACTAAAATTAACGAATTCTAAGAAATAATCCTTTCTGAGGGTCTCATATTTAAAAGCAATAAAATGTCTGCAGGCACTCAATTTTTAAATTAATAAAAAAAGAAATGCTAAGAAAGATAATAAGTAGGAAAACAAAAAAAAATTATTTTCATTTAATTTTGCAAATTTTTGTAAAAATTTTTAATCCAAACATATTTAATTAAATTATTAATTGTAATTAAATGATTAATTATCAAGAAAGATCTAACTAACTCTCTTTCATAAAGATGTCTGTATTCGTAATACTATTATACTCAAGGCAATAAAAACCACACACACACACATACACTTTTAAGGTTTCGTGTTTGTATGTACAAAGCATTACGCACATGACAGCTAAAAAAATTCCACAAAAAAACAAAGCAAAAGCAAAGCAAAAACTAATGAAAATATGAAATGCCGGTTGTATTTTTGATATTTTTAGTCCATTTGTGGACCGATCTTTCTGATTTTTTGCACAGACATTATGACTGTTATTTGTAATAAAACTGTGTACCACATTTTATTGTCCGTCTTGTAGTTTAGACAAATTACGCAAAAAACTCACCAAAAATGATAGTCGCGATTTTGGACTCATAGCTCAGCCATTTATGGACCGATTTAGCTGAATTTTTGTCCATATACTATAAATATGATACCTGCCAAAACTAATAACAAATTTTTTTTACTTAAGAAAAATCTAAAATTTCGGTTGTATTTTTTGATTTTCCTCAGCCATTTGTGGACCGATTGCTTTTATTTTTAGCACAGGTATTATGACTTATACCACAAACAAAACTGCATACCACGTTTTTTTTGTCCGTTTCTTCGTTTAGACAAAAAACCCACTCAAAAAATGTGTCAAAAATAGAGGTAATTTTGGTTTTTGACTCATAGCTCCGCCATTTATGGACCGATCTGGCTGAATTTCAATAGCAATAGTCTTACAGCAACAACTGACCGTTTGGTATGATATACTTTGCTGTACATTGTCTAGATTCTTCTGAAAGTTCATTTCAACGACTACACGGACAGACAGACGGACGTCGATAAATCGATTCTGCTACTTATAAGGATCCAGAATATATATACTTTATAGGGTGTCCCATGTAGGGTGTAGAAATTACAAAGGGAATCACAAAGTTATATATACCCTTCTTACTTACAGTGAAGGGTATAAAAACATGGAAAAACTAAAAGGCTTAACTAGATGCATAACTGAATTTGAAAACAAAAACAAAGAAATGTATAAAAAATTGAAGAAAATAGTAACGTTATATGCAATGAAATAAAAAAGGCAATAAAAGAAAAATATACAGACCAAAAGAAAAGTACATATGTTGATCAAGCTAAGAAAAAAATAAATATACAGGATATAAGTAAAAAAGCACCTTTAATTGTGAAACCAAAACAAAGGCAAGATATAGACAAAATAAAAGAAGAATTGAATCAGAAAGTAAACCCCACAAACCTAAAAATAACGAGTTTAGAAAATAGACGAAATGGAACTGTGATAATACAAAATGAAAATGAAGAAGAAAGAAAACGAATACGAAGCGCAATGGAAAATGAATTAAAAGATAGTTATGATATTAAAGTGCCCAGTCAAAATAATATGATAATAAAAATTGTCGGAATGTCATTTGAACATAAAGAAAATGAACTGTTAGAAAAATTAAAAAAACAAAATCATTTTATTATCAATAGTGATATAAAATTAATGTCAAAAGGAACGATAAAATTGTATATAACGCGAAGTTATCAGTTGATGCTCTCACGTATACAAAAATGATTGAGGCACAAAAATTAAACACTGGATGGGAAAGGTGCAAGGTCTTTGACGGAACTGAACTGTTGCAGTGTTTTAAATGTGGCGCTTACAACAACAGAGCGAGGGAATGTAAAAATGGAGAAGTATGTCTGAATTGTCATGGTAATCATAACATGAGTGAATGTAATAACCAAAAAATAAGGAAATGTATAAATTATAGACGTGCACAGTTGCACTCAAATGCAGCAGTTTGTGTGTTTTTCTGCTTTCAGTGCGTATTAGTGACTTTTGTAGCGTTTATAGTATGAGTTTATATTGTTATTCTCTTTACTAAATTGAGTGTGAGTGAGTATAGAGAAAATTAAAGTAACACATTCCTATTATTTCCATTTGCTCAAACAAATAAAACAGATGTTAAGACAAATACTATAAGCTACTTATTGTATATTGAAAGCAAACATACCTGCATATATACATACATACATTCTTCCTTCGTACATTTATATTGAAAACAAAAACATATTTTCGTATATTTTTGTTTTTAACAAATGTACGAACCAAGTTACCGTTCGTTTTTATGGAGCCGAGCTGTAAATATCTGTTTATACAACAAATTATTTGAAAACATTTGTAGAACAACAGTTACTTGAAGCAGAGAAAGAAATAAATTCCTCACTCGCTGCAAAATTATTTATAACTCTGAATATGTGTATGAGTTAAGTTACTGTGCAAAAACAAAACCATACCATATTTTTTATACTCATTCTCTCCCTTACACTAGAAGTAACAAATACTTATTTTATATATTTGTTTTGACAACACTTGTAGGTACACTCGTGCATGTCTTTAGTATAAATTGTGTACGAGTCAATAATAAGCTCAACTTAGGATTGGATGAAGATCATCGTACAAATGGCAAAGAATGTAGAGTGTACCAAAATAAATTAAATATCAAATTAAAAAGAATTGGCTTAATAGATTAATAATCAAAGAACATTCGAGGAATATACACAAACATAGTTTCTGAATATAAAAAAAAATACATTTAACTCAATTTTTAAAATAAAGTGTTCATCTTCTTCTATTCGACTACACTTCTTCACTTGATCTTATAGACTAAATCCTTAAAAACTAAAATAAATGTATGCATACTTTTTTCGTAAAACAAATATATTGAAATAAAACAATCACCATATGGTATTTGTACTCGTATGTACGTTTTACATTAAACTAGCCACATTATTCTTGTCGTAACATTCCTCTATTTATTTTTATCTTTTTAGTAATTCATTGCTTTAATACATTAATAGCTTTAAAAAAACTTATTAAATGTATTTATAATATTAAATCTAATACATAATATATACACTAGGGCGGGTCGATTTGAATGGAGGCAATAAAATCGCTCAAATTACAAGGATAATCGTATTCTAGGGATCAAAATAAAAAACTTTGCCGAAGGAACCATACCTCTACAATGTATTTTGATGTTCCGACTTTTGACCCCAAGGGTCAAATTTTGAAAAATCTCACTTTGACCCATTTAGAGTTCCTCAATCGAGTCAAAATGTATGACCGACCATTAATTTTGGAGGGCCGAACCACCTATCCCAGTGGCACACCCCTGGGGGGTTCCCCATACAAACATTTCAAAAAATCACCATTTTTGGCACTTTTTTATTTTTGCAGTTTATTTTTCTCTTTAGAAATTTATTTAGAGAACACATGTAAATGAAACAAGAATCTTGTGTTATTTTTGAGTTAAATACTGGTAATCCCTGATAGCTAGGTAATAAAATATATCTTCCATGTGTTTACAATATTTAGCTGTATGCAGTAAAAAGCATGCTTAAAATCAGGTACGCATATGTACTATTTAGTTTTAAGGTTCTCATTTTTAGTATTTAAGTCCAATTTTTTATAATAAAAATTCAGTATTTTACAACTAATTAAAGCGTAAGCTACATATTTTATTATTTAAATAATCATCATATTACAATGAATCCACTATCCTGTACACCGCAGGATGAAGCCACGACAACTATCGAAAACCCAATGAGTCATATACCCAAGCATGATGTTACTGTTTTTGGTGTGTCTACTGGTTTGAGTGATCTTAATTTACCAACCCATCTGGATATCTTGAGATATTATTTTTACTTGAGCGAACGAACATACCAAAAAAAGTTTTCTTATAAATCATTCACTATTGAAGTACAAAATAAGTTGATTGGAATTTGGGGAAAACTTGGTATGGAAATAATGGCGAAAAATTGTGTATAAATTAATATTTTGCATACGTTTATAATCGTTTATACGATTTTAATTGAAACGATATGCTTGAAGTTCAAAATGTGAATATTCAAATTTTATTATTTTTTTTTTTCTTGATTAAAAAAAGAATACAAATTTTATATTTTCAAATAAAAAATATAACAAGTATTATGTTATTTAATATAAAAGAATAATAATTATATTATAATAATAATAATAATAATAAAATATTAAGAGTTCTAATTAATTTATAAATGTTTAATATTAACTAATATTAACTTCCCTCCCTCTTAAATATAAAACGTCCTCGTTTTATAAACGCTATTATTTTCCAAAAAGTTTATTTGAATCTAAACAGTGCACAATACCAATATATTAAGATGAATAAAAACAAAAAGTATTAAAAAAAATCTCTGACCTCATCTTATATTACTTTTATGTACTTGTTTTCCGTTTATCATAACTTTGGTACCCAAGTCTTCTTCTACAACTTTTTCCAAATATACCTTATCCACTTTATTACCCAATCTCTTATTTCGTCGTACAAACACTATGTCGCCCTTATTAAATTTTTTTGAAATATTATCCAATTTACCAGCAGTCTTTTCTTGCGCAGAAACTATATTTTTTCGTACACTTTCTAAGTCATCATTGCAAGAAAACTGCAGTATATCAATAGGTTTTCTTTTAGTAACAGAATGTATGCTGTTATTATATCTATGAGTAGAGATAAGTATTAAATCTACCGTATCAGTAACATCGTGTTGTGCCTTAACACATCTTGCGATTTCAAGCAAAGTGGAGTGAAACCTTTCTACTTGTCCATTGCTTTCACTATGTAAAGGAGGTACAAAAAATTGTTGAATTCCAAAGAGATCTCTTAACATATTTTTAATCGTATTTGATTGAAGAGATTTTTCATTATCAGAAACTATAAGCTTGGTATTCTTAAAAATATTAAGCACTTGTAAAAGCCCAGTTTTAACGTCAATAAGAGCTCTTGATGATATTGGTATAGCAACTGCATATTTTGAAAATTTGTCAACGCAAGTGAGGAAGTGTACTTTATTGGTTGAGAAAATATCTATATGGAGTATCTGTCCGGAGAAATCTGGTATTGGTGATGCACCAATAATAGGTTTTGATGGTTTTCTATTATATTTATTTTCTAAACATATTTTACAATTTTTAATAAGTGAACGTAGCATCTTCTTTATATTAGGAAAAAAAATATTCCGATGTAATTTGCTTATAATTTTCCTGTAAACATCTATGTGCACGGTTATGTTCTAAATTTAATGTCTCCAATTGATCATTCTTATTTGTTAAATCTATTACGATTCTTTGTGTATGGATAAATTTTATTAATGGAAAATGATCAAGAACTTCATTTTGAATTTCTGCCAAAGTACTCAAATCACAATCTATTGCATTAACTGTCCTATGGTTAACACAATTTTGTAAGGTATTTAATAGTTGTTCAATATTACTATAGTTTATAATGTGTCTCTTATATTGTTGAAATAAAATTTTAGTTATTTTATTATCATTAGATGATTTAGAAATGATTAATTGATTCATAAACTGATTAACAGGCGCTATTACTGATTTTATTGTTTTTGAAAAAGATACTTCACTATGTACTGTCTCTGAGTCTGTATTATTTATACTGTACATATATTGACGTGACAATGCGTCAGCAACAATATTTTCTTTTCCCGGTTTATAGTGAAACTTTGGAGAAAAATCAGCTATAAATGCTTGCCATCTTTTAATTTTTGGGTTTGGGTTTTTATTGGAAGTTGTAAATGTTAATGGCTGATGGTCAGTAAAAATGTTTATATTTTGGACTCCATACAAAAAATGTCTCAATTTTTGTAGAGACCAAACAATACATAAAAGTTCACGTTCATTAGTTGCGTAATTCTGTTCTGTAGGTGAGAGCGTTCGAGATATCATGGTAACTGGTTTACCATTTTGTGACAACACAGCTCCAATAGCGTTAGAACTAGCATCAGTTGTTAATTCAAATGGCTTATCAAAATCTGGATGCTGAAGTAATACATCTTCAGAAGCTAATATACGCTTAATTTTTTCAAATGCATTAACTGCTTCCTGAGAAAAATTAATTTTGACATTTCTCGACATTTTTGCATTAATATTACCATTTCCCCCACGAAGGTATGAACTTAAGGGTTTAACTATGTCCGCATAATTTTTTATAAAGCGTCTATAATATGCAGCTAAACCAATAAAAGATCTTAATGCTCTTAGACTTTTAGGCATCTGAAAATTAAGAATATCTTGAACTTTTTCAGGAGATGTTTTAATTCCGTGCTGAGAAACAACAAATCCAAGATATTCAACTTCAGGTCGAAAGAATTTAGATTTTTCTGTTGAAATTCGCATTCCAGCATTGGACAACATTTTAAGTATTTTGTCAACATGATGAATATGGCTATCTGCGTTTTCTGAAAAAATTATTACATCATCCATATAAACAAAACAGATTTTTCCTATTTCGTCTCGCAAAATATCATCAATGGCTTGCTGAAAAATACTCGGGGCATTTTTAAACCCAAAAGGTAACCGACAAAACTCATATTTTCCATTATTTACACTAAAGGCAGTTTCGCATCTATCTTTTTCTGTTAAAGTAATTTGATGAAATCCTGATTTTAAATCAAGAGTTGTAAAAAACTTTTATTTGCCTAAGTTTGATAAAATCAGTGTTATGTCCGGTATAGGATATTTTTCTGGTATAGTAAACTCATTTATTTTTCGAAAATCTATAACCATTCTTAGTTTTTGTCTACCGTCACAATCAACACCTTTTTTATTGACGACATGAATGGGTGAATTATAGGGTGATGACGACTTTCTAATAATCCCATCCTTAAGTAGATTTTCTATCTCTGTATTTACAAACTTTGTTGCAGAAATGGGATACGGATAACTACGAGAATATATTGGTTCTTTTCTAGTTAAATTAATTTTAGCTTCAACTTGAGTATTAGCTGGCAAAGCTCTATCTGGATCAGCAAAGGCAATTACATTATTTCGAATAAGCTTATCGAATTCATCAGACAAGTTAATAGGAACATATTTATTATCAATTTCAATAGAATTTACCTGTTTACAGAAAAAATAGTTAATTTTTTCTTGTCCAGTTTTATGGAAAAGAATACCATTTTTAACATCAATTAACGCTTCTATTTCTTTTAAAAAATCATATCCTATAATCCCATCAAAAGAATTTAAACATGGCAATAAAAAAAAATTTGTTGTATGATTTAAAATATTTATCTCACATTTTTCTGTAATCAGTGTAGATCCGTTTATTGACTTTATACAAAAGGGTTTAGTTACTGTTGTAATACCTTTAATGAAATTAAAATTCTTTATATAATTTTTAGAAGTGCCTGTGTCTACTAAAATGTTTAGCTCTTGACCATTTATTGATTTTTTAACAATATAAGGCAAGAGCGACTTTACACTAAAAAATTCAAATTATCAATAACATTGTCTTCACATTCATCACTGAGAAAATCTTCATTTTCATACATGTTATCGTGCTCTTCAGTATTTTCGGTATAATTGATTTTTTGAATATTTTGAACTGGAGACTGACCAGAGTTATTGTCAATGTATTGACGCTTAAACTTATTTTCATATGAAACTGCTTTTTGCCTATCATAATTAGTATTATGTGGCTGAAACTGTAATCTATTCGAATATACCGTTGGTTTCCTAAAATATGATGTATTTTTATCAATTTCCATTGGAACGGGCGGTGGATGTTGTGGGGCTTGTTTATCAATTGTATATTGAGGAGCATTTATTTTAACTGAATTGTCATATAAATAAGGTATATTTGTCTGAGATATATTTTTAGAATTAGCAAATGCATTTGCAAATTTATAACGTTGATGATTTTGTTCAAGCTCTTGAGCTGTAGCTAAGGCTGTGGGTAGATCTAAAGGATTTGTGGAAAAAAGAATATCGCATAAAGGTTTACGAAGATCTGATATAAATACACGCAGAGCGTTTGCTCTAGATCGTTCATTTAAAGCTTCTATAACTTCTTGCTTACCCATATTAGTCATAAGAATTTTGTTTATAATAAGAGTGAGTTGCTTGTTAACCTTATCATAATATTCATCTATTGTCAACCTACCTTGTCTTAGAACACTAAGCTCATTCTCTAATAAATATAAGGGTCTCTTATCAGAATAAGATTGATCTAATCGAGATAATATAGCATCAAAATTAAAAATAGTGTTAAATGAACTTAAAGTGGAATTTGCTTCACCAATTATCTTGTTTCTTAAGATGCCCATAGCAACATAATATGTTTGAGATCCCTTTGTATAATAATTAATAGCAAACTTTGCGGATTCCCTCCAAGCTGGATACTCACTTGCAATCCCACTAAATTGTGGTAGTGACTTTATAAGGTCTAAATTCGTATTTCCAGCGGCACTACCAACTTGAATGGTTACCGGAGCCAAAGGTTCCACTCGACTTGGATTCAATTGTCCAATTGCTATTGTTAAACTTCTAATATGTTCTAAAATTTCTGTTTTTGTTACATTTACTGTAGATTCTACAAGACTTAATACCTCATTTCTATTCATCTTATTTCTCTTAATTTATATTATGATAATATTAAAAAAATATTTTGGAAAATTATAGCAAATTTGGGAGGAATACAAAAAATATATCAGAGAAATTGTTTAGATTTGAACTATTGATTATAAAATATGATAATAGCAAATAGAAAATTTAATAATAATATTATTTAAAAAAATATATTTAAGAAAATAAATTTTATGTAATAAATAAAAGAGATTAGTTTAGAATTATGTTTTCTTACAATTGTACTGCATCAAAATTTAATCCACGTTTGATGTACGTCAATTTACTAATGCTTCATATAATTTTTTACAGGTTCACGAAATTTTCTTCACTTTTTCACTGATTCTTCATGTGAAAATTTTTCTTCAGATTCTTGAAATAATAAAAATTCTTCTAAATTATGCGATTTTTTTACAGCTTACAGTTTAATTTTATATTGTTGTTGTTCTTGTTTGAAATCTTTTTATTTTTCCAACTTATTGTAATTGATCTGCACCTTTTTCTCGTTTTTGCACTCTTATTTTGATTTTTTTTAAATTAATTTTTAATTTAGTTGTTTGTCTTTCGTTTTACTTTTTAAATTATGTATCTTTTATCTGCGTTGGGCGCCAATTAATATTTTGCATACGTTTATAATCGTTTATACGATTTTAATTGAAACGATATGCTTGAAGTTCAAAATGTGAATATTCAAATTTTATTTTTTTTTTCTTGATTAAAAAAAGAATACAAATTTTATATTTTCAAATAAAAAATATAACAAGTATTAAAATGAAAAATAGAAAGAATTATAATTGTTATTTAATATAAAAGAATAATAATTATATTATAATAATAATAATAATAATAATAATAATAATAATAATAATAATAAAATATTAAGAGTTCTAATTAATTTATAAATGTTTAATATTAACTAATATTAACTTATATATTAAATTGAATAGATTGCTTGACAAATATCAAGAACAAATCAAGAGCAAAAAGAAAAACCCAAAATTTCCAGAGTTTCTAAAATCTCTGCAAACAATTTTTCATATTGGAACATGTGAATGCGATTGAAGGCAGCTCCATGTGCATGCGGCTTGGTTCCAGAACGCCTCAAAGAGTTTATGCACGTTCAACATAATCAGAGAAGACTAACAGTGGCTGCATTTATGATGGAAATTGAAGAGCAAGGAGCAACGTCTATGTCATCAATGCTAATATACCAAGATCCCGATGATTCAATATACGCACCGCCATCGGTTCAAGAAGATATGGATACAAGCACAAGTTCACAATACACAGAAAGATACGATTGTTTTAACTTTGCCTTGATATGTGACAGACTTGGTGTGCCTGATAGAGTAGCATCAGCATTAGGAATCGCTCTTTTCCAAGACTTAAAAATGAAAGATAAGCATGGCGAACCTCTCATCATGGATAAATCGAAAGTTCGCAGAGAAAAAGAGAAATGCAGACAAGAAGTGCTTCGCAAACAGTTAGATGATACCAATTTGTTAGCGTTTTCATTCGATTGCAGAAAAGATGATACTTTAACGAGACATAAAATTGATGAGAAGTATCATACTAGGATGGTAAAAGAACCTCATATTGTTATTTTGAGAGAACCGAATTCTGAATTGATTGGTTACGTAAGACTGGAACATGAAACCGCTGAATACAAAACAACCAAATTAAATGATTTTTTAAACAATAAAAATATATCACTGGATGCATTAATTGGCATATGCACTGACGGTGAGCCAACAAACACTGGCCCACACCTTGGAATTATACGACGATTCGAATTGCTGTTAAAAAGACCATTGCATTGGTTCGTTTGCCTTCTACACTTCAACGAACTTCCGTTTCGCCATTTGCTTGAAGCTATGGATAAATCAACCAGCACTGGACCAAGATCGGCAAGCGGAAAACTGAGCCGTCAAATCGAAACTTGTGAAACTCTTCCGGTAAGTTATTGCTATCACTCATTTATTATAATTGTCAACCGTTTTTAATTATTTTATTTTAATATACATATATCAGGTGGTGGACGGCTTTCAGAAAATTGAGTTGAAAAATATGCCACCTGCTCCTGAAAAATTGAATTTTCCACCCATTCGAAGTACTTATACGACATTGCTCACGCAATTTCTAGCGGCGTGGTTTCGGTGGATCTGGCTAACTTCAAACCAGGGAAAATTGTACATTCTCGCTGGCTTACCAAGGACGGTAGATTATTACGATTGTATGCGACAACGGAAAATCGATCCGAAAATTTACGGATTCTGGTTGAATTTATAATTAAATGTTATGTGCCAATGTACTTCAATATCAAGTATTATAGCTCTGTCGTATACGGTAGTGCTTTATTTTTCAAGTTCATTAGTTGGTCACGGTTTCTACAACCTCATTTACGCAGTATTGTCAATAAAGTAATTAAAGATAATTCATATTATGCGCATTCGGAAAATATCTTGCTATCAATGTTGTTTGATGATAGCAAAGAAAAGCGAGACTGTGCTATATATAAAATTCTACGCTATCGACCCGATGTTGAAGACCCAACGTAAGTTAGAGTTATAGGTCACGGTGGCACTCCGTAGCAATGCAACTCTACACCGAAGTAATTTGATGGCAGATTAAAAATCTAAATGACCTTTCCTTTAAAACTTTGTCTGACCCATCTAGCAATCTTTTATAGTTTTTCCGGAAATTGTAAAATCTTCTGAGAGCACGAGTTCTGGAGTGTGAGGGAATTGAACAATTTTTTTATTATAAAAATTTCTGAATAATTGGATGGCAGATTACATATCTAAAGGACCTTCCCTTTAAAACTTTGTCTGGCCCATTTAGTTATCTTTTTTGGTTCTTACGGAACTTTGAAAAACCTTTCAGGACAACAGTCCAGGGGTAGGAGAGAATTTAACAAATTTTTTAAGAATATTCTGAAATAATTTAGTCGTATATTGCAAATTTAAAACAGTGTGTGTCCATCCCGTTATTTTTAATGGTATCTCCGGAACTTTTAAAAATCCTTCAGAGCAACAGTACTGGGCAATGACGGAATTTCAATATTAAATTTTTTTTTTTTGGAAATTACAAATTTAGAGAATCTTCCCTTTAAAGCGGTATATGTCGTATCTAGTAATCGTTCATGGTTCTTCCGTAAATTGGAAAACCTTTAAGAGCAATAGTTCTGGGGTATGAGGGAATTTAAATTTTTTTTTTTATATTTTTAAGAAAGTTCTGAGTAACTGGGTCACAGATTACAAATCTAGAGGACTTTTCCTTAAAAACAGGGTATGTCGCATATCGTCTGCCTATCTGTGTAGTCGTTGAAATCAACTTTCTGAAGTACCTAGAGGGGCTGTAGAAGAGTTAAGCATTACCACTCTGTCAGTTGCCATTGAAATTCAGCCGAATAGGAATGGAAGAGCTATGAGTCAAAAACCGCAATTTTTCTGAGTGTGTTTTTTTGCGTTATTTGCTTAAATTGCAAAACTGACAATAAGTTAGACAATTGGCCAAGAAATATCAAAAATACAACAGAAATTTAAAATTTTCATTAATTTTTGCTATATTTTTTATGCAATTTTTGTGTGCTAATGTTTGTGCACACAAACCCAAAATCAAGCAGCTGGTCTTATACAAACGTGTATGTGTATGTGTGTCTTTTAAATGCCTTGAGTGTAATAAAGCATTGTTCACACAACATGAAGACGCATAAGAAAATGAATATATACTTATATAAAAGAAAAAGCTATTAAAAAAGTATTATGCACAAATTTTCAGAAAATATAAAAAAAAATGAAATTCATTTCCTCTTGTGAATTGTCGTTAATGAATCCCGTTAATTTCTGCACAACATTCTGATCTATCTGCTGTGAACAGTTTCATGTTTTTTGCCACTATATCCCCTTGGTGTCTTTGATAACACTACATCGCAGCTTTTTAAGACAAGACGATAAATCGTGCTACAATTTTACAAGGTAGTTCTAGCTTTTAATTAGAAACAAAAATCGTTTTTGCAGCCATTCTCCGACATAAATCTTTGCAGTCACTGTTGAAGTGATGAAAATTGGCGTGTTTTTAGACCATAACTGCAAATTGTTTGCCAAATAATGATTTTTTTTACCAAATTTTTACATTGTTGTGTTTGAATTTTGAATGGGCGTTTCCCATTTTTTTTGTACGATTACTTTTGTAGCCAGCATCCATTCGTCTTTTTACGGTACTTAAGCTCGTGCTGTGTTTTTTTTTCAGATGTTGCATTGAGCGTATTATAATTTTATGTTCTCTGAGTTTTTTTTAGCAACTTTTTTCTGTTCTTTTTACTTACAATATGTTCTTAAAGTTCGGTTATATATTTTAAAATTTTGTTTGCAGTCGTTTTCGGAATCTGCAGCTTTTTTGCAATCATTGCACATTTGTGCAGAATATTTATAATATTTTTTCTATTTTGATTTTCTATGACTAACCAAGCTTACAAATAAACTGTTACTGACAACATTTTTTTTTTTACAAAACATCGGTGAATAGCTTTATCAGACTGAAAGTTAAATACTGACTTTAACATTAAATTCACCAACAGATGATTTTGCGTTCACACTGCAAATTTTTTAAATTCAGTATTTAACATACAGTGTCTTTAGGTCCCTGTTACAGGTTCGTCTCTGTTCAAAACCTTACCCTTTTTATCGTCCCTGTTGGAAGGACTCTTGATCACTGAACGGATTTCTAACGGGTGCCTCAACATTGTTGTTGTCCGTTTTCGTTCAGTTCAGTATACTTACTTGCATTTCTTTTATCAACTTACTTACTTTTTTGCCTTTCTCACCTACGTAAGCATTTTGAATATTATACCTACGTATACATATTACACTGGTCGACAAAAAAAAACTTTTTGTGTGTAACATGAAAACTTTTGTCTTGCTATGTTTAGGACAAGGATATGGATAATATAAATAAAATTAGAATGCTTCCAATACGAATAGTTTTTTTGTAATTAGATGTTATATAAATTTAGAAAATTTGAGATTTTGTTAACAAAAGTAAGTTATTTTATTATGTTACAGTATTAATTTAAATAAAATTTTATGATTTTCTGCTGTATTTTGCTTCAGGTACATCTCGTTGTAATGTCCAACAGTAATCCGCTAGCATACGTGGACTCCACTTGCCCTGGTATCGTTTTTCCATGGTAGAAATGTCTTGGTGGAAACTTTCACCATGTTCATCGCTGACGGCGCCCAAATTTTCAGGAAAAAAGTCTAAATGTGAATGAAGGAAGTGTATTTTCAATGACATTACAACCCAAAGCCTTATAAACAGATAGCAGCTCCGCGACAATAGTTTTATAGTCATTTGATCGGTGATTTCCTAGAAAATTGAAAGTTACTTTCATGAAAGATTCCCAAGCAGATTTTTCCAAATCACTGAGTTTTTCTTTAAATATGTCGTCTTTCATCAATTGTCTGATTTTGCCTCACTCAATTTAGGAAACTTTTCCTTCAAATATAAAAACCGTCACCACTCCTGTCCGTAACTTTCTGGTGGTTCTGGTACAGGTAGTTCCTCACTATGAGGGATCGGTCTTTTAGCAGATGGCAGGTCAGGATATATTATTTTATTTTTTGTTTTAATTGTGATACCTTTCGTATCAGTAACACAAAAATAACAATCAGATGAGTGATTCATTGGTTCTGTCCAAATTACGGGGATTACAAATGGCATAGATCGAGATCTCCTCGCCCATCCAGTAAGAAGACCCACACATGTAACACAGCAGATGTGTGGAACCCACGCTTTGTCTTGCTGTCCGACAGCAAAGCCAAAATACTGTTCATATAGCTTCATCACTAATGGTGTCAAATTCCTTCGCTGAGTTTTAAAAGTAATGTTACCACAAATATAACAAAACCTGTCAGGATCATTTTTGCACTTTCTTGACATTATTTAACAGTCACTTAACTCAATAAATAGAAAAAAACACTATACTATTCACATAAATAAAATCTCTGAATGCAAAAGTGGAACAAAAATGGTTAATTTTAAATTTTACGGGTAGTAGCTGTAACACGAAAACTAGAACTGATGGAATCAAAATAAATACGGTGATAAAATGAGGGTATTTAGGTAATTCCAAATTGGTAAGTACCTTTCTTGTTACAAAATTTTGTTGACCAGTGTTATTTATAAAAATCTTTATTAAGCCATTAAAATACAATATAACCTGAAATAAACCAACTGAACTATAATCCAAACAAAGTGCCTTTTATTTGGGAATCTAATTGGATACACGCCAAAACATTGGTCCTTCCTCATGTACATATATCTTTCAAAACCATATCGATATCTCATATGTACTGTAGGCAGTCATCACACATATACCTTACACTTACTTGATGTGCGATATACTCCCATGCATCTAATTCCAGTTTCTCCTCGTATTTGTGTTTTACATTTAAAGCTCTCAGTCATTTTGATTGAACAATATTAAACTATGACTCTTTTTTATCTTTAATTTATTTTGTTTATTGTCCTCACTTGATTTTACTTGAAGTTTTGCTTATTCTTAATTTTTTCTTGAAAAGTATTTAATTTTAATATTTTTATAAATAATTTAATTTTTTCACAAATGTACGCTTTATCAGCTTTAAGGCATATTCGAAGTGCTCTTCAATTGAGTGTTTCAAATTACAGTCAAGAAAACAGCTGACTGCAGTTTTTTTTATTCCAAATTTGAATTCTTATTCTGCCGCCAGTATTGTTTTGTTTCTTTGCAAATATGCTTGTGAACAAATTAAACAAATATAACGACGTTTTGCGGTTCATAGAGTTATACAGAAGCCATAAAGTTCTGTGCAATATGAATATTCCTGCATATAGACGGAATGATTTAAAAATTAAGACATATAACTCTTTTTTATTTTATTTGTTTTCTTGACAACATCTTGTTGAAAAACTTGCTTTGAAATTGCGTGCAGCCTACGTCACAGCTTTCAATTTTTGTGAATTTTAAGAAGCAGAATGTGTAAATTTCTTGAAAGAGAGTTGTAAAAAAACTTGATTGTGTGACTGTAGTGTTAGTAAAGAAAAGTTTTTGTTGCTATCCCTCACAACCAGAGGGCTGCAAAGACATTATAGAGAAGAGAGAAATCCAAAAAAATACAACTATGGTGAGTTACTACTGGGTGAAGCGAAATAAAAATGGAAAAAAGGGAATGACGTGTGCTTTTTGTTAAGAGAAATAAAAAAAGTTCATTCTGGATTTGGCATGCGGTGTGAGCAGGTTATAGAAAAGAAGGTAAAGCTAGTTTAAAATGGAAATTTTTTTTTAAGAAGTAGTGTAACTGAGCCTATAGAATAAAAATAAAAAAAATAATATGTAAAGATTTTGGGGAAAAGAAATAGAAGGCTTGTGTGAAGAAATTTAAGAGAGAGAAGAGGAATCCCGCAGCAACTCTAATTTCATTAGAAGTCTAAATAATAGCCATACTCCTACACATCATTTGGGCTTGGCGAAGCACCACCATTGTAAGATTGACAACAGACACTTGACCAAGTGATTACAGCACAGCATCACGTGTCATATTGTAACACCACCAACAATTAACGACAGCGGCATGATCGTCATTCACTACGACATTGCATCAGTCCAACCATCATTGCGTGGGCGATAACCATCACCTTCTCCAGCCAACGTTTACATCAGCCATCATATCGTCAGATGCAAATTTTTTTTTGCAGCTGCCATCTTCAACCACCATCATTTTTTTTCTACCGCCATCATTTTTTTTCTTCAGCCATCTTTTTTTTTTACATACATCAATTGTGACAGTAGTCACCTGCTATCGGTACGACCTGCTTCAGCCATCAGAGGAACCACAAAAAATAACAAAAAATCAAATTTCGCCAAAAGGGCAAGTGCATCAAATTTTCAATTAAATATATAAAAAAAATTAGTTGAGTTCTGTACTACGAATACAAGGTTTTGTCATTGAAAGAAAGTTTTATCGTATTGTCAAGGGCAAAATAGTTCTTTCATAAACGGCATACGTGGAACTAAAACTAAACTTGATAACTATTCCTATAAGAAAAAGATATGGTTAACAAAAAATTTTTTTATATATTCATTTTTATAATTATTAATAATACCATTGTACATATATTTTAATAATACATGTACAAAATATTATCTAAGTTTGTAAGGTCAAAATTGTCAATTAATTATAAAATAATAAATTTGTTATATCTTTTGATTTATATGAAGAAAGCAATGACGTGTTGTCATTTGGTGAGTGTGGCGGATTCTAAGTAGGTCCAGTGCGTCTGTGGTTATCGTGGGGATCACAAACAATTTTAGACCGGATGATTGTCGTGATCCAGGTTGGGAGGGCAACCATGGGGAGCACCATCATACTCCCTCTATGATATTCCCACCATGCCAAGTATTTCTCCGTCCATACATTTAGTTTTGCACAGTCATATTGACTGTGTGATTTGTCGAATACTATTACATCTTTCTTTTATTTTTATATAATGTTTTTATTGTTAGAGAATATTATTCACCAACAGTAGGGTAGGGTTGGGACCTCTCACCCTGATGCCTCATTGAGGTAGCCGTGGTAAGCCCACTGTGTGGCGAATGCTTGTCAAAAGTGACATTGGGTAAAAACAGCTGACCCATACTATTCACAGTGAATTTGAACATCCAAAACAAGTACACAACAATATGGCGCCCAAACGAATGCATATATTTCCTTCGACAAATTTACCCGATATATTCGAACAACTAAAAACATCAACCGCGTCTGATTTTACAATCATCAAGTTTGTTACAGTAGGGTAATATATCCCTCTTAATAGGACAATTAGTCAGATTAGCGACACTGTGGCAGATAAGATGAAATCATCGGATTGTGAGGTGGATGTTGTTGTTGAATATGGGAATTAACAGGGACAGTCTGACCCGAAGCGTGGAATCGCCACCACTGCGGAATTTCATTGAGTTTACAGAGACGTTCATTATAATAGCAGTATGGATGAGTGGATATGAATGTGGATGATTTAGGTGAGCACCTAACCGGTCACAGATTCCGCCGTCCGAGCATTTGGGTGTGCACGAAGTCCACAGACCGAACAACGAACAAGGGATGTTGTCCTTAGAACATCATCCATTAAACCTCGTGGGATTGGAACGAAGTTCGGTCCACAGACTCCGACCGCTAGAGAACACCACACAAAACCAAACTCAAATATAAGTCAATTCAATAAATAAATATTCTTTTGGGAATAGTAAACGTAAAAGTATTATGTCATGAAAATAGAAATAATAATAACTTTTTTTGCATCAAACTATAGTTAAAAAAAATAAAGAAAACAAAAAATTTTTTTTTAAATTATATAATTCAAACTTCTGTAAATATATAAGATTATAAACAGCCCATTTATAAGATATTGTAGACACATTGAAAAGAAATTTTTTTATGAAAAATATAATAATAAGAATTAATTATATATTAACTAAGAAGCACATACACATCAATATATATAGAAATATACCTTTCAAAATAGTTTTAGAGGGAACATTCCAATACCATAAGTAAAAGTATAAATCTATATTGAATATAAAGGTAATTGTGGTAATATTTATATAGAGTTATATATTTCCTAAATTTAGCTATACAAATTGTATATAAATACTTACATTTCAATTTAAAGTTTCTTTTGAAAATTTGTTTTTGATAATTACCCACACATACACACATACATCTATATTGTAGCTTCCATATAAAAACAATCGATCATATCCAAATGTATGCGAAAGGCATGCGAACACCGGTGCATCTCAGGCTACTACTGCAACGTTGATGAACCAGAAAATTCTATGGATTTGATTTTGATTATTTATTGGAATTGGTTGCAAATGGGCTGACAGATGTGGCATTCTGTTACCTTAGTACACGGGAGTGACATAGCGTGGAAACGGCTTTCAGGCTAATGTCGCAGCTGCCTTCCGTCCCGGTAAAACCTTGGCAAGGACTTGGAGAACGCTCTAAATCACATTGCCGTTAAGTTGGCCGTGCAGGTTTAGTTGATACGACATCCTAATTAACGCCCGACCTGGCTCTGAACACAAGCGCCCATAAGGTTTTGTGTCAATCCTTGCTAGGACCTCACTGCATGCAAAGGGACCCTCGGGGTCATCATAAGGGTAACTGCACTACGGATTTAGATAACGACTTCAAGTTTGGACCCATATGGAGAAAAATGACATCATTAAATAAAAAAATAAAAATAAGCGAAAACATAAATGACAAGCCAAACGAAAAAGTGAGTAGGAACAATGCATACTATGTGTTCTCAGATAGTATGAATAATAAGAAGGACGACGGAGCATACTTAACAGCCAGGCCTGAGAATAGGACCCGCTCTTTAAAGCCAAATGCGATTGTGGACGCGCAAATTTTTAAGCGCTAGTTTGACAAGGTAACTAGTCCAACATAAACCACTCCGAAGACTAAACTTGATACACCAACATCAAAGACAGATTCTACTCCGGCAGGTAAGGAAATACAAACCGACATGCACAGATACGTAACTGTTACCAACCATAAGGCTAGTCCTAGAACTAATCAACAGGAGCGCACAAGTAAACAGTACAAAAGCAGTCAGGCGGCTACGATACCAGTCTCAGACGATGCACCAGTAGAACCTGCATCTAAGGATCACAAGCCTCCACCTATCTATTTGCGCGAGCAAACAACGAACGCTATTGTAAATCTTTTATCAAAGATTGTGGGAAAAGATAATTTTTACGTAGTTTCTATACGAAGGGGACAGATACAGGAAACGAAAATCCAAACCCATACTGAGAAGAATTATCGTCTAATTGTTAATAGTCTTAACGCAGAAAAAAAGAACTACTACACGTACCAACTAAAAAGTGCTAAGGGCCTAGTAGTTGTGGTAAAGGGCATTGACAGTTCCGTCCCTGTTGACGAAATCAAGAAAGCTATTGAGAATGAAGGCTACGATTTGAGAAATGTTCACAACAAAGGTAAAATTCCCCAACCAATGCACCGTGTGGAGATTGCTTTTAATACAGCTCTTCTTAAGACTAAAAATTCAACGCATCCTATTTACAATTTGAGATATCTTCTTAGCCGAAGAATAACAGTAGAGGAGTCACATAAGCGTAATGGCCCTGCACAATGCACCAATTGCCAAGAGTTCGGCCACACAAAATCTTACTGCAAGCTACCATCTGTTTGCGTTGTGTGTGGTAACGCGCATAAAACCACGGAGTGCACAGCACCTGAAAACGACCCCAATGTGAGAAAGTGCAGTAATTGCGGTGGAAGACATTCTGCTAATTATAGAGGATGTGAAGTATTCGAGAGGATAAAAAAATCGAATCAACCTCGAAGTCGCGCAAATGCGAAATATCGCGAATCGTGTACATGTGGAAAGAGTGAACTATGCCCAACAACACTTTGATGGCTTACCATCGTCAAATAGGCCCAACATGAAAAATCTTTCATATGCCCAAGTACTAAGGAGCAGCCCTCAGGTCTTCAACGATACCAGCTCTAGTTCAATCGACAAGCTGACGGAGACAATGAACAATTTCATGACCAAGATGAACAGTTTTATGAATAATATGCAGGGCATGTTTCAGGAGATGATGCGGAATCAGAACATGATTCTGCAGACCCTTCTTAGACAAAAATAAAATGACCCAGTTGCGTATTTGCTACTGGAATGCGAACAGGTTATCCCAACATAGGTTCAAGGTAGAAGATTTCCTACACAGGCAGGAAATAGACATCCTTTTGGTATCCGAAACACACTTTACTGTAAAGAATTGCTTTAGAATTAACGGATTTATTATATATGACACTAAACATCCAAGTGGAAAGGCATGTGGTGGCACGGCCGTCATTGTGCGTAAAAACGTGAGGCACTTTGTTATGCCAGAATTTGGGAAGGATTTCATTCAGGCAACCTCTATAAGTCTTACTGATTTTCATACCACAATTTCATGTGTATATTGTCCTCCAAGACACATAATTGATAGCGACAATTTCAAAAGTTTCAGCAGGAGACTACAACGCTAAGCATACCCACTGGGGCTCTAGACTTATTAGCCCAAGAGGTAGGCAGCTTTACAATGCTATTGCTAAAAATAATCTAGATGTCATATCTGGCGGTGAGCCACATACTGGCCTATAGACTGTACGAAAAAGCCAGGCCTTATTGACTTCACTGTTATAAAAAATATTAAACATGACCAACTTCTGATTAGTCCTCTAAAAGACTTATCATCTGATCATTCGCCGACTATAATGACACTACGTAATAGTTTTATAAACTCTGAAGTATCTCCTACGTTCTACCCGAACCGGTGAGAATTATAATATTTATTTTTAATGCCATCTTAAGAGTGGGGGTTTTCCCGTCCTCTTGGAAAAATTCAGAAATTGTCATGATTCAAAAACCGGGTAAGGACGCTACTCAAATTACGTCACACAGACCTATCAGTTTATTATCCATCCTTTCAAAGCTGTTCGAAAAGGCCCTCCTCCAAAAAATAACGCCCCATCTAGCAGAGCGAAATATTATTTCACAACATCAGTTCGGCTTCCGGGCTAGTCATGGAACTACAGAGCAGGTTCACAGAATTGTTACTGCTATCAGGTCGTCCTTCGAGAAAAAGCTGTTTTGTTCAGCATTGTTTATTGATGTCTCCCAAGCATTTTACAAAGTTTGGCATGATAGTCTCCTCACAAAAGTAACACAACTTCTTAATGCTAACACCCACAAGCTGATTAAAAGTTACTTGATTGATAGAACATTTAAGGTACGGTCAAAAAAGGTATTTTCACCAGTTAAGAAGATTTCTGCAGGCGTCCCCCAAGGAAGTATACTTGACCCGCTATTATACATCGTCTATACATCCGATATGCCTACAAATCGACATACTATCACGTCAACGTTCGCAGATGACACGGCATTTTTAAGTGTGAACAAAGATCCAGGAACTGCATCTGAGCACTTACAAGCTCATATAAACGAGCTGGAAGGTTGACTAAATAAATGGAAAATCAAAGTAAATCCATCAAAATGTGCCCATGTGACTTTCACACTAAGAAAGGCAAATTGTCCGCCAATAAGAATAAATAAGGTCATTGTTCCGGTGGAAACCCAAACTAAATATCTAGGAATCCATCTAGACAGACGCCTAACATGGTCACGCCACATTGAGGTCAAAATCTCAGCTATTAAACTAAAAACAGCTCGACTAATGTGGCTAATAGGTCCATTTTCATCTCTATCTTTGGAATATAAAGTTCTGTTATATAAAGCCATTATTAAACCAATCTGGACATATGGCATTCAGTTTTGGGGAACTGCGTGTGCATCTAACATCCAAAAGTTACAAAGAAGACAGTCGAGTATCTTACGAACAATAGTCGGCGCCCCCCTGGTATATAAGAAATGAGAATATCCACAAACTGGCGACACATCCAAACGCCCTCGCCAGGGACCTGTTACAGTTCGAGGGGCACGGAAAGCTTAAGAGAAGTGATACCTTGCGCTTAGTGAGAAGAGGGATATAACTTTTTTTTATTTAAACGTAGAATATTCCTTTTATTTTAAGATTTGAGTACAAGTAACTAGTTATTACATTGGTAATAATTATTTAAGTTTTTTATATTTTTTTACAGTTAAGATTTGGATACTTATTGTAATTTTCTTATAAAAAGATTCAATAATAATAAATAATTAAAAAAAAAAGCAAATTAATAATAGTTGTCACTCGTTTCTCGCAATCTTGCAAAAAAAATTTTTTTTATCCCGGTAAGAATAGTAAACCGCGCGTAATAAGGGGTTATCACGTTTGGAGTTGCTTGTTTGTTGTTACCAGAGCCGGTAATGCGCAGAAGGGATAAGGCGAAACTGAGGGAAACTTGAGCACGCATATTCGACTTAAGACGATACAAGATATAGGTCGAGGACTACTATTGATCAAAACGGAAGAATTGGTACAAGGCCTAAAACTAGAGCGGAGACACAAAGATTAAATTTAGCAGCAGCCGCGAATCAGACTAGTAGAGAAGCTTCACCAGAAATGGATATTTTAGACGTCAGAGCCGAAGTGTCACCAGAAGTGGAGAAGATGCTGTATGAGAGTGTAGAGGGGATGCGAAAATCTGAATCAGTCAATGAGAAATATAATTAGCGAGAATGTGAAGAAAGAATTAGGCGAAGTCCATAACAATATCAGAATTTAAGCGAAGCAATGCGATCAATGGCTGTGAGTAATCAAACGAGATGAGAGAATGGAATTGCTGGACCGAGAGCCCCGCTTAACATCGCTAACATTCCACCAGTGAGCAACACCAGCAGCACTCATCAATTTGATTTTCAGCCACCTCTGTATAATGGTAACTCATCTAGTGCAACCCATCATCAACAGGCACAAAATTGGTCTTCCATAAAACGAACAGCACCACAACCAAATGCACCAAACATATTTCCAGCCCCAAATGGAGGTCCACCACCACCTGCTACATATCCACCGTTAATTCCGTCTAATTATTATCATAACCGAGCGGGAGTAGATCAATCTGGAATTAAGTTTGACGGTATAGAATCTCATTTATCAGTGGAATCATTTGTTTTTCGATTAGAGTATTGCCAGAGGCAATACTAAGTTCCGTGGAAGGAAATATTAGACGACTTTCACCTCTTAGTCACAGGAACCGCATTGGACTGGTATTGGCTTCATATTGAGACAACTCGTGTAGCAAATTGGGAAAGTTTAAGACACGCGTTGCTTAGTCGTTTCAAAATGAATGGAACAAATTTGGACCTGATGCATGCTTTAGTCGAACGCAAACAGATGGAAGGCAAAAGCATTGATAATTATTTTCATCAACTTAATTTACTGCGCGCGAAGCTGCAACAGCCCATTTCTGAATTTGAATTAATTAAACTGGCCAAAAGAAATCTTAGGGAAAACATCCGGCGAATAGTGTATGTATCCCATACGAGCTTCATCTCTGGAACAATTACGTATTGAATGCGTTGAGGCAGAACGAAACTTCTCACATCGTATTACCCGAACTATGCCAATGCTATCTCGAGAATATGTAAGGAAATGTGCCCACCAGAACAGATTGAAGAAGTAAACATTAACCCAATTTGCTGGAACTGCAAACAAATAAGGCACATCTTCATGGACTGCCCATCCGAACAAAGAAGATTATTTTGTTACAAATGCGGAGCACCGGAGGTTATAACACCGAACTTTCGTAATTGCAAAGCCCGGGAAATGGCGATCACGGCGGCGGAACCGCGACGGCCCAGACTAACCCCAACAGAACAGACATAAAACTTGATTGCCAGAAATTTTCAACTATACGCCAATAAATAATAATAATAAAGAAGTTCGACAACAAAATTATGATCTAGTCCGCAACAGAATCTTTAACGACAGCAACAAAACTATTACACCCATGTCAGAATCACCACCATCTAATCCAATAGCCCAAAAACATAGAACAACAAGCAATCAGAACGATTTACAAAGATACAAACAAATTTTAAAATTGAGATCCGATTACATGAAGAGAAAACTGCGCTGAAAATTAATAACAGAATCGATAGGAAATTGTCTTGAAACAGAGAAACTAAAAGCAGAGGAATGGCACGAAAATTTGGAAATGCATAACTTAGATTTGAAACAGAAACATCAATTGGACATGGTTTTAAACAAATTTCCCACCTTCGAAAACAATGGTCTAGGCTACAGAATATAGACGGAATATTAAGCCGATTAGATCACACACATTATATGAGTAGCGTCGATTTAAAATATGCATTCTGGCGAATCTGCCTTTACCGTACCAGAGAGGCCGGAATAGAAATTATGGATACCGCAGCAGTTGACTCACAATTTTATAGAAAAAAACCATAACATTATGACCTCCGCACACGGTGGTATACAGAAAACATTAAGAGCGTTAAGGCGGCTGTATTACTGGCCTGGAATGGTGACTCAAGTCCAAAACTTTATAGCGAATTGTAGGACATGTAAAGAGGCAAAACCATCGAATCAAAATCTTAGACCTACCATAGGAGAAAAGGTGAAAACAGATAGACCATTCCAAAAACTGTATGTCGATTTTCTGGGAAAATATCCAAGGTCCAAGATAAATAATGCATACGTTTTCATTGTGGTAAACCACTTCTCGAAATTCACATTGCTCAAGGCTATGAGACGCTACCACTAAGAATGTGATTAATTTTCTAATACTAGAGGTCTTCAACAAATTCGGAGTTCCCGAGATCATCCATAGTGACAATGGAAAACAGTTTGTCTCAACCATCTTCCAGGAGATGATTGAGTCATATAAGATCCAGCACATGAGGACAGCTATTTATTCACCACAATCCAACGCATCTGAACGAGTAAACCAATCCATATTAACAGCAATTCGGTCATATCTAGAGAAAGACCATCGCGATTGGGATTTACACCTGCCAGAGATTGAGTGCCTTACGAACTTCGCTACATATTGCTATCGGCACCACTCCATTCTTTACACTTTTTGGGTACCATTGGTTTTTCTGCGGTTCGGCCTACAAACTAGCTCGGAAACTGGGATCATTGTCAGACCACACTATAAAGGTCTTGCCAAAGAATGAAAGACAGGAACTCATAAGGGACCAAGTCCGACACGGTCTCCAGGAAGCTTATGAAAGAAGTGCAAAACGCTATAATGAGGGAGCACGAATAATCAAGCTTTTTCCTGCTTCCTATCGGCGTAATAATGTGCTGTCTGATTTTAAGAAAAACGTCAATGCCAAGTTCTGTCGTAAATTCTTAAAAAGCCAGATAGTCAAACCAGTCGGCAATAATATGTTCGAGTTGGAGGATCTCCAAGGCAAACCCATCGGTATATTTCATGCTAAAGACATAAAAGTTTAGCCAAGGCGTGAGCGAACTTAATTCGTGTATCACTGCAAATTAACACAGTTGCCCGGCTTATATATTCAGGGTCGTGGAAGTTCCTCACGTGGTATAAGTTAGAGCGAATAGTAATCACGAGCCAGTATCGAAGGAAAACATCCCAACATACAACGGTCGCACACCAGTCCTTCGAGAATACATCCTATCAGCCCCAGAGTGTTGTTGCGATCCCTCACAACCAGAGGGCGGCAAAGACATTATAGAGAAGAGAAAAATCTAAAAAAATAAAACTATGGTGAGTTACTACTGGTTGAAGCGAAATAAAAATGGGAAAAAAGGGAATGACGTGCTTTTTGGTAAGAGAAAAAAAAAGATCATTCTGGATTTGGCATACGGTGTGAGCAGGTTATAGAAGAGAAGGTAAAGCTAGTTTAAAATGGAAAATTTTTTTTTTCAGAAGTTGTGTGATTGAGCCTATAGAATAAAAAGAAAAAAAAATAATGTGTAAAGATTGTGGGGAAAAGAAATAGAAAGCTTGTGTAAGGAAACTTAAAAGAGAGAAGAGGAGTCCCGCAGCAACTCCAACTTCATTAGAAGTCTAAATAATAGCCATACTCCTACACATCATTTGGGCTTGGCGAAGCACCACCATTGTAAGATTGACAACAGACACTTGACCAAGTGATTACAGCACAGCATCACGTGTCATATTGTAACACCACCAACAATTAACGACAGCGGCATGATCGTCATTCTACGACATTGCATCAGTCCAACCATCATTGCGTGGGCGATAACCATCACCTTCTCCAGCCAACGTTTACATCAGCCATCATATCGTCAGATGCAAATTTTTTTTTTGCAGCTGCCATCTTCAACCACCATCATTTTTTTTCTACCGCCATCATTTTTTTTCTTCAGCCATCTTTTTTTTTACATACATCAATTGTGACAGTAGTCACCTGCTATCGGTACGACCTGCTTCAGCCATCAGAGGAACCACCAAAAATAACAAAAAATCAAATTTCGCCAAAAGGGCAAGTGCATCAAATTTTCAATTAAATATATAAAAAAAATTAGTTGAGTTCTGTACTACGAATACAAGGTTTTGTCATTGAAAGAAAGTTTTATCGTATTGTCAAGGGCAAAATAGTTCTTTCATAAACGGCATACGTGGAACTAAAACTAAACTTGATAACTATTCCTATAAGAAAAAGATATGGTTAACAAAAAATTTTTTTATATATTCATTTTTATAATTATTAATAATACCATTGTACATATATTTTAATAATACATGTACAAAATATTACCTAAGTTTGTAAGGTCAAAATTGTCAATTAATTATAAAATAATAAATATGTTATATCTTTTGATTTATATGAAGAAAGCAATGACGTGTTGTCAATAAACTGATTGTATTGGGTGAGTGTGGCGGATTCTAAGTAGGTCCAGTGCGTCTGCGGTTATCGTGGGGATCACAAACAATTTTAGACCGGATGATTGTCGTGATCCAGGTTGGGAGGGCAACCATGGGGAGCACCATCATACTCCCTCTATGATATTCCCACCATGCCAAGTATTTCTCCGTCCATACATTTAGTTTTGCACAGTCATATTGACTGTGTGATTTGTCGAATACTATTACATCTTTCTTTTATTTTTATATAATGTTTTTATTGTTAGAGAATATTATTCACCAACAGCAGGGTAGGGTTGGGACCTCTCACCCTGATGCCTTATTGAGCTAGCCGTGGTAAACCCACTGTGTGGCGAATGCTTGTCAAAAGTGACATTGGGTAAAAACAGCTGACCCATACTATTCACAGTGAATTTGAACATCCAAAACAAGTGCACAACATTTTCTTAACTTTTGCAAAAATTGAGTTGGTGTCTTGTTCTCCAATTTTTTCAAATGTTTACAAAACCAATTTTTGGCACAAAAACAAATTGTTTACTAACCTGTTTGGATCCAAAGGGAAACGATGAAATTCGGAACCATCCAGATATCTTTTTGTGGACACTTTTATCATTTTCTCACAAATAAAATAATAGGAATAAATATTTTTATTAGAAAATGTTTCTTTTTTATTATGTATGTGTATTCTTTAAAACTTACACCACCATACAATTTTAGCCAATTGTTTACTGGCTTTCAAACTTCATAAAAACGTAATTTGGCACAATATTTTTTTTTTGTTAATTTACAATTTTTTCCTACTATTTCGCGAAAATTATTTGTTAAATGTTATAATTTTTACAAAAAAAAAATTTAATTCCGACGAAAAACTAAAAGCGACAAAACATAAATAAAGTTATTTTATCTATCCCTGTTTGTTTTCCGTCCAGACCTGGCATCGCCTTTTTAGTGCTACCAGATCGGAAAAATAGTGTCGCGCCCAGTTGAATAGTCTACTCGTATGTTGCAAAACAACACTTAGAGTCTCTTTCACCAAATTTATTTAAAAAAATTTTATCGCTCGCAACATATCCTAAAATTTTAAGGTACATTCAATAGAATTATCGAGTAAAAAATAGATCATAAAAAATAAAAAAAGTAATTAAGAAAATTAACAAGTACAAACATAAAATTCATAAAAAACATAGAAAATATGCTGGACAATTTCATACCCAACAAAAATATTCACCTCTATCGTGAATATTTTTTCCCTCGAAATATCTCCCTTTTCCCTAAATTTGCAATCGTGAATTACACAGGTCTGCGACCAAAAAACTGCATAGGATTTTTTTACATTTTCTTACAGATTTTGATGCTCTAAACTCAAATCCGTTTTCGGTTTTTCTCCATCACGTAGGGTTTTTTTTTATGAGGGTGGAATTTTTTTTCCTTGAAGTAATAAACGTGTACACTAATTAATAGATAGTACCAAATTAGTTTTAAGATTTAGTATTTAAGGAAGATAGTTTTTAAAAATAAACAGTTTTTTATCAACCGTCGTAGACTGAATTTACAACCGCTCTACATTAAGTGAAAACAGCAGTGTTTTATTTTACATCGCTTGAAACAAAGAAAAGCTCTCAGTAGACATACTGATATTCAAGTGAACAGTGCTGTTGTCTGTTAATCATGGCTACAAGGAGTTGTGTTATTTCTCAAACAGTTTTTGTTATATCTGTGGTGAATTCACTATTAAAAGTCAACAGAGAAATATAAGTGATTTTGTAAGGAAAGTTTATTTTGCCTACTTTAAATTAAAACTTGGTCATCAAGACAAACCATGGGCCCCGCATAAGGTGTGTAGAAGATGCGAAGAAGATCTTCGTTTGTGGTTTAAGGGAAAGAAAAATGCATTTCGATTTGGAATTCCTATGAAATGGCGTGAGCAGAAAAATCACACCTCTGACTGCTACTTCTGCTCAGTTGACGTAAACGGATTCAATTCAAAAAACAAAAGAAACATAAGTTATCCTATTCTTGACTCAGATATACGTCCAGTGCCCCATAGCTCCGAGATATCTATCCCGCAGCCACCTTCCAGTTTGGATGAATACCCTAGTGAGTTGGAGGACGAAGCTACATTACCTCCTCCGGGTGAATCAAGCTCAGACTTATCTTTTGGCGAAGATGGAAGGCCTCAACTATTTGCTCAAGGTGAGCTCAATGATTTAGTAAGAGATTTAGGTATTTCAAAAGATGCAGCCGAACTGTTAGGTTCTAGATTAAAAAATAAAAACCTTTTATCACCTGGCACTTCTTTCTACTGGTACAGACTCCGAGAAAAAGAATTTACCCAGTTTTTCTCAAAAGAAGGAAATTTAGTTTTCTGCAATAATGTGGAAGAACTCATACATCGCTTTGATATAAAGTATGACTCATTTGAATGGCGCCTATTCATTGACTCATCTAAGACTAGCCTTAAAGCAGTATTATTGCACAATGGAAATAAATTTGCCTCGATTCCGATTGGACATTCTGTGCATATGAAAGAAGATTATAACGATTTGGCCATTATCCTGGAAAAATTCAAGTATCAAGACCATCAATGGATGATTTGTGGGGACTTCAAAATACTGACAATGCTTTTGGGTCAGCAGGCAGGCTATACCAAATACCCATGCTTCTTATGCTTGTGGGATAGTAGAGCCAAAGAACAGCACTGGAAAAAAAGTGATTGGCCATCCCGAGAAACTCTAAAACCTGGAGAGAAAAATGTTATAAACACTACCTTGGTACCACCAGAAAAGGTTTTGTTGCCCCCTCTCCATATCAAATTGGGGTTGATGAAACAATTTGTAAAATCGCTGCAAAAGGATGGAGACTGTTTCAAATATTTATATAAAAAATTCCCGAAGCTGTTAGAAGCAAAGTTGAAAGGAGTTTTCACCGGCCCCGACATAAGAAAACTTTTAACGGACCCTTCATTTGTGGAAACTATGAATGAGAAGGAAAAAGAAGCTTGGGTATCGTTCAAGGACGTAGTGCGAAAGTTTTTGGGAAATACTAAGGATCCTAACTATAAAACCATTGTGCAAAAGATGCTAGCAGCATACGAAGCTCAAGGCTGCAAGATGAGCTTGAAGGTTCATTTTTTACACTCTCACATAGACAATTTTCCTGAAAACCTGGGGGCTTACAGTGAAGAGCAGGGCGAGCGATTTCATCAGGATGTCCGTGATATCGAGAGAAGGTACCAAGGGCGATGGGATGTCACTATGCTTGCTGACTACTGTTGGCTGCTTAAGCGAGAAACTGAAGATGGAAATCGGAGAAGGAAAAGAAGAAGAGGTTTCATAAAGAACATGAATAAGTATACATATGTATCAAAATAATGTGTCGTTTGCTTTAAAAAAAAATATTTATTGTTTGAAAATTTTGAATAAAGGAGTGCTTTAACCAATTTTTTGCGTTTGAATTTGCAAAAAATCCTTATGTGATAGAAAAAAATGGCCATCACTTTTGAAATCAGCGCACTTTAAAACATATAATTCAGTAAAAATATCTCATGCAGCTGAAAAAATTTTTTTTTTCGCAGACCAGTGTTATTTTCATGGGAAAAAATTCGCATGTTCGAAAAAAAAATTGGTATCGCCGATTTTTATTCCCGTGAGTTTTTTGCCAAAAGTATTGTGACATTTTTCACAAACATTTTGTTTGGGAATAAAATTTAGAATTGTTGCAGCGGCAAATAAAATTAGAGAAACTGAAAATCAAGCAATCTAATAGTAATGATGGACTGTAAACATGTAAGAATGTGATAATTTTTTAGTTTTAAAAACGTATATTAATTATGAATTAGAATTTTTTTTTTTTGCCTTTTTATTAAAATTTTTTTATGTGATACATGAAGTACAACCAAAAATAACACAAATGTGATTTATTGTTTTTTAGATTTAAGATTTCGTATCTTTCTAAAGAATATTTCTTTCTTAATTTTAAACCGTAGACATGTTGTAAGCTACACAACACGACGACTTTCTGGTAGGCAGTTCTGGTTCAGTATATCTAAAAGGCATTTAAAAGCTGCTTTGTTAGCTAGAACATGTTGTTAGAACCTGCAAAGAATTTATTTATATGTACATATATGTACATAATGTTAACAATTCTTCATGTTTTCATTTACATTGTTTCTGGTAAGCACAATGGATTTGATGATTCTCTTAAATTCCGTCTTTTTATTTTTTCCAATAATTTCTTCTCTTCTTCTAATAACATAAATCGGAGCGAAATACTATGCATTTTATTGAATAATAACAATTTATTAAGAAAATTACAAAAAAAAAAAAACACAAACAATTAAACAAAATCAATTCACAATAGTATGTTCGAATTGCCACATATGTTTCGAAAATATATTTTATTCCCTAACAATTGGCGATACCAAATTATTGTTCATGGGAATAAACAAATTATTCCCCGAATTTATTCCCTTGAGATTCGCGATAAGGGTGAATATCGAAGCGCGCCGCAACATAAATATTTTTTAAAGTTTTAATAATATAAAAAAATATGGACATTAATGTAGATTTATTTTTTGAGGATTGTGAAAGTGTACAAAATACACATATGGCACGAATTCGAAAAAGAATTAGGGACAGTTCCAACCCATTAGAATAATATTTCTAAAATTCAACATTTAAATTTGAATCTATATATTTCCTAGCTTTGTGAAGTTTTTCCGCATAAACAAAGATGGCTTTTTGTTTTTGCTGGCGGAACTTAACAATTTTTTAAAACCTTCATCTCGGTGTTCTGCTATTCCTCCCATTTTAAAGTTATGTTGCTCATTAAGATTTTTTGCCGATGGGAGCTATCAAAGAAGTAGCGGCAACGATTTTAACATTGGAGTTTCTCAGCCAACTGTTTGTTGCATTTTGAACCAAATAATAAATTTCTTCGAAAAAAAAATATGCAAGAAATGGATAAATGCTCGGATGACCGAAGAAGAAAAAAATAAGAACAAAATGTCATTTTTTTCAAGTACTCGATTCCCGGGAGTAATTGGCTACATATATGGAACCCACGTGCGAATCATAGCACATCCAAAAGAATTGCAACATTTGTACTTAAATCGGAAAGGATATTACAGCTTGAATGTCATGATAGTAAGGATGGAAATTTTCATTTGAATTTTTTAATATAAAAAATATGTCTTTTTAGTTGTGCGACTGTGAGATGAACATTCGGTACGTAGATGCTCGATACCCCGGTTCAAACCATGATTCCTTCGTGTGGAATATGAGTGAACGGAAACAATATTTGCAGCAGAATTTGGAGGGAAATACTTGGATTTTAGGTTTGAAACTTATTAGAGTTTTTATAATAAAAAATATCTATATATGATTGCATTTTCTTATATTTTCAGGTGACGCCGGGTACCCATTAGAATCATATCTAATAACACCATTTCGATCAGCTGCAGAGGATTCACAAGAAAGCCGCTTTAACATAATTCATGCAAAGGCAAGAAATATTATTGAACGAACAATTGGGGTGCTTAAAAGCAGATTTCGATGTTTGCACTATGCTCCCGAAAAAGCGGCCAAAATTACCAATGTGTGTTGCACTCTGCACAATTTAAGCCAACATTTTAAGACGGAATTTCGTGATAATATGCAATTAGCGGTAGAAGTGGAAGTTGCAGAAAGTGCAGAAGCAAACTCAGAAGAGTCTGCACGACAAATTAGAAATAATTTAATGCATGCCATTTTAAATTAATTGAATAAATAAATAAAATAAAAATATTCCCTTTTTATTTAGCTTAAAAATAATAACAAAAGAAAAGGAAACAAAAACTTATTCAATAAGAAAAAATTAAATAAAACATATAAACTTATTCTAGTAAAATTATCACCAAATTCATATTTATCACGTTATTTAAAAAATATTTAATAAGTTTACAAAGAGAACAAGATTCTGAAGTGAAACAGTCCGTAATTATTCATTTGGAAAATTCACAGTTTGCTGTATATAGTAAAAATATGAACTACATAAAAAAAAATTCAAGCATTGGGCTTAAGCTTATTTCAGTAGAGGGACCACCCCCAGTTGTTGTAAAATTTTTTTTGTTGGCTGCCAGTTTTCTTTTTAAATTCGCTTTGTAGTGAGTCCATACCTATAATTGTTAAATTGTTAAGTTATACTTTATAAATTATTATTGAATAAATCTGCTACGAACCCTTTGCCATTCTTTTGAGCTTCTAATAGGAGGACCTAAACTGTTTAATTGTACGGCGAAGTCATCCCATTTCTCTTTCACAATCATTTTGTTGCACCCAAATGGTAGCTTACCGCGGCCAATATCAAGGTGAAGCGTCATCAACTCAACCAGCTTTTCCATCTGCTTCTTATTAGTTATTTTTCTACAAAATGTTTTAAAGTTTTGTAATAAATACTTTTGAAAAAATAAAATGTTATAGATATACTTACAAATGTTTCTCCATTTTGATTTTTAACTCGAAAATAAACTGACCACTACAACAAGACAACAGCTAATAAGCAGTTTTTGGCAGTTTTTACAACACATAAGACAACATGTGAACGGTAATCGCCGAAAATTTAGATACACAATTGAAAAGACAACACAACAGATAAGTGTTGTAAACCGTAATCGCAATTCACAACATACAACACCAAAATAGTTAAGTGTTGTGAACCATAATCGGGGCCTAAATATATTTTAAATGGTCCACATTCTCTGTTTAAATATTGATTTTTCAGCTCTGTAAAAACAGGAAAAAAAAGGAAATTTTTAGGTGGCGAAGATGCAGAACTTTATAGAAACAGAAAAGGATTTTTTCCTTTAATGTTCAAAAATTATGCAGTAGTGAATTAGATATAGTGGACATTGTTGCTCTTTGGCCAGGCTCTACACATGATGCTACAATTTTTTGTAATTCCCGTATATGCAGCAGATTTGAATCAAACGAATTTGGAGGCGCAGTTATTGTAGCCGATGGTGGATATCCATGTACCAAGCACTTGATGATACCTCTTTCAAAAATAAACTTTATAATGAGTCTCTTATAAGAACACGGAGTTGTGCAGAACGAACATATGGTGTTTGCAAAAATCTCTTTCCTGTTCTATCTTTTGGAATTCGCATGAATGTGAAAGCTGTGGAAGCAGTAATTACTCGTATATCAACAGCTATTTTACAAAATATTTGTAACTAATTTAATGATAAAAACGCACCCCCATTATCCGAAAGAATGGAGAATGAAATTCGTGTTGCACTGAATGTTCCCGTCTCACAACATTCTCAAAACAAAAACACTTATCAGCAAGATATTATAAATAATAATTTTCAAAACTTGTAAATTTATGTTAGCAACAAAAGAACATATTTTTTTAATAATTTCTAAAGGTAAGATCACACTATCGGTGCAAATAGCACAATCTGTAACGATTTTCATCGTGCTACATCCGTGCACAATGTAAAAGTTGGCCCGACATAATATTTATAGTTTATATTATCGTCGCAGATTGTGACAAATTTTTTCGGTACATGTCGGCCAAAACTTATATGTGACAATTATCGGTACGATACATTCACACCATCGTCCTTTACTATGCAAATTCAATTTTATGTAGTGTTACCATTTTGCGTTGTGCTTAAAAAAAATTTTATTTCCAGCAATATTTGTAAGCTTTTTATTTGTGGCAGCACTGATTTCATTGTTTTTCTGATTTACTTTAAGTAGACTCCAAATGGATTTATATCAAAAAAGGAAAATTGCTGTGGCCATTTACACTGTGGCATCAATAATTAAAAGAAATAAAATTGCTAAAAAAAAAAAAAAATAAACAAGAAGCGAAATATTTGGGTAAGAGAGTGGCTAGAAAAGAGATGTAAGTACGGTGCATACGAAAGTACTTTGCGTGAGTTTCGTGAGGTCAGCAACCAAAAATTTTTATTTAAAAATTACTTGCGAATGAGTGAGCAAAACTTTAATGAATTGGCTGAACTAATTGCACCATACGTCCAAAAGCAGGACACCACTTTTCGAAAAGCTATTCCAGTTTGTCAGCGCTTAGCTTGTACCCTTCGCTATTTAGCCACTGGCGATAGCTACAAAAGCCTGTCTGTTGTTTTTCGAATCGCTCCAAACACAATATCAATTTTTATACCAGAAGTTTGTCATGCAATTTTCAAAGTACTTAAAAATAATTATCTAAAGGTAAAAGTATATTTCTATTTTAAACTGAATACAAATTATTCAATTCTTATTTTAAGATGCCGTCAACACAAGAACATTGGCTTGAAATTGCCTCGAAGCTTGAAACCTTATGGAACTACCCCAACTGCATAGGAGCAGTTGATGGGAAACATATAAATATGATTGCACCACCAAAATCAGGCAGCAGCTTTTATAATTATAAAGGGTTTCACAGCATAGTACTTATGGCAATTGTTGATGCAGAGTACAAGCATTTGTATGTTGATGTCGGCTGTAATGGACGCATTTCAGATGGTGGAGTTTTTAGTAAATGCTCCTTTCAACAAGCTTTGGATAGCAATAAGCTCAACTTACCGGCAACATCTCCTTTGCCAGGTTCTGAAATTACCGTACCATATGTTCTAGTAGCAGACGATGCTTTTAGAATGCAAACTAATTTACTTAAGCCATATCCTGGACGCAGTCTATCAGCAGGCCAACGCATTTTTAACTATAGATTATCAAGAGCAAGAAGAATAGTTGAAAATGTATTTGGAATTATGGCAAAGCGTTTCGAAGTTTTCTCTCGTCCAATAAAACTAAATGAAAATAAAACTATGCACGTGACATTAGCTTGCTGCGCCCTGCATAATTTTTTAGTGACAAAAAATCCTAATTATAAAGCATCATTAATAGATCATTATGACGAAAATGGAAACCTTGTTACTGGAGCACGTCCAAGTAATTTCCCAACAACGTTTGAACAGTCAGCAGAACAAGCTACAAGTTCCTATGTATGCACCGAAGCAAAAGAAATCCGAAGCCAATACGAAACTTACTTCATGTCACCAGCTGGTGAGCTGTCTTGGCAGTATAAACTATTATAAAAGTTGCGTCCGAAATCTTAATATTTGTATATTATTTAATTAATGTACTCGTACTACTTATATATATTGCAGACTAATTAATAATAAGTATACCGAAACCTGAAATAAAATCTATTTTTTAACAAGTGTATCCTACCTAATATAACATATGAAAGAAAATAAATCAATCTGTAATTAAAACAATGTTATTAATATTTTATTTTCAGTCCATTTTCTTTTCTTAAAGCTATAGAAAATTAATTATTACATATAAAGAGTGATTTTTTTGCTATTATCTTTTTGGCAACACTAGTTTTGACAGCTCACGCACGTTTTGTATCTTGTGTCACTGTCAAACATCTTCAGTTTGGTCTATAATTTAATCATGAATCGTCTTACAAACGAACAACGCTTGCAAATTATTGAATTTTATTACCAAAATGCGTGCTCTGTTAACAAAGTTCATCGCGCGCTTCTTCCATTTTATGGTCAGTTTAATCGACCTACTGAGGCTTCTATTCGGGCTATTGTAACAAAATTTCGCAGCAAATTTACATTGTTGGACATTAAACCACCAACACGCTTACGTAGAGTGCGAACTGAAGAAAATATCGCAGCCGTATCGGCCAGTGTTGGTGATGACCGTGAATTATCGATTCGGCGCCGTTCGCAGCAATTGGGCCTCTGTTACTCCACTACGTGGAAAATTTTGCGGAAGGATTTGGGTGTGAAGCCTTATAAGATACAACTGGTGCAAGAATTGAAGCCAAACGACCTACCACAACGCCAAATTTTTGGTGAATGGGCTCTTGAAAAGTTAGATGAAGATCCACTTTTTTATCGAAGAATTGTGTTCAGCGACGAGGCTCATTTCTGGTTGAATGGATACGTGAACAAGCAAAACTACCGTATTTGGAGTGAAGAGCAGCCAGAAGCATTGCAAGAGCTACCAATGCATCCACAAAAAACAACCGTTTGGTGCGGATTATGGGCTGGCGGCATCATTGGGCCGTATTTCTTCAAAGATGATGCGAATCACAACGTTACTGTGAATGGTGAGCGCTACCGTGCGATGATAACAAACTTTTTTTTGCCCAAAATGGAAGAGCTTGACTTGCATGACATGTGGTTTCAACAAGACGGTGCCACATGCCACACAGCACGCGAAACAATGGACCAATTGAGAGGCGAGTTCGGTGAACAGTTTTTTTCACGCTTGGGACCAGTCAATTGGCCGCCCAGATCGTGCGATTTAACGCCTCTAGACTATTTTTTGTGGGGCTATGTTAAGGCTAATGTCTATAGGGACAAGCCCGCTTCGATTGACGCACTGGAAGCCAACATTGCCAACATTATTCGTGAGATACCGGCCGAAATGTTGGAAAGAGTATGCCAAAATTGGACTAAGCGGATGGACCATTTGAGGCGCAGCCGCGGCCAACATTTGCATGAAATAATCTTCAAACATTAAATTATATCGACCCAACTATCGATCCAAATAAATATTTCATGCATTTTTCTGAATTTTATGTGTTTTTTTTTTTAAATTTCCGATAGTTCTTATAAAATCACCTTTTATATTTGGCTGTTAAAACTTAACATAAAAAACAAATTCATATTCAACGTTTTCTTAAAAAAATATTAAAGCAATAACTATATATACATAAGTTAAAACTTTTAATTGTCGTATGCATATAGATATGTCTAATTCATTTAATGCTAACATAAGCGTATACGATTACATACTTTTACATACGAGTATATAACATTTAAAATAAATTGTATGAAAAAAAATTAAATTTGTGCAATTCACATGTTGTATTTTGCAACATTTGATTAAATTTACTCATCTTCTGCTAAAATAGCTTCCATTGCTTTTTTTACCAGCTCAGCATGTAGCTTTGTTGCAGCTTTCACATTTTTTTCAGCGAGGTCGCGCAACTGCAATGCTAAGTATATGCCAACTCCATGCCATTTGTCAACATCGGCATCTAAAAACTTTAGCGCACGCTGCATTACATCATCTGGCGATACCCTTTCTTTTGTTGTGTTATTGGAGCATATGTTTGCTGTTCTATTTTTATCTGAACAAAATGTGCTTGATTGACTTTCCTCTACAGCTTCAAAATTAGACACTGATGAGGTGCTTCTAAGCTTATCATGGTGGTGATAAAACTGCATGGCAGTCCAAAATGGCCAGTGGGGTTCCGCAGATTGTAATCCTTGTCCAGACTTTGCCTTCATTTTTTTTAACACTCATAAATGATGTTTTTATATTTGCCCATTTGGCCTTGCATCCCTCTACATCATGCAGTATAAACTTTTCTGCTATGTCTTGCCAGGCTCTATCTCTTTTTTGTCGATCTTTATATTCCGCGCAAGAGTATTCCCAAATGCAAGGGTATGCTTCAACTGCCTGTATGAGCTCATGCGTAGCCTCATTTGTCCATGATAAGGTTATATGGGGCTTTCTTCTTTTCTTCTTTGGTGAAATGCCTTCGTCCAAGATGGCAATAAATTCACAATCCGCATCTTCAGAATCCATTAAATCGTTTTCTAAAAATGGTAATTTATAAAAGATAAATGCTTTTTAATGTTTAATTATCTATTTTGTAGTGATAAATTAAAAAAAGTTAAATTACTCACTTTTTTCCTTTTGAAAATATGTAAACAAATCAAAAACACTTTGTATATCGGCGCTGATTGTCAACTTAGATCGGCGCGCTAGTGGCAGATAAAAATCGGCTCATTTTTTACAACTTTATTGCTTTACATTGTGCAAACGAGCATTCACATTATCGGCACAACAGCAATGATATTGATTGGCCAAAGGCAGCACAATTTCGGCGCAGATAATTATATTTTTAAAAAATACTAGCGTTCACACTATCGGTATATAAAATGAGCCGAAAATCGGTACATTGCGCAGATAGTGTGATCTTACCTTAATAAACTCAAAAAATAATCATTTTCATTTCTAATAAACTCAAAAAAAGATCTCAAGGTACTTGAGATCTGTTATTTTATAAAATAAATTTCAAATGCGATTTATAGAATTTATTTAAATCGTATGAGTTCTGTTTCATGCTTCTCAGCCAATAAGCGCGTTTGAAGCCCATGTAGCTCTTTCATTTGCGAAACTCGAAGTTCGTGGTCACTTTGTATTATCTCGATTTCTTTCTTTAGCTTCACTTCCGTCCACTTAGCTTTTACATCGGCCAGATTCTTCCAGCTGCATTGCTTATCATTTCGTGACTTTGGCAAACTTAGTTTCTCGTTTTTTTTACTTTTTAGCATACCTGGAGTATAGCTTTCCCAACAGGTTGAGTCTTTTATGATACATTCCGGTTCTGTAAAGGAATTATTATGTATATTTCTTAGAAGAGTAATTTATCAAAGCTTATTTAAAATACATACCTTCAACAGAAACATCTTCAATAAATTCTGGTTCCATGGCCACAGAATCACTGTCGTATTGTGATACAATTCCATCCATTTGGGTGGAATAATATTTTTTTAAATGTTATCATAGGCATTATGTTCCTGTTTTTGTGGTGGTCCTCCACCTGTTTCGTAGAGTGCACGCTTTTCGACCGATTAACGTTTTTTTAAGTTGCTTTTTAAATTTAAATATTTTGTCTTCAGGTTCGGCTATAGCCTGTAGTCATTGAATTAAACTGTATTTCCACTTCTTTCCAAACTCTATCTTTTTCTACGCTAGTTACATTATCTATTTTTTTGTTTTCTATTACGGAAGCCCGAGCCTCTACAATATTTAATAATAATTCTATTTCTTCCGCAGAAAAATTTTTTGTGCGCGTTTCCATTTTAATTTGTTTCTTTTTCAATAAACAGCTGCATATTCCGGCTTCCATATTTAATAGCAAAGCGCTACCAGACTTATTTATGTTTTAATAATTTAGTTGGTGAAAATAAAAGTTTTTTAAATAGACTTTAAATAAAGATTGTTAATTAACTTAAAATTTGTTTAAACATAGAGTTGTATTTGTTGGTGACGCTTATGGCATTGCCGAATGTTTGTTTCTTGAACTTGATTTAGGAAATATTAAACTCCTTGTAGGTGTTGTTTATCTTCCCCATGGAGACTTTGCTTCACTTGAAGGACAGTTGTCTGATTTGCTTGTTAGGGAATACCTATATTGTAGTTATGGATGATTTTAATAATAATATTTTTGATATTGATAAAGGGTTAAAAGTAAGGGACATTTGTAGCAGGTTAAACCTTTCCGTACTACATAACTCTATATATTCATGTGGGACACAATTCGACTTCTTTACTGGATTACTTTTTGGTTTCTTCTACTAAGGAAGTTAGGCATTCTGGCCAATTTCAATGCCCTGGTATAACGCGTCACTCTTTTATTTTTGTTTCTTTTGAAATACCTAGACCAACTAATAGGCAATATTATGAATATTATGACTATGATGCTGTCGATCACGAGTCCTCATTCAGGCTGCAAATGTTTGAAATTTTGAGAATATGCTACATACTGCTAATGTTGATGAACAGTAGAATATTTTGATGAATAACTTGGTGCTTATACATACAATAGTTCCTCTCAGAAGGCGCTTTATTGGCAGTAGTTGCGAATCTTGGTTTTCTGATCCTGAGATATTGTATCATGCTTCTATTAGAGATCTTGCTTATAGAACTTATCTTAGAGATAGAAATGAGGTAAATTGGAGAGCCATTTATCGCTGCAGAAATCGTGTTAATAGTGTCATTAGAAAAATTAAAAAAAAGAGCTCATAGTTTGTTATTTGAGGACAAAAACAGTAAGGGTATTTGGTCTTTCCTAAATAAACATTTAGTTGTAGACAATGTTGTATCGAGTGTTCCTGATCCTAATTATTTAAATAATATTTTTTCCTCTAATCGTGCTATCGTCATGATGTTTTTTCTTTTTCTACAGTTGAGTTTACTGAAATGGTTTCAGCTTTTGTACGTATAAAGTCAAATGCAGTTGGCAGTGATGGTCTTACATTAAAGTTTATCAGGCGGTTAATACCAATTATTGGTTATTTTTTCTACACCTGGTCAATACAATTCTGACTACTTCTCAATTTCCAGTTTTATGGAAAAACAGCTAGAATTGTTCCTATAAAGAAGAAAGATGTAGCAACCAGTGATGCTTTGGAATTTAGGCCGATTTCAATATTGCCGATATTGCCAAAGTTGGTTGAGCATATACAGGCATGTTCTGAAATCACGGTGATTTTAAACCACGAACGATTTTAAAATCACGTTAGTGATTTTTTGGTGTTCTGGAAATCACGAGATTTTAACTTTTGAGTAGTGATTTTTACTGTTTTCAATCACGAGCTTAAAGCTCTTTTGTTGTGTTTACAATAAAATTTACTCAGAAAAAGAAGAACAAGAACTAAATATCACGAAAAATATAAGCAAAAGAAAAAAAAAAATTCGCACAAAATAAAGCGTATTTTGAAATTATTAAATTTACGTTTCCGTTGTAAAATATAATTAATTTTTTGACAAAAACTAATAAAAACAATTCAAAGTAAGTGTATTTAATCATTATGTTAAGGAATTTATAGCAAAATGCTTAAAATGCTGCAAGTGATTTGATATCGTTAGGCAGTTTGCTGACCGGTTTTAAATCACGAGATGTCAAATGATTTTGTGCGCAGAACACCTTTTTCGTGATTTGAAGTCACTTTGAGAGAAAGTGATTTTCAGAACATGCCTGATAATGAAAATACAAATTGATGAAAAACGTTTATTACATGAATGTCAATCTGGATTTAGATGCAACAATAGCACTACTTCCTTGCTTCTTGGCCTAACTGACAATATTAAGTATGGTTTATCTGATGATAGTGTTTGTATACTGCTATCACTAGATTTGTCCAAGCCTTTTGACAGGGTCAATCATAAACTTTTAGTAAAAAAATTACATAGGCTTTTTGATTTATCAAGCTCTGCTTGTAAGTTGTTGTATTCTTATCTCTCTGACAGAAGCTAATATGTTATTAGTAGTGGTAGCTGTTCAGATGTGCTTCCAGTTCATAGCGGAGTGCCTCAAGGACCTGTACTTCGACATCTTCTCTTTATACTTTTTATTAACGGCCATTTAAAAAAAGGTTGAGTTAAACTTTTATATTTAAGAAGCAAATTTCTAACCCAACCTTCAATAGCAGGAGAAATTGTGTAGATTCGCTCTTCTGAGCTTTTAGATAAATTCATGTTTATCATAATCTTTGTCTTGTTATCTACCAATTTTTTGTTTCTAACGTTTACCGACAAGTCAAACTCATACAAAAAATCTATGCCTATTATTGGCTTTGTGACGTCGGCGACAATAAATTCCCATTCCAATTTTCTTCCTAGGCCAAAATCTACTGACACCCGTTTAGTACCATATGTTTTTATTGGGGTACCATTTGCAGCATACAATTCGTATGTATGCGGAGCGCTACGATTAGTTGGTGGTATAACCGAAAAATCAGCGCCGGTGTCTACTAAATACCTAATTTTTGTTTTGTTGTCTGACGAAAAGGCGACGATTTTCTGCAGCTTCTGCCATGTTTGTCGCCGTTGACAGAGCTGCAGTTAGTTTTCCGACTTCAAATTTTTGTATTTGCAGGGCTATATGCATTTTTTTGCCTGGTCCCCAAAACGATAATGATACTTACAGAAGGGAAAACGTACCTTTTGGTTTGACTTACTGCGACTGCGTTGTTGTTGTGTGCGGTTGGACGAACGGCCTCTTTCATCGTTTTCTATTCGCAGTTGTTTTAGTTGCCTGCGAAGGTTTTCAATTTCAGATCTGAGACTAGAATCATGGTGAAGTGCTGCTATTGTTGGATAATTTTGCACTTCCATTAATTTATCGGCCTGCTGTACCATTTGCGTGGAGCCTCCGTCAACAATAGATACAACAGAATGTACCGTCTCAGGCAACCGTTCCATCCACAGTGATTTTAATGCATCATCAGTTATTTTGTCACCTGCTAGGTCCTTCATTCTTCTTAATAATTGAGATGGTTTCAGATCACCTAGTTCAACCTCTTTTATTAGCTTTCTCAGTTTACGGTGGTCTGAATCAGTATATTCCGCAACGAGGGCTGATTTTATGGCATTATATTTATTTTCGGTAGGAGGGTTGCGAACAATATCTGCCAATTGCAGCAGGTATTGTGACTCCCACGCAGATATCACATGGTGATACATTGTGTCGTCTTGCTTTATACCAGCGACAGTGAATTGTGACTCCATTTGTATGAAGTAATGAATTGCATTAAATCTTATATTTAAATCATGTTTAGACTGTTGAAAAACACATGCAGTCATCATTTCCCCATATTATGAAACACTAGGACTACACACGGCAAGTTTAGTTGGGCAATTCTTGATTTTGTAGTATATAATATATATATATATATATATATAAATATATATATATAGTATATATATATTAATATATATATACTCAGGGTTGTTACAGAATCCAAGTCAGAATTGTCACTTATTAGAATTTAAAATCGATTCTGATATGAATGGGTCTTATGAAACTGTGTCGTTTTTACGTTGATTCGAAAATGAACAAAACCCATGTTCGAATCTGCTGTTTTCTATTGTTTATATATTTTTTAAATTTTAACAAGAAATTTTTGCTATTTTTTATTGTAAGAAATTATCTTTTACATTACAATATTTGAAAAAATAAATAAATAATTTAAAATGGTTGAGGATATAGTGTTATCAGAAGAAGAATGTAGTGTAAAAATTGAAACGAAAAATATTGCGGGAATATAACAATCCACTAGAACTGCCGGAGACAACGTAAGTATTATTATTATTATTATTATATTATTTATTAATAGATTTCATAGATTTGTATACAAAAATTCATTATTAATACATTTAGATTATCTATAGTGGCTCTAACTTATAGTTGTGAGCCAGATTGGCACGAGTAACTTATACGTAAAAATTTAAAAAAAAAAAAAAAAAAAAAAATAAAAATAAAAATAAATTAATTGATGTTAACATTTACTTTGCACCATTTGAACAAAATTTAAAGAAAATAAATATAATATATATACATATTGCATCAGATTAATTATTTACAAATAAAAGTTCGCTATTTATATCTATACATTATATTCATTCATAATTAAAGTACGATATTTTAACGCAGATTCTATGTACTTATACAAAGAATAAAAGTTCTCACCGTTAAGTATATTCGTAGCTTCATTGAGGCTGATTAGAGGTTTGCCAAAGTAGTGTCTTCGAATATCCTTGAAAATGGGACAAACTCCCAGAAAATGATATGTATCTTCTATTTCATGTAAGTTGCACATTGTACATGTGCTAGTTGTGTGGTTGCTATAAAGTTTTCCATTTAAGTCAAGTAGACCACCCCTCGCTTTTATCAACAGGCAGGTGGCACGTGATGAAAAACTATTTGCTAGTTTTGGAGTAACGTTAAAATTAAGTACAGAATACATATCGTGGTGAGAGTTCTTTGCGCAATTTATAAAATCTTCTTGTTCTTTTGCTCTTAGACGGCTAATAATAGTTTGCCAATAAGTACATAGAGGCTGGTTGCTATTCCATGGAGAAATATTTAAGTTTTGACTTATATTGGTCCATTCCTTGGTCCAGTATACGTTCAGGGATATGACAGCTTTGGCGAGTATTTGAGGTAGTCTATCGGGGCTCATCTTTAACACTCTATTTATATAATCGAAGTGGAGTTTTAATGTTGAAATATATAAAGAGTCGAAACCAGTTTCTAAGTGTAGCATATAGTTTGGTGTTGATGCAGGTAGGTATAACATCTTTTTAATAAAAAACCTGAACAATTTTTCAACAGAGTCATATTTGATGTAGCCCCAAACTTGTGCGGCATAAAACATTATAGACCGTGCTGCTGCATGAAATATTTTAAGCTTGTTCTGTTTCGAGATATGAGGGTGATTGATGTACTTAGACCACGTTGAGTTTATTGCAAGCTTAGAGGCAGAAAGCTTATTTTTCAAATGGTTATTAAAAGATAAATTGTATGTGATATCCACGCCCAAATACTTATAACTGTTCACAATTTCAATAGTTTCAGTGCCAAATCGCCAATTTAGTGTACTCGAGATTCGTGGACCAGAACGAAAAATCATTATTTTAGATTTACTTAAATTTGCAGTTAAGTACCATAATCTACAGTATTTGTACAAAGTATCTATCATTTTCTGTAGATCTTCTGGTGAGTCTGCTAATATGACAATATCGTCTGCATACAGGAGAATCTTAACCGTTGTGCCTGCAATATTAACACCACATGGTAACTCATCAGCCAAGTCGTTTACGTATAACGAAAAAAGAACTGGGCTTAGAACACAGCCTTGCTTAACACCCATATCAAAAACAAAACTATCCGAGAAGGTAGAACCGTCCCAAATGCGACACGTGGTATTCTCATACGAATTTTGTAGAATTCTTATTATTTTAGATGAAAGTCCTAAGCAGGAGAGTTTAAAGAATAAGCTGTTCCTGGGTATTGTGTCAAATGCGCAGGAAAAATCAACAAAGAAGGCGTATGTGTTTTTTCCGATCGATCTGTTAAGGTTGAAAATGCTCACTAGATTAAATATATTATCCACAATAGAGTAATTTTTTCTGAAGCCAGCCTGATACTCATTCATAATATTGTTTGTGGTTATCCATTCTGTTATTCTATTTAATATAATAGAATTAAAGATCTTACATATTGAGTCAATCAAGGATAGGCCGCGATATTCGGGTCACCTTTTTTATAAAGGGGTATTAATATAGAGGACCGAAAATTTGTTGGGATGGTTTCCCGTAGAAATATTATATTGTAAATATTTAGTAATTCACCAATAAGGCTGCGAGGAGCAAATTTGTAGAATTCATAGGGGATGCCATCTTCCCCGGGTGATTTACTGGGCTTTAGGTTTTTTAATACTTAAATGACTTCGCAGAGTTCTATAGGGCTATCCAGAAAAGCGTCAATATAGTAAGGCATTGACCACATAACTGCTCGTTCATCAACTGATTTCTTTAACAAAGTGCTAAAATGTATGTAAAAGTCATCAGCAGTCATATTACTTGCAACATTTGTCTTGTGCGTTTTTAATGAGTTTGAAAGATTCCACCAGTCACTGGAACATTTTACTTTGTTAAGCAGGCTTAGGTTTTTGTTATAATACTCACGCTTTTTATTATTACATATGCTTACAAATTTATGTCTGGCATGGAAATATATGATTTTGTTGTGGTTTGATTGATTTTTTCTGTAATTACTAAGCACTTTTATCATATACCTTCGTGCTCGAAAGTATTTCCAGTCGAACCATTTTTGTTTGGGTTCAAAAAGCTTTTGGTTGGATTCCGTAATGGCAGCTTGTTTAATTTTTGTTGTTAATGAGGTAACTAGATAGTCTATGGGTAAATTAGTGCTTACATCGATGTTCGTGTCAGGGGTAGATAAGTTTTCTGCATACTTGGCGACGTGCTTATTTTTCCAACGCAATTTACAAAAAGACTTTTTAGTAATGTTAAAAACAGAAACTTTTATGCACAAGCATAAAGGAAAATGGTCTGAATATGGTTTAGCAGGAATTGAAAATTCTTCAACAAATTTAAGAAAGCTTTGTGAACAGATAAAGTAATCAATGACGGAACTACCCATTGCACCACAAAAACTATATTCACCATTTTTATCCCCACTAGTTCTGCCATTTAGTATTATACCTCCAAAATTTTCCACAAGTTCGATCAATTTTTTACCATATGTATTTAATATCTTGTCTTTGGAATTTCTATGGACCTCTATATTTGTATATTGCAATAAATTTTGATCTAAAATTTGTTCATTTGACGTACGAGCATTTAAATCACCAAATATGCAAAAGTTAACAGGTTTTATTTCATTCATGAGCCTTTCGAGTGATGCCAGATCTGTGAGCCAATTTGTACAATTCAAATATCTTGGTATTAAGTAGAATAAGCAATTGTCAAATTTAGCAGTTAAAAATGTTTCGTTATTAATACTATGATATTTGAAAGAAAATATTTTCACGAGCTCATTTTTGTAACCATATAGACACCCACCACTTGCACGACCGGCTCTATGAGTTTTCTTTGCAAGGATCCAATGTAAAGTGCAATTCTTAAAATACGTAGAAAATATGTTCTGCCTCTCAGATATAACATGCGTCTCAAAAAGAAAGAATAAATCAAATGAGTTGACATAAGTTATGAAATTACCAAAATTTATTGAGTTAGCGAGATTAGCTACATTATACGATAGTAAACTGCACGTGTGGAATTGCTATTGTTCCGTGGGTACATTGTCATTGCTTTTAACCATGACTTCAACAGGGTAGTTACATTCTGTCAGTAATTTGCACAAAAACTCGGCATTTACTGTAGAGGTCGCCATAACTTTGTTATTGGCCCATGTATATTTTTTATGGTCTTTAAAAATGCAAAATTCTCCTAGTCTGACTCTAATATTTTTGTTGGCTTTCGAAATGTTTTTACTTATTTGACGCAAATTGTAACGTACGTTTTGCTCCATTTCCGTGTAGTCTTTGTGTATATACACATTTTTTCCATTCAATTTATTTTTAGCCGCATATACGTTATATGCTTGCAGGCTAGTACCCAAGGTGAAACAGACCGATTTACCCTTTGCTGGTATTCTCGTAGAGATTATTTTACGTCCAGAACTTCTGTACATAACTTTATAAATTCAGTTTTCATTGTATTTGCCACGCCGCCGTTTAAGCCAGAAACAATAATACTTGTTGCTCTACATTTGCGGTCCATAAACTCGAGTCTGGTGGATAACTTATTTATTTCGGCTTTCAGGATTGCATTCTCCTCTTTCAACTCTTTAACTTCTCTCTTGATATCGGCAAGGTCAGCCTTTCTAGTGACATCCTTCAGTTTATCATCCAACAAATTACATAATCTATCCCATGAGAACGTATCCTGGGTATTTGTTCGATTTACGCTTTCCATTTTACAATCACTTGAAAATTTTTTGTAACTATTGTTTTCAGTTTGTTCTGGAGATGTGGTGTAATGGGGTCTTTTGTTGTTCATTTGTTATTTGTCAGCCGGTGTAGTGTAAAACACGCCTTATGCTTTTTTATCAAATTCTTGGCATACTTTAGGGCTTAGACTTAAACTAAAACTAGACAGCACTATTTGTATAAAACAACTGACCACAACAATGTTTACCAAACAAAACAAATTATATTATATATATATATATATATATATATATATATATATATATATATATATATATGTATATGTATGTAAAATATAAATAAAATAAAAATAACCAATGGTACTATGCAAAGAACTTATCAGTCAAACAGCCCGACCTCCGGATCATCAATCAGCGACTAGAGCGACCAGTAAATTCTACTGCAGGAGGGTTGAATTGAAAGAAGACAGCTGTTCTGCGTTGAGACAATGTCAGCCACACACCACTAGCATGCAAGACACAATTGTTACTTTCCCCGTACGTAAGTATGCATGTGATATTGTATTAAGATTAAAGTTTTACAGATTCATAAATCAATACCGTTTGAGGGACATTCCAAATATTGTTGGATATTGTTCAATTGCACTTGCCACCGTCACACATTGAGCAGTGCTCTCTGCTCTTGGTCTTTTTGGTGTGTTGGAGATGAATGCCGATTCAAGTCTTCTTTTATGTGAAGATTGTGTGGGTATATCATCGTTATTTCGCTCTTCCATTCCGTCCATATCTGTATATGTATAAATATATAATAATGTCAAATTTAATATATTTAAGAAATTTTAACACTTCATCTTTTTCCATCCGTTAACATCCTTACTTGGTGGTCCAGCGCTGTTTAGAGACTGAGCCAACTCTTGCGAAAGAGACTGAATTAGCACTTTATCTCTTTTTTTTGTGTAGCCCCTTGCTATAGCCTGGTGTTCTTCCATGAATTTAAAATATATTTCGTTTTGTGTGGTTTCTGTTATTTTTGTGAAAAAAAAATAATAAAATACTTTTTTAAATTATAATTTCTTACTTACATTGCACGCACTATGTTTTTATTTAACCGCCAAAACAAGAATGAAAACAAATCTGCAACTTACCAACTGATCAGATTATTTCTGACAAAAAATGATAAAAACAGATTCTATAACACAAAATTCTGATAGCAATTCTGATTCGAACATCAAATCGAATCTGTTTCTGTGACAACAAAACAATTTTTTATCGCTTTCAATTCTGATTCTAACAACAATCAGATTCCTTAACAACCCAGATTAACTGTTAGATTAAAATGTTTTGTATTAAAAAATATTAGGGTTCTTAAAACGTTGGGCGAGTGTGCACCTAATTGTTTGCACTCCCAGATACTCGTATGTTCTTCTTTTTACAAGGCAACAATATATAAATACTAAAACAAATAAACATTACAAAAAGTAAACTTTCTTTTTCTTGTTATGAAATATTATTAAACTTACGTGAGTTATTATAAAGTACAGAAAATTTACTGCCACTTCATCTAGATATCCAGTAAATCGTTCATAATAAGTATCCGTAATATTGTCAATATGTCCAGTTTCCTAAAGATATTATTGAATACCTAATGGTTGAGTAAAATTGTTATTGACTTATCGTTTTTTTTTCTTTTTTCAAATTAAATAATCATACCCAATACTAAATATTATATATTATCAAGAGCATAATTGGTTCCATTTGGCTTACAACCTTCTTGGACGAATAAGCATAATAAATATTTGCAATAGTTTTGTTTTGAATGAACGTCTTCTTATCGAACTCTTTTCAATATCGACGTTTTTAGTCATAATCCATTGTTTCCAGACATTAATACCAAGTGCGCAGTTTAAGCACATATTGGCATCTGGCTTTTTAACAGGCTGCATAGTTTCTGGCTGCGGTCATTGTTAAATTTTTTTAGTACGTTGACGCTGAAATTTTATTGCGGTTAAGGATTTGAAGGAAACAACATGTGCCCTCGAGTAGCTCTGCACATGTTGATGATGTTAAGATATTGTGAAAATAGTAATCTATATTTATTGCTACCAACACATTGCTTCGAAATCTATTAATACTATTTTTTCTAATAAAATCTAAAAAAATTTTGTTACACGTAAAGCACTTTTTAGTTTAGAAAAATTCTATTGCAGTTCGACTGCTTAAAAATATCTAATTTGTACTCGTGGGTAGTACACGAAAGAACTATTCCCATTGTACTATTCACCACCGAGCAACCAGAGGTGTCAGAGTGCAGATATAGTATACATTTTCTTTCTGTCTTTTTTGCACGAACTCAAAATTTTTATTTTGTTTTGCTCAGATATTTCTAAAAAATTTACACTTTCATTATTTACATTTCGTAAACATGAATTTTAAAACATGAAAATTTGTGTTTGTTACCACTTTTACATTAAATTCCATACTTCATAACAATAAACGTATATATAAGAATTTCCAACATGTGCATTTTCATTACGGAAATAACTTTTTAATTAATGTTTTTTAAAACAAAAAATTTTTCATTTTGCTTATTTTCTCTTATTCGTAATATTAAAACACTATATCTGTCTCTTACATACAAACTCAAAATAAAAAGATGGGTTTTTTAAAATTCTAACCTCAAAAGTTTCATCTCTGGTTGCTTAGTGCTATTCACTTATTTGAACTGAGCGAACTAGTCATGTTTTGAATTCCTATAGTTCATTGGCTCACTCTTCATTTTAAATGAGCGTGCTATATATGAACGAACGAACTAAACATAAACGAAAACAAAAACGAAGGAACGAAAGTTGCCAATTATTTTCTTTTACAAAAATGGTATTTAAAACAAATAAACTAGAAAAGGATAATTGTATTATGCATGTGAAAAAGCCTATTTTAAGTTATTTTTAAATTAAACCTTAAGTTTTTTTAGTCATAGTGACTAACCCCCAGTTTTTGACTTCGTATTTAAATCGAGAATTCGTTCATTGTCATTTTGAATTTAAGTTGCACATAAATACAGTTTCAGTTTTTCAGTCTTAATGATTGTTCTTATTTATTTGCGACAAAAGTGTGGTAGCATCATGAATTATTAAAAATTAATTATCATTATCCAAAAAAACAGCTCTGTCAAAGCAAAAAAAAAAATTATAATAAAAAAGTAATATTTTGAAAATGGAAAAACAACATCAAACCAAATGAAAAGAACTGAAAATTTTGTTTCAGCTGAAGTTCACTTTTTATTGTCTGCTGTAAAAATGTACAGCAGCATAATTGAAAGCATTATTATTACTTATTTTTTTTATTATAAATATTTATTAAATTAAGCAAAATAACCTTTTTTGTACGAGATATACAAACAAAAATGTCAAATCATATGTTTAATATGTGCAACTTAAGAGGACTTTAAATCCCAAATATTGGCCGCTTAAATATGATTTAAATTTATAGTTAGAAGCTCAATTTTGTATCTAAATGGAACTTAAAGTTCAAATCAAATCCTAAGTCAAATACTAGGCATTAGGTACTTCTTAAATTAAATTATTAAAACAGAAATATATAAATCTAAAAACAATTTATAATTTTGCTTTTTGCGAAAAAAGAAAAAAAAGCAACTTTTGCTAGAGAATAGCAAATTTGTAGACCTTCCAGAGCATATTAAAGCCAAGTTTTTTAAGTGCCGCATATACTTTCGGGTCAAAAACCTTAATCGGCAGCTCAGAAACCAAAAATCGAAGCAGCGATTAATACGTTTAAGCAAAATGCTAAAAAAAATTAAGCACGTTTGAGCATGTACGTATAAATCATTATTAAAATTTTTTAAAACCATTCTCATTATTTTTTTTCCTTAATATTTTCAAGGTTCAACAAATTATAATGAATGTGAAAGAAATGCGTGGAGGCGCAGATAATGCAAACAGTCTCAAAACTGAAAAAAGCTACCAAAGAGATGTGCTCATTAAATAAAGTACAATTTGATTATATTGCTGCCAATTTTTATAAAAGCAATCAAAATATTTAGAAATGTTATATGAACATTATTCAATTTTTTGTTTGTTAAAAAAATTATAGTGCTGCACTTCTAAATATTACAAGTGAAAAAAACCTCTAAAAAATTTGTATTAAAATGACTCAAATATACATATTTTAAAAGCACGTTAAGTGCTGTTTTTATATTTATATGTAAAAGGTGATTTTATAAGAACTATCGGAAATTTAAAAAAAAAGAAACACATAAAATTCAGAAAAATGCATGAAATATTTATTTGGATCGATAGTTGGGTCGATATAATTTAATGTTTGAAGATTATTTCATGCAAATGTTGGCCGCGGCTGCGCCTCAAATGGTCCATCCGCTTAGTCCAATTTTGGCATACTCTTTCCAACATTTCGGCTGGTATCTCACGAATAATGTTGGCAATGTTGGCTTCCAGTGCGTCAATCGAAGCGAGCTTGTCCCTATAGACATTAGCCTTAACATAGCCCCACAAAAAATAGTCTAGAGGCGTTAAATCGCACGATCTAGGCGGCCAATTGACTGGTCCCAAGCGTGAAATAAACTGTTCACCGAACTCGCCTCTCAATTGGTCCATTGTTTCGCGTGCTGTGTGGCATGTGGCACCGTCTTGTTGAAACCACATGTCATGCAAGTCAAGCTCTTCCATTTTGGGCAAAAAAAAGTTTGTTATCATCGCACGGTAGCGCTCACCATTCACAGTAACGTTGTGATTCGCATCATCTTTGAAGAAATACGGCCCAATGATGCCGCCAGCCCATAATCCGCAACAAACGGTTGTTTTTTGTGGATGCATTGGTAGCTCTTGCAATGCTTCTGGCTGCTCTTCACTCCAAATACGGCAGTTTTGCTTGTTCACGTATCCATTCAACCAGAAATGAGCCTCGTCGCTGAACACAATTCTTCGATAAAAAAGTGGATCTTCATCTAACTTTTCAAGAGCCCATTCACCAAAAATTTGGCGTTGTGGTAGGTCGTTTGGCTTCAATTCTTGCACCAGTTGTATCTTATAAGGCTTCACACCCAAATCTTTCCGCAAAATTTTCCACGTAGTGAAGTAACAGAGGCCCAATTGCTGCGAACGCCGCCGAATCGATAATTCACGGTCATCACCAACACTGGCCGATACGGCTGCGATATTTTCTTCAGTTCGCACTCTACGTAAGCGTGTTGGTGGTTTAATGTCCAACAATGTAAATTTGGTGCGAAATTTTGTTACAATAGCCCGAATAGAAGCCTCAGTAAATCGATTAAACTGACCATAAAATGGAAGAAGCGCGCGATGAACTTTCTTAACAGAGCACGCATTTTGGTAATAAAATTCAATAATTTGCAAGCGTTGTTCGTTTGTAAGACGATTCATGATTAAATTATAGACCAAACTGAAGATGTTTGACAGTGACACAAGATACAAAACGTGCGTGAGCTGTCAAAACTAGTGTTGCCAAAAAGATAATAGCAAAAAAATCACTCTTTATATATTTTTCGTTTCTTTGCCTTCCTAAAATAAAAGTACAAAATAAAACAATATTTTTTTTTCTTTTTCATTTTAGTAAAACTTGAATTTATTACTTGAGCAAATTAATAACGCAAGTCTCAATAATATTTTAAAACTTAAGATTAGGACATTAATACAAAAAAATTTTCAAAATTCAAAAGTGCCAACAAACCAAATGACTTGAGAATAATATTAAAATAAGTTTACAAACATAAGCCTTATGCTTGAAAAATGTTGAAAAGCTGCATGTGCATCTAAGAAATGTGGAAATTTAATTATTACTTCTTTAGTAAAAATTAACTTACTTACTTAGTATTATATTTGTTGTGCTTAATTTCGCACATTTTTTAATCCCGGTATCTTTCCAGCATAATTTTCCTCTGCTAAGCATAGTTCGTCCTTAGCAATATTTAGTGTTTGCATATAGTTTTATATGTACGAGTATATTGTAAAATGCATTGAACTTACAGAAGCAGCAAATTTCTATTTTCATGCTAAATTGAATTGTATTTTAAAACATTTTATTTGTTACTGATTTATATTTTACCTTAACAGGCAATGTGGCTTCGTGAGACACCCCTAGATTTTTTTTGGCTCTTTTCTCTTTTTCCTGGGAAAAATATATATACATTTATAATTTATAAATAAATAATAATAATATTTACATAATAACCTTCAAAATTTGCTATATTTTCGTCAATGGTTTGTTGCGGACGTATTTTATATTCAAATACTATTTATATATGTAGTAGTTAGTTCTCCAATTTGACGTGAAAACTATTTTTGACATTCTCGGTGTTTAGTTCTCACAGCGAATTTGCCCGAGTATACCTTGTATGAATTTGCTTTGATTTCATCTGCTATGAATTCGCCATGATTTTACATAATAAAGAAATTTCAATGACAATCAAAAGTAAAAGTGATAAAGATACACTAAGAAGAGCTTTCACTAATATGAACTACGGAGTCTCAAGGCAAATTCATACAAGGTAATCTCAAAGCGAAGTTCTTCTCTCCGCTATGTCAAAAACATTACGCACACATATAAAACATTGTTCACGTACACATAATATGTACACTAATCAATACATACAAAACATTTACACGGACACTAATAGTTATTAGATTTCAACTTTTGCTTATTCTGTGTGTACATTAGGGCGGGTCGATTTGTATGGAGGCAAAAAAATCGCTCAAATCACAAGGAAAATCGTATTTTAGGGATCAAAATAAAAACTTTGCCGAAGGAACCATACCTCTACAATGTATTTTGATGTCCCGAATTTTAATCCGAAGGGTCAAATTTTGAAAAATCTCACTTTGACACATTGAGAGATCCTCAATCGAGTCAAAATGTATGACCGACCCCCACTAACTTTAGAGAGCCGACCCACCTATGCCAGTGGCACACCCCCTGGAACCACCCCTGGGGGGTTCCCCATACAAACATTTAAAAAAATCACAGTTTTTGCCACTTTACAAGAAAAAATCAACGAAATGGCTATGTTTTTTATTTTTGGAGTTTATTTTTCTCTTTAGAAATTTATTTAGTCAGAATGAAATGAAAAAATGAATTTTACTTAGTAATAGAAAAGAAAATTATTGTTTGAAGTCTTTTTTGCTTTCAAGTCTGGGCAATTTCGCGCGGCTCCCTAATGTCGTCGCCATAACAGCCTCTATATTTCCCGGAATAACTCGTTTGGAAACGCTAGCTAGCAATTGAACGTGTCGTTCCGTTCCTTGTATGTGTGATGGAATTTTTGGATCAAAAAACGGTGGATCATTTTGATTTAAATATTCTTTCAATGTATCGTACGGAATGCTTCGCGTGAATGGTGGTTCAATTACGTTATTTATATCATTCAAACTGATCATTTCCGTGTAACTTGTGCAATTAAAGTTTATATCTGGTTTTTTATAAACTCTAACTTCCGTTGGGTCTTCGACGTCGGTTCGATAGCGTAGAATTTTCTTTATAGCACAGTCTAGCTTTTCTTTGCTATCATCAAACAACATTGATAGCAAGATATTTTCCGAATGCGCATAATATGAATTATCTTTAATTACTTTATTGACAATACTGCGTAAATGAGGTTGTAGAAACCGTGACCAACTAATGAACTTGAAAAATAAAGCACTACCGTATACGACAGAGCTATAATACTTGATATTGAAGTACATTGGCACATAACATTTAATTATAAATTCAACCAGAATCCGTAAATTTTCGGATCGATTTTCCGTTGTCGCATACAATCGTAATAATCTACCGTCCTTGGTAAGCCAGCGAGAATGTACAATTTTCCCTGGTTTGAAGTTAGCCAGATCCACCGAAACCACGCCGCTAGAAATTGCGTGAGCAATGTCGTATAAGTACTTCGAATGGGTGGAAAATTCAATTTTTTCAGGAGCAGGTGGCATATTTTTCAACTCAATTTTCTGAAAGCCGTCCACCACCTGATATATGTATATTAAAATAAAATAATTAAAAACGGTTGACAATTATAATAAATGAGTGATAGCAATAACTTACCGGAAGAGTTTCACAAGTTTCGATTTGACGGCTCAGTTTTCCGCTTGCCGATCTTGGTCCAGTGCTGGTTGATTTATCCATAGCTTCAAGCAAATGGCGAAACGGAAGTTCGTTGAAGTGTAGAAGGCAAACGAACCAATGCAATGGTCTTTTTAACAGCAATTCGAATCGTCGTATAATTCCAAGGTGTGGGCCAGTGTTTGTTGGCTCACCGTCAGTGCATATGCCAATTAATGCATCCAGTGATATATTTTTATTGTTTAAAAAATCATTTAATTTGGTTGTTTTGTATTCAGCGGTTTCATGTTCCAGTCTTACGTAACCAATCAATTCAGAATTCGGTTCTCTCAAAATAACAATATGAGGTTCTTTTACCATCCTAGTATGATACTTCTCATCAATTTTATGTCTCGTTAAAGTATCATCTTTTCTGCAATCGAATGAAAACGCTAACAAATTGGTATCATCTAACTGTTTGCGAAGCACTTCTTGTCTGCATTTCTCTTTTTCTCTGCGAACTTTCGATTTATCCATGATGAGAGGTTCGCCATGCTTATCTTTCATTTTTAAGTCTTGGAAAAGAGCGATTCCTAATGCTGATGCTACTCTATCAGGCACACCAAGTCTGTCACATATCAAGGCAAAGTTAAAACAATCGTATCTTTCTGTGTATTGTGAACTTGTGCTTGTATCCATATCTTCTTGAACCGATGGCGGTGCGTATGTTGAATCATCGGGATCTTGGTATATTAGCATTGATGACATAGACGTTGCTCCTTGCTCTTCAATTTCCATCATAAATGCAGCCACTGTTAGTCTTCTCTGATTATGTTGAACGTGCATAAACTCTTTGAGGCGTTCTGGAACCAAGCCGCATGCACATGGAGCTGCCTTCAATCGCATTCACATGTTCCAATGTGAAAAATTGTTTGCAGAGATTTTAGAAACTCTGGAAATTTTGGGTTTTTCTTTTTGCTCTTGATTTGTTCTTGATATTTGTCAAGCAATCTATTCAATTTAATATATAAGTTAATATTAGTTAATATTAAACATTTATAAATTAATTAGAACTCTTAATATTTTATTATTATTATTATTATTATTATTATTATTATAATATAATTATTATTCTTTTATATTAAATAACAATTATAATTCTTTCTATTTTTCATTTTAATACTTGTTATATTTTTTATTTGAAAATATAAAATTTGTATTCTTTTTTTAATCAAGAAAAAAAAAAATTAAATTTGAATATTCACATTTTGAACTTCAAGCATATCGTTTCAATTAAAATCGTATAAACGATTATAAACGTATGCAAAATATTAATTGGCGCCCAACGCAGATAAAAGATACATAATTTAAAAAGTAAAACGAAAGACAAACAACTAAATTAAAAATTAATTTAAAAAAAATCAAAATAAGAGTGCAAAAACGAGAAAAAGGTGCAGATCAATTACAATAAGTTGGAAAAATAAAAAGATTTCAAACAAGAACAACAACAATATAAAATTAAACTGTAAGCTGTAAAAAAATCGCATAATTTAGAAGAATTTTTATTATTTCAAGAATCTGAAGAAAAATTTTCACATGAAGAATCAGTGAAAAAGTGAAGAAAATTTCGTGAACCTGTAAAAAATTATATGAAGCATTAGTAAATTGACGTACATCAAACGTGGATTAAATTTTGATGCAGTACAATTGTAAGAAAACATAATTCTAAACTAATCTCTTTTATTTATTACATAAAATTTATTTTCTTAAATATATTTTTTTAAATAATATTATTATTAAATTTTCTATTTGCTATTATCATATTTTATAATCAATAGTTCAAATCTAAACAATTTCTCTGATATATTTTTTGTATTCCTCCCAAATTTGCTATAATTTTCCAAAATATTTTTTTAATATTGTCATAATATAAATTAAGAGAAATAAGATGAATAGAAATGAGGTATTAAGTCTTGTAGAATCTACAGTAAATGTAACAAAAACAGAAATTTTAGAACATATTAGAAGTTTAACAATAGCAATTGGACAATTGAATCCAAGTCGAGTGGAACCTTTGGCTCCGGTAACCATTCAAGTTGGTAGTGCCGCTGGAAATACGAATTTAGACCTTATAAAGTCACTACCACAATTTAGTGGGATTGCAAGTGAGTATCCAGCTTGGAGGGAATCCGCAAAGTTTGCTATTAATTATTATACAAAGGGATCTCAAACATATTATGTTGCTATGGGCATCTTAAGAAACAAGATAATTGGTGAAGCAAATTCCACTTTAAGTTCATTTAACACTATTTTTAATTTTGATGCTATATTATCTCGATTAGATCAATCTTATTCTGATAAGAGACCCTTATATTTATTAGAGAATGAGCTTAGTGTTCTAAGACAAGGTAGGTTGACAATAGATGAATATTATGATAAGGTTAACAAGCAACTCACTCTTATTATAAACAAAATTCTTATGACTAATATGGGTAAGCAAGAAGTTATAGAAGCTTTAAATGAACGATCTAGAGCAAACGCTCTGCGTGTATTTATATCAGGTCTTCGTAAACCTTTATGCGATATTCTTTTTTCCACAAATCCTTTAGATCTACCCACAGCCTTAGCTACAGCTCAAGAGCTTGAACAAAATCATCAACGTTATAAATTTGCAAATGCATTTGCTAATTCTAAAAATATATCTCAGACAAATATACCTTATTTATATGACAATTCAGTTAAAATAAATGCTCCTCAATATACAATTGATAAACAAGCCCCACAACATCCACCGCCCGTTCCAATGGAAATTGATAAAAATACATCATATTTTAGGAAACCAACGGTATATTCGAATAGATTACAGTTTCAGCCACATAATACTAATTATGATAGGCAAAAAGCAGTTTCATATGAAAATAAGTTTAAGCGTCAATACATTGACAATAACTCTGGTCAGTCTCCAGTTCAAAATATTCAAAAAATCAATTGTACCGAAAATACTGAAGAGCACGATAACATGTATGAAAATGAAGATTTTCTCAGTGATGAATGTGAAGACAATGTTATTGATAATTTGAATTTTTTAGTGTAAAGTCGCTCTTGCCTTATATTGTTAAAAAATCAATAAATGGTCAAGAGCTAAACATTTTAGTAGACACAGGCACTTCTAAAAATTATATAAAGAATTTTAATTTCATTAAAGGTATTACAACAGTAACTAAACCCTTTTGTATAAAGTCAATAAACGGATCTACACTGATTACAGAAAAATGTGAGATAAATATTTTAAATCATACAACAAATTTTTTTTTATTGCCATGTTTAAATTCTTTTGATGGGATTATAGGATATGATTTTTTAAAAGAAATAGAAGCGTTAATTGATGTTAAAAATGGTATTCTTTTCCATAAAACTGGACAAGAAAAAATTAACTATTTTTTCTGTAAACAGGTAAATTCTATTGAAATTGATAATAAATATGTTCCTATTAACTTGTCTGATGAATTCGATAAGCTTATTCGAAATAATGTAATTGCCTTTGCTGATCCAGATAGAGCTTTTCCAGCTAATACTCAAGTTGAAGCTAAAATTAATTTAACTAGAAAAGAACCAATATATTCTCGTAGTTATCCGTATCCCATTTCTGCAACAAAGTTTGTAAATACAGAGATAGAAAATCTACTTAAGGATGGGATTATTAGAAAGTCGTCATCACCCTATAATTCACCCATTCATGTCGTCAATAAAAAAGGTGTTGATTGTGACGGTAGACAAAAACTAAGAATGGTTATAGATTTTCGAAAAATAAATGAGTTTACTATACCAGAAAAATATCCTATACCGGACATAACACTGATTTTATCAAACTTAGGCAAATCAAAGTTTTTTACAACTCTTGATTTAAAATCAGGATTTCATCAAATTACTTTAACAGAAAAAGATAGATGCAAAACTGCCTTTAGTGTAAATAATGGAAAATATGAGTTTTGTCGGTTACCTTTTGGGTTTAAAAATGCCCCGAGTATTTTTCAGCAAGCCATTGATGATATTTTGCGAGACGAAATAGGAAAAATCTGTTTTGTTTATATGGATGATGTAATCATTTTTTCAGAAAACGCAGATAGCCATATTCATCATGTTGACAAAATACTTAAAATGTTGTCCAATGCTGGAATGCGAATTTCAACAGAAAAATCTAAATTCTTTCGACCTGAAGTTGAATATCTTGGATTTGTTGTTTCTCAGCACGGAATTAAAACATCTCCTGAAAAAGTTCAAGATATTCTTAATTTTCAGATGCCTAAAAGTCTAAGAGCATTAAGATCTTTTATTGGTTTAGCTGCATATTATAGACGTTTTATAAAAAATTATGCGGACATAGTTAAACCCTTAAGTTCATACCTTCGTGGGGGAAATGGTAATATTAATGCAAAAATGTCGAGAAATGTCAAAATTAATTTTTCTCAGGAAGCAGTTAATGCATTTGAAAAAATTAAGCGTATATTAGCTTCTGAAGATGTATTACTTCAGCATCCAGATTTTGATAAGCCATTTGAATTAACAACTGATGCTAGTTCTAACGCTATTGGAGCTGTGTTGTCACAAAATGGTAAACCAGTTACCATGATATCTCGAACGCTCTCACCTACAGAACAGAATTATGCAACTAATGAACGTGAACTTTTATGTATTGTTTGGTCTCTACAAAAATTGAGACATTTTTTGTATGGAGTCCAAAATATAAACATTTTTACTGACCATCAGCCATTAACATTTACAACTTCCAATAAAAACCCAAACCCAAAAATTAAAAGATGGCAAGCATTTATAGCTGATTTTTCTCCAAAGTTTCACTATAAACCGGGAAAAGAAAATATTGTTGCTGACGCATTGTCACGTCAATATATGTACAGTATAAATAATACAGACTCAGAGACAGTACATAGTGAAGTATCTTTTTCAAAAACAATAAAATCAGTAATAGCGCCTGTTAATCAGTTTATGAATCAATTAATCATTTCTAAATCATCTAATGATAATAAAATAACTAAAATTTTATTTCAACAATATAAGAGACACATTATAAACTATAGTAATATTGAACAACTATTAAATACCTTACAAAATTGTGTTAACCATAGGACAGTTAATGCAATAGATTGTGATTTGAGTACTTTGGCAGAAATTCAAAATGAAGTTCTTGATCATTTTCCATTAATAAAATTTATCCATACACAAAGAATCGTAATAGATTTAACAAATAAGAATGATCAATTGGAGACATTAAATTTAGAACATAACCGTGCACATAGATGTTTACAGGAAAATTATAAGCAAATTACATCGGAATATTTTTTTTCCTAATATAAAGAAGATGCTACGTTCACTTATTAAAAATTGTAAAATATGTTTAGAAAATAAATATAATAGAAAACCATCAAAACCTATTATTGGTGCATCACCAATACCAGATTTCTCCGGACAGATACTCCATATAGATATTTTCTCAACCAATAAAGTACACTTCCTCACTTGCGTTGACAAATTTTCAAAATATGCAGTTGCTATACCAATATCATCAAGAGCTCTTATTGACGTTAAAACTGGGCTTTTACAAGTGCTTAATATTTTTAAGAATACCAAGCTTATAGTTTCTGATAATGAAAAATCTCTTCAATCAAATACGATTAAAAATATGTTAAGAGATCTCTTTGGAATTCAACAATTTTTTGTACCTCCTTTACATAGTGAAAGCAATGGACAAGTAGAAAGGTTTCACTCCACTTTGCTTGAAATCGCAAGATGTGTTAAGGCACAACACGATGTTACTGATACGGTAGATTTAATACTTATCTCTACTCATAGATATAATAACAGCATACATTCTGTTACTAAAAGAAAACCTATTGATATACTGCAGTTTTCTTGCAATGATGACTTAGAAAGTGTACGAAAAAATATAGTTTCTGCGCAAGAAAAGACTGCTGGTAAATTGGATAATATTTCAAAAAAATTTAATAAGGGCGACATAGTGTTTGTACGACGAAATAAGAGATTGGGTAATAAAGTGGATAAGGTATATTTGGAAAAAGTTGTAGAAGAAGACTTGGGTACCAAAGTTATGATAAACGGAAAACAAGTACATAAAAGTAATATAAGATGAGGTCAGAGATTTTTTTTAATACTTTTTGTTTTTATTCATCTTAATATATTGGTATTGTGCACTGTTTAGATTCAAATAAACTTTTTGGAAAATAATAGCGTTTATAAAACGAGGACGTTTTATATTTAAGAGGGAGGGAAGTTAATATTAGTTAATATTAAACATTTATAAATTAATTAGAACTCTTAATATTTTATTATTATTATTATTATTATAATATAATTATTATTCTTTTATATTAAATAACAATTATAATTCTTTCTATTTTTCATTTTAATACTTGTTATATTTTTTATTTGAAAATATAAAATTTGTATTCTTTTTTTAATCAAGAAAAAAAAAAAATAAAATTTGAATATTCACATTTTGAACTTCAAGCATATCGTTTCAATTAAAATCGTATAAACGATTATAAACGTATGCAAAATATTAATTTATACACAATTTTTCGCCATTATTTCCATACCAAGTTTTCCCCAAATTCCAATCAACTTATTTTGTACTTCAATAGTGAATGATTTATAAGAAAACTTTTTTTGGTATGTTCGTTCGCTCAAGTAAAAATAATATCTCAAGATATCCAGATGGGTTGGTAAATTAAGATCACTCAAACCAGTAGACACACCAAAAACAGTAACATCATGCTTGGGTATATGACTCATTGGGTTTTCGATAGTTGTTGTGGCTTCATCTTGCGGTGTACAGGATAGTGGATTCATTGTAATATGATGATTGTTTAAATAATAAACTATGTAGCTTACGCTTTAAGTAGTTGTAAAATACTGAATTTTTATTATAAAAAATTGGACTTAAATACTAAAAATGAGAACCTTAAAACTAAATAGTACATATGCGTACCTCTTTTTAGGCATGCTCTTTACTGCATACAGCTACATATTGTAAACACATGGAAGATATATTTTATTACCTAGCTATGAGGGATTACCAGTATTTAACCCAAAAATAACACAAGATTCTTGTTTCATATACATATGTTCTGACTAAATAAATTTCTAAAGAGATAAATAAACTCCAAAAATAAAAAAAACATAGCCATTTCGCTGATTTTTTCTTGTAAAGTGGCAAAAATGGTGATTTTTTGAAATGTTTGTATGGGGAACCCCCCAGGGGTGGTTCCAGGGGGTGGGTCGGCTCTGCAAAGTTTGTGGGGGTCGGTCATACATTTTGACTCGATTGAGGCTCTCTCAATGAGTCAAAGTGATATTTTTCAAAATTTGACCCTTCGGATCAAAAGTCGGGTCATCAAAATACATTTTAGAGGTATGGTTCCTTCGGCAAAGCTTCTTATTTTGATTATTATAATACGATTATCCTTGTAATTTGTGCGATTTTTAAATCGACCCGCCCTAGTGTACATTCTTTAAAAAAATAATTGTGTAAAATAAAAAGTGTCCTAATTAGCCTTATTATACCCGCGCATTGGTCTGTGAGACCGACAAAACAATTTGTTTTAAATATTAAATTTTCCGAAAAAGCTAGAGTTTTTTTGTAGCTACCGTATTTTTTATTTACTTTACTTTAGTGCATACGGTGTGTTTTAATGAGATGTATGTGTTGGTGTATTTAGTGCAAATTGGGGTGTGAGACCGACGCGGGTAAAAGTGTTGTTATTTTATAGGTTATATACTTGGTATCAAGATGAATCAAGAGCAAATTAGATTGCTTTTGGAGGAAGAAAATTCTGACTCTGATTATGAGGATGAAAATTACAGCAAGGTAGAAGATTTTGTTGAGACACAAGAAGAAACATATGATACAGAGCAAGAAGATGACGAATAGTTTGATGAGGTGGAAGATCGCCAGAACTCTAGAGATTTTTATATTGGTACAAATGCGCAGACAAAATGGAATAAAAATTCTCCTTCAAATCATGCAAGAAAAGATTTGCTCGAAACATTGTCGCTCAACTTGCAGGTCCTAGAAGAGAAGCTAGAAGCTTGAAGAAACCAGGCGAGATTTGGAGGTTATTTTTTTCGGAGAGTATTATAAATCGTATTGTAAAGTGCACAAATGAACACATAAATTTGATAAAACATAACTTTACAAGAAAAAGAGATTGTAGTGATACATATAGCATCGAACTTGAAGCATTTTTAGGAATCTTACTCTTTGCTGGAGTCAGAAGAAATAATCGCTTGAATGCTCAGGATTTATTCAGAACAGATGGTTCGTCTCCGGAAACTTTGCGATTGACTGTGATCTGTAATTGATTTTATATTCTAATGCGTTGTCTTAGATTTGACGAAAAAAGCACACGACCTCAAAGAGCTTCTGTAGATAATCTAGCTCCTATTAGAGAGTTATTTGAAGAAGTTGTGGCAACATTTCAAAAATATTACAGTGTTTCTCAGTTTGTTACGATCGACGAAAAATTAGAGGCTTTTAGAGGTCGTTTTAGCTTCAGGCAGTATATTCCGTCTAAGCTCAATAAATATGCAACCTGATGGCCCCTATGCAGTTGATAACTCGTCTATGGCATTGGTTATGCGATAATTTTTTCACTAGCATTCGATTGTTGGACAAACTTGCATCCCAGCACAAGCTTACCTTGATTGGGACAATAAGCAAATTACAGATATACGAGGTCGAGCAGAAAAATATAGTTTGTTCAGCCACCGAGGCAATTGTAGTCTTGTTTCCTATGTGCCAAGAAAAGGCAAAAATTTACTTATTGTTTCTAGTATGCATACTGGAGCTGATATCAATGGGGTCACAGGTAAGCCTGAAATGATAATAGACTGCAATATGACCAAAGGGGAAGTTGATACTGTAGATAAAATGTATGCTAGATACAACGTCGCTAGAGGTACAAAAAAGTGGCACATGGTGATTTTTTACAGCCTAATAAATGTGACTGGTATAAACACATATATAATTTATCTGCAAAATAACTCTAATAAGAAAATTAACCGTAGGATCTTTTTCGAAACTTTGTCATAAGATCTCATTAATTCGCGCCTAAGAAGACGAGGTCACATCACATTCTTGCCTAAAACCATTAAGATTAGGCTCGCTGAAATATGTAATTTAGATAGCCCTGAGTCCTCTGGTCGGTTTGTTGACTACTATAACATAGGGTCACACAGATCGGTTGGGGGTGGTGTCCACTTCATGGGAAGGATAGGAGTCACGCATGACATAATCTAACGCGATGTGTCATCCGTGGCCCCTGACCGACCATCTGAAGCAGACACTCGCGAACAAAAATATACAACCCCAATCCTACTATCCCATACCTATTATTTTCCTTTCTCATCCCCCACATCCTGATCCCCCACTTGTAATGTTGAGGTGGTTGGTAGCAGTACCCAGAACATGAATGGCTAGTAAGTGGTATAAGAGAACTAGTCGCTAATAGCTCCCCTCCGGTGTTGGGCACGGGCCGGTTGTAACCTTAGTTGCCTAGTCCATGTATGCCGTCACTGCATGGATGTCCTTACCATTACGGGCATACTCGTATGATTTGTATGGAAACCAATAATAAAAAAACAAAACAAAACAAAAACAACGCAAAAAGCCAACAAGGGAAACCAAATTGCCGATTGCAGAGCACCCGCTGTAACAAGCGGGTTGCATACCATCAATATTGGCGTGGCAACCTCTGTCAATAAAGGTGGATCTGACGTAGTGGAAGTACCAAAGCCAGCGACGGGAACTTCCAAAATAGGGCTTTTGCAGAAAGGAGAGCTGCCATACGTATTACAAATAAGCATGGCAGCAAACCTATCGAATCGCTAACTAGCGAGCAAAAGGCTTCTTTGATATGGCCAAAAAAGCGTCTAGCTGAACTGGACGGTTCTTTTTCAGTTCCTGAGGCAACAAAGCGACAGCGATCGAAGGAGGACGCGGCGACTCAGCTGGCGTCTAAAAAGCCAAAGCGAGCGCAACCTGTAGTTGTCAATAGGCCGTTCAGTGAAGTTGCAAAGAACTCACTCGTAAGGGCGATTGTCGACTACAGTGACAGCGACGGAGCAATCTCCCACGCAAAATGGGAGATAATACAGGAGAAGCTGCTAAGGGTGTACTTCAGGATTCTTGAGGAGAATCCGGGTTCCCTTCCGCAGAATTCGGATGCAGGCTGGTTACAAGGGCATATAAAGCTCCTAGCCTGCTCCAATGAGCGATCAGCCAACTTACTTAAATTGGCGGTTACGGCAATAGGGGAAGTGTGGCCGGGTGCGCGGTTGGACGTGATACCGGTCTGCGATATACCTCGCAGGCTGAGATCAATCATGACCTTTCCGTCCGAGCCACACGATCCCAAAACCATTCTGTCTTACATCAGGAGTGGCAACCCTACTCTGCCTACCCATGATTGGAAGGTAGTCTAGGTTGGCGTTCCTGAAAGCAAGAAGAGGAAAGTGGTCATGGTCCTGAATAAGGAATCCTTGTCTCCACTATGACAGATGCAAGGCAAGGTATTTTACGGCTTCGGAAGTATCAAGCTGAGCATCTATCGTGGTGATGACAAGGAGGATTCTGAAAAACCAGGAGCTATGACCAAGGAAGGCGAAGCCGGGCTCGTGGCTGACTCACCCGTACAGGCAGGATGCCCAGAGGATTCCCAATCTGTAACGAGCATGGTTGGGGAACTACTGGGCGACCTGAATGTTGCGGAGGACGAAGACAAGCTTCTGGGATCTGGTTCAGACCCAGAGGATGTCGACGTTACCATCAACTACGACCCGGATGGCGACAGTGACGCAAATTAATTTGCATCACTGCAAGGCAGCATCCGCTGCACTGCTCCTTCGTCTTGCAGAGCGGGACGAGGATGTGGCGCTGATACAGGAACCGTGGTATCATGATGGCAAGGTTCTTGGAATCAGCGCAAAGGGCTATAAATTGTTATATGAAAATTGTACAGGTAGAATTCGAGCCTGCATCTTGGCTAAGAAGCATCTTAATATCTTCATTCTCTCTGATTATAGTGATGAAGACACAGTGAGCGCGGCATGGGAGAAGGATGGAACAACTATCTGGATCCAGTCGTGCTATATGGCGCATGATCATGCTGACCTTCCACCAAACAACTTCACGATGTGCCGATGCCAATGCGCATCACAGAGTGTGGGGCAGTGGAGACGTCAACGCTAGAGGTGAGTACATTTTTGACTTTATTTTAGGCCAGAATTTAGTGGTAGTAAATAGAGGTTCGGAGCCCACCTTCGTGGTTACTAACAGACAGGAGGTGCTGGATATTACATTGGTGAGCGCAGATTATGCGCATTTTGTGGAGAACTGGAAGGTGTCGGGCGCCTTTTCGTTCTCCGATCATCGCTATATCGAATTCGGTATACGTGCTATGGGAACACCGGTAACTTCTTTCATTAATAGAAGGAAAACTGACTGGGAATCTCAGAGAAACATCCTTAACCAGTTTCTCACCGAGCCTTAACCCTTGAGCGGCGTTGAGGACATAGATAGTGCTATAGCACAGCTGTCGGTGGCTTTCAAGGAGGCCACTACAAGGTCTTGCAGATCTTCCGTACACAGGGAGAGGGACAGACCACCGTGGTGGTCCCCCACCATAGCTGCATCTAGGAAGAGATGCAGGAAACTGTTCAACGAGGCTAAGAGAACAGGCAACTGGTCACTCTATAAAGCTTCTGTAAACAGTTTCAAAAATGAGGTGAGGAATGCAAAGCGTAAGTCCTGGAGAGACTTTTGTGAGAACATTAAGAGCTCTTCAGAGACTTGTCGACTACGCAAGATTCTCTCCAAATCTCCAACGGTATCTGGGTATATTCGGAGTACTAATGGGCAGTGGACTACTAGTAGTCATGAGGCGTTGGAAGTGTTGATGGACACCCACTTTCCGGGGTGTTCTACGCTTTCAGGTGCAATGAATGATGACGCTCAGTACTATAGGGAATCGTCCTCTTTGAGAATAGAGATGGATTGATAGTTTTCAGCCTTATAAATCCCGTGGACCGGACGGTATTTTATCTGCCGATGTACAGAGGAACTTTATGGTAATTTCTCCCTGGCTCCTGGGAATATATAATGCATGCCTTGCATGGTCATATATCCCAGTGGGCTGGAGAAAGAGCACGGTGATTTTCATCCCTAAGGGTGGGAAAACGTCTTACGTAACTGCGAAGGTCTTTAGGCCAATCTGTCTGACATCATTCTTGCTAAAGACGCTGGAGAGACTCATCGACATCAGAATTCGGATGTCGATTGACCATCGCCTGCTGTCAACCTCTCAGCATGAGTACACGAAGGGCAAGTCGGTTGAAACGGCATTGCACACTCTCGTGGGCTACATAGAGAGGTCATTGGAGTTCAAGAACTTCACTTTGACGGCCTTTCTGGATATAGAAGGTACTTTCAACAATGTCAGGCCAGCAGCCATCGTGGATGCTATGATGGATGTTGGCATTGATCCTGTGATTATTGGATTCGTAAAAAGACTACTTTCGGGGAGGATTATAGAATCCTCGCTGGGTACGGCTGGGATAACCAGATCGGCTGTAAAGGGCACACCTCAAGGAGGGGTCCTATCACCGCTTTTATGGAACATAACCATAAATGCAATTCTCAGGAGGATGGATTCCATGGGTTTCAAAACTGTGGCATATGCAGACGATGTCGCGGTGGCGATATCGGGAATCTGTCTGGATACATTATCCCTGAGAATGGAGACGGTGCTTAGAATCATCACTAACTGGAGTAAATCAGTGGGACTAAACGTTAATCCGACAAAGACAGAACTTGTATTATTCACGGGGAAATAAAAGGTTCCTGAATTCAGAGTGCCAAGGCTAAACGGCTCGGAACTGAGCCTTTCTGCCAGTGCAAAATACCTGGGAGTATTTCTGGATAGGAAACTCTCATGGAATTAGAATATGGAGGCAAGGTACTCGAAGGTAGATTCGGCGATATACGCCTGCAGGAGGGCCATAGGGATGAAATGGGGCTTAAATCCTCGAAACGTTCACTGACTATTCCAGATGATGATTCAGCCCATCTTGTTTTATGGAGCCGTGGTGTGGTGGAAAGTACGGAAACGACTACGAACCGATCCCAATTTGAGAGGATTTTCAGATGCATGGCCACTTTGATTACAGGAGCCATGAGATCAACGCCCAATAAGGCACTCTTTACGATGCTAAATTGGCTGCCAGTTGATCTACAAGCTAAAAAATTGGCACTATTTGCATCCGTGCGATTGCATGCGGCGCGGGAGTGGAACCATAGATCATGGGGACATTCGAGGATAATTGGTACTTGGGAGGATATTCCCAATCTCACTGAATATGTCATTACAAGACCATTTCTACAGAGGAACTTCGGATTCACGATTTTGGACGAAACGGGAATCTGAATGGGATCTTCTCCTCTAGGAGAAGATCTGGATGTCTTTACCGATGGCTCCAAGAATAGTTCTGGAGTTGGTGGTAGAGTCTATATTGAAGAGTTTGGGACTAGTCTATCCTTCAGACTCTCTAATCAATGCAGCATTCTACAAGCTGAATTGATGGCTATAAAGCAAGCAGCAGACTGGCTGTGGTATCATGGAGTATTTGTCAGGAATATTCGCACTTATACCGACAGTCGGACTGCAATCAGGTCTTTAGTGGGTGTCTATTCGACATCCCAACTAGTCCAAGAATGCCAGACATCCTTAAATAGAATGGCAGAGCATTCGGTGATCACCCTCATTTGGGTGCGTGGACATGGGACTTCAATGGGGAACTGCAGGGCGGATAGCCTGGCGAGGGAAAGGTCAAGTCTGCCAGAGCAAGATGCCAATGCGCCCTGTGGCATCCCTCTATCGGCCTGTAAAAAAGAGATCGAGAGCATATCTTTGCGAAGGGCACAGTCCAGATGGAGAGACGAATGGACGTGTAAAACGGTGAGGATGATCTGGCCTAGGCTGGATAGCAGTCACAGTAGGGATTTGTTGGCTGTAGATTGAGAATTGTGGTGGCTGTAGCAACAGGACACTGCAATTTTGGCAACCATGCTAAGAGAATGGGTTTGCGATATAACGATTACTGTAGGAGTTGTCAGGACGAGGAAGAGGAGGAAACTGTGGAACACCTTCTCTGCCAGTGTCCAGCCCTGGAAGAGCGGCGCATGATCCACTTCGGTGAGCGACGTCTGCAGGGTCTCACTGCGCTATCGAATGCAAGAGTCGACATGCTATATGGCTTCGTTAGAAGTATCGGTTGGTTTTTGTGACGGACTCACTCACTTTCTCTCTCTATCTTCTTTCTTTCCACTTCACTCTTCTGTTACTATCCTTCCTCTTCTTTATTTTCCTCTATACAGGTATCACAAAGGGACTACGTCAGAGGACCCAAGTGAGCCCAGGTTTTGTTTTTCTTTTCGGGCAATCTGTTTAACCTAACATAGCCCTGAGTCTTCTGCAACATCTAGTAATAATAAAGTTGGTCGTTGTGGATACTGTTAATCTAATAAAAACCGCAAAACACGCTACAACTGTGCCACATGCAAAAAATATTTTTGTTTACAACATGCAATTATGATATGTCCTGACTGTATTTTTGAGGCCGATAAATAATTCAGTCTACGATTTATATGTTGTAAAAGAAGTATTTTTAAGTTCGGAAAGATAATTTTTTGTTTTGTTTTAAGAAAAAAATATTATTTTTTTAGTATCTAATAAAAAACCAGCAATTTTAAAACTGTTTTGTAAAGCGTGTTTTTTATAGACGTATATAACTTTAAATTGCAATAAAACAACGATGGATTATGCGATTGACATGAATTTTATTTATCCGAAAGATAATCTTACGGCATTACATTTTAAATATGATTTCTGGCATATGACCGCCACGGCTAGTTCGGATGTAGTCCAATCTGGAAGTCCAATTTTCGATGACTTTCTCCAACATTTGTGGCCGTATATCGGCAATAACACGGCGAATGTTGTATTCTAAATGGTCAAGCGTTTGTGGCTTATCCGCATATACCAATGACTTTACATAGCCCCACAGAAAGTAGTCTAGCGGTGTTAAGTCACAAGATCTTGGAGGCCAATTCACAGGTCCAAAACGTGAAATTAGGCGGTCACCAAACGTGTCTTTTAATAAATCGATTGTGGCACGAGCTGTGTGACATGTTGCGCCGTCTTGTTGGAACCACAGCTCCTGGACATCAATTCAGGAATGAAAAAGTTAGTAATCATGCCTCTATACCGATCACCATTGACTGTAACGTTCTGGTCATCATCGTTTTTGAAGAAGTACGGACCAATGATTCCACCAGCCCATAAAGCGCACCAAACAGTCAGTTTTTCTGGATGTAACGGTGTTTCGACATACACTTGAGGATTAGCTTCACTCCAAATTGCGGCAGTTTTGTTTGTTGACGTAGCCATTCAACCAGAAGCGCGCTTCATCGCTAAACAAAATTCGCTTATGAAAATCGGGAACAACGGCAATCTCGTTTTGGGCCCATTCGACGAATCTACGCCTTACTTGATGATCGTTTGGCTTCAATTCTTGCACGAGTTGGATTTTGTAAGCACGCAAACCAAGATCCTTCCGCAAAATCTTCCATAAAGTGGATGGACACAGATCCAATGCCTGTGCTCGATGGCGGATAGACTCATTCGGGTCTTCCTCAATGCTACGCTCTACAGCAGCAATAGCTTCTTCTGTACGCACCGTACGGCGTCTCTGTGGATGCGAGTTATCAATAAGAGTAAACGTGGTGCGAAAACGTTCCAGGGTTAATCGAATTAACTGCTCTAATGGACGATTTTGTCGACGATAAAATGGACGTAGTGCGCCATACGTATTCCGCACAGAACCATTATTTTCGAAATAAAATTGCACTATTTGCAAGCGTTGTTCAGGCGTGAGTCTATTCATGATGAATTGCCAAACCAAACTGAGAATAAATCACTTGACAGCTGTTAAATCGGTCGCCATCTTGAACAGTAATGCCAACTTAAAGTTCTATACGTCTATAAAAAACACCCTTTAAAATTCGAAAAGTCAATAAAATTAATAAAAATAAAATTATTGCATAATATATTTTTATTTATGTCTTTAAAAAAAAAATTTGTTATCTACATAGGTTTTGCTAAGCAAGGCTATGGATCAGGGTGTCAAATTTGCGGTTTGTGAGACCGCGCGCGGGTAAAGGTGTTACAAAAGTTAGCGCGGGTATAGGAAAGTTAACGTGATTATGATTTGCCTTGCAAAAACAAATGTATTTAAAAATGATAAAGGTTAATTTATCAAATCAATTTAAAATTGCATAGAGCACAGGCACAGTGTCGCTGTACAGGGTCCAAGCATAGAGTAACGTGCTTCTGTAGTTTAACCCAGAACAATATCAAGGAATTACATGAAAAATATGGTGATGAAGAGGCTATGGCTTTTTACTTACAGGATGCTAAAGTAGATATGTGATCAATATTTAAAAGACAAACGGACTGGTACATTCGGCAATGCTGATAAATTAAATGGTGAAAACGTTAGGGTCTAACCTTTTTTAAATCTTCCTATAGTTGGTGGCGATCCTGCCAGGGTCTATGTGTCAGCTATAGGAAGATCTTAATTATAATTGGCTCTCGGGTATGGAGCAATTATAATTAAGTAGGGGTTATTGGGAAAAAAGAGGAGAGATTTTATATAACCACGGGGACTGGTTTCTTGTCCGAAATTAGTAAGGAGGAATACTTACATAATTGTTGCTAAGAGGAGAAATAAGGAGATAAGTGGGTTAAAATATAATTAACAATTTACTTAGATTTTGATATTCCAGACGATAAATTAGATAATCCATTTTGATATTTAAACAATTTAGAAAATAGCAGGTAAGTATGTAGTCTTGAATTACGAGATATAAGTTCATAATTAATTAATTAAATTTAGCAGGTAAGTAAAATAGGTTTTCGTTTTCATTTCAGTTTTTAAATAAATAAAATGTAGATACGTTTATGTATGTTATTTCATAACACAATTTTAAAGTATATGATGGTTTATGTTTAGTAGAAAACTTGTATTTGTATATGTAATAATTTCTATTTGGAACTTAAAAGTTTAACAAAATATTAATCTTTATTTGTGCTTAATTCCAGAAATTGTGTTGGTTTTTATATTTATTCTTTTACTCATCTATATGGACCATTTCATCAGACGCTACTCTGAATCCTCAGTAGACTACTCCCAACGTTTCTTGCAAACATTAAAACCTTTATATTGTAAATATAATTGACTAAATAAGAATTATTTGTCAATAGTTACAAAAAGATTCAAATATTCAAAGCATTAAATTCCAAATAGAAATTATTACATATACAAACACAAGTGCTCATTATAGAGAAACCCTATGTTTTTCTTATTATTTTTTATAATTTTTTGTTTTTGTTTTTCATATACTCTTTAATTACATTCAGTAATACCCACCTGGCATTCGAATGTAAAAGAGAAGAGAAGAATAAAAATAGAATATATAGTTTTCAATATTAAAATGTTGGTTGGGAAATTTATTTATTTATTCAGTTCAATGCTTACTGGGCCTGTTGAAGAAGGGAATGTAGAAGTCCTTGGCTGGCTAGGACAACATGTGTAAAAAATATATGAGTATTTAATGGAGTAAGAAGGCCTTGTGTCTGACAAATAAGGGCTTCTAGAAGGCCTGCTTACTCCTTCTTTTCGCCGCTGGGTACATATTAAATTACAAATACATACGAATAAAATTATAATTTTTGACAATGTATACTCGTATATTATATGTATGTATAAGTATAATAAATACAACAGTACCTGTATACAATACCGAATGTAATGAACAATAAGAAGTACATAATATATTACTTATTTATAAAAGACATAATAAATAAATATATAAATACATATCACTCCTTCTCACTTTAGCTTAAAGCTTATAAGGAAACTAAATACTTGTTCATTTAAATACACGGTAATCTTAACAATAGCAATCAATAATTATTTTAGATATATATACATAAATATCATTTAATATCTTTACACTTCACATCTTTATTTTCACTCTCTTTCTGCCTTTTAATTCTTTCTCATCTTATCAGCTCTCGATGACAACTTACACTTCTTTTTCTTTTTCTTTCTTTGTTTTTATAAACCACTACTCGTGAATTGCATTCTACAATTTGTCCATAAAATTTTCTCAACTGGTTTAGATGCGCTACTCTCTGAGAACCGTTAACATTAATACAATATCTCATATTATTTAATTTTTTAACAACTTTAGCGTTTATCCATTTACAATAGTCATTTAAGACATTCCCATACCAAGCAATGTCATTTACTTTGAATTCAATAATTTTATAATTTTGATTTCTTTTCTCTTCCACCTTTTTTGAGAGCTTTGGTTTTTCTATCTTATTTGGGTTCTTATGTAACATTTTAGGATTTACTAAGTCTAGTATTGTTTTCGGCAGAAAACTGAAAATCATATGAGACGGTGCTTTTCCTGTTGTTGTTGTTGGCGTAGTTCTATATATGAGTAAAAAATTGTTGATTTTATACTCCCAAGGCTTATGTTTAAATTTTGGATCTAATAAATATTTCTTTAAGGAAGCTTTCACTGTCTGTACCGCCCTCTCCGCTGATCTATTCGACTGTGGGTGTGTAACGCGACCGATACAAACGAGCCACTAGAAGCTATAAACTGACGTATAATAAGAAGCATACTTGTATATCTTATATACAGCATAATCGTCACGAACAAATGACAAGACCTTAATATACCAACCCACTGTGTGTAGCGCACATGTAAACAATACATCAGTGTGTTACCATACACAACAGCGACATCAATTCGTTACAATTCTCAAACGGTAGATGTGAGAATGGGTATAAGTAGACAAGGTTTGGCAGCGAAAAGGGGGAACAATTACCGACGTTGTACGAATTATAGTTACAAGCAAGCTACTTGAACTATCGTACGAAGTTGATGTTGGCGAATGTTCCTACATATTTAATCTGTAGTTAGGGGAATGAAAGGTCTTTGGAAATTACCTACACTCGTTACTAATATCTAACTTGTTGATAACCGAATACGAAGGTCTTTGGAAATTACCTCGTATTCATAACACAAATAGCCGAGTGTAAGGTCTTTAGGATATTACCTACACTAATTACTAACTCGTTGATAGCCGAATACGACGGTCTTTGGAAATTACCTCGTATTCATAACGTAGTTAGCCGAGTGTAAGGTCTTTGGAAATTATATACATTCGTTTATTTTATCTCGTATATAGCCGAGTGTAAGGTCTCTGGAAATTACCTGCACTCGTCTTTAATTCTTATTCTAATTGTAGTTAGCTGAGTGTAAGGTCTCTAGAAATTACCTACATTCGTCCTGAATTCTGATTCGAATATTATAATTGTAGTTAGCCGAACACACACTGTGTTCATAACACAAATAAACAAATTCAGGGTTCCGAGCGATTCATTTGCTGCGAACCCTTTAATCTAAACATTACTGTATTCTACTGCACGGCCAAGCCGAGTGCTTCGACCGAGCAGTACACGAACGAAATGGGATTCACGCCGAGTCGCAGCATATAGAACTGGTCCGCCGTGTGAGCGAGGAGTTAAAGCCCGAGCGACTGGAAGGTGTCGCGTAACGAAGTATTTAATCCTCATTATACCAATATATTAGATCTGAAGTTACTATTCCTTAATAAAATTATACTGTGTTAACACGAAAACATCAACGTGTTTTAATTCAAAGGAAGAAGACCTTTGGTAAGGCCCCTGGGTTGACTGAGTCATACCCCAGCTGGAAAAGTAAACTGCGTTACAATGGCGCCCACGCAGGGACTCAGTTCCAAGAGCGAAACATGTGGTAAAACCCTACCTTCAGCCAGCAACGCATCTGGGCTGAGCAATACATACACAAACGAAGAACCAAAGACACAAGATACAATTCACACCAACTCTCTCAATTGGATGTACCTACTAAAAAAGGATAGATTAGTGGAGGTATGTCAACAATGTGGAATTGTGTTCAATGATAGATCCACGGTTGACCAACTTCGTCGGAAACTGTCGGATTTCGTGCGGAACGAACGGGCCAGAGCGTCATCAGAAGATTTGATACTCTCGTTGGAAGAGGAAGCAATAGATATCAATAATGCTCCCCATGATGAAGAAGCAGCAATCGTCCTACTAGTACCGGCCGCAAGCAATAATAACGCGCCGCCATCCCCCCCGAGTGATTCTGAAATAATGAACACTGTTAGACGGTGAGACCTAACGTATGATGGCGGAAATAACCTTTTGGAGTTCATCGAGCGCATAGAATAAATCTTTTTTTTTTTTTAATTTTTCTTTTGTTTTCCCAAATTAGGACGGGAATGTAACGTCACCGTTACAAACGAGCCACTAGAAGCTATAAACTGACGTATACTAAGTAGCATACTTGTATACCTTATATACAACATAATCGTCACGAACAAATGACCAAACCTTAATATACCAACCCACTGTGTGTAGCGCACATGTAAACAATACATCAGTGTGTTACCATACACAACAGCGACATCAATTCGTTACAATTCTCAAACGGTAGATGTGAGAATGGGTATAAGTAGACAAGGTTTGGCAGCGAAAAGGGGGAACAATTACCGACGTTGTACGAATTATAGTTACAAGCAAGCTACTTGAACTATCGTACGAAGTTGATGTTGGCGATTGTTCCTACATATTTAATCTGTAGTTAGGGGAATGTAAGGTCTTTGGAAATTACCTACACTCGTTACTAATATCTAACTTGTTGATAACCGAATACGAAGATCTTTGGAAATTACGTCGTATTCATAACACAAATAGCCGGGTGTAAGGTCTCTAGGAAATTACCTACACTCATTACTAACTCGTTGATAGCCGAATACGACGGTCTTTGGAAATTACCTCGTATTCATAACGTAGTTAGCCGAGTATAAGATCTTTGGAAATTACCTACATTCGTTTATTTTATCTCGTATATAGCCGAGTGTAAGGTATCTGGAAATTACCTACATTCGTCTTTAGTATTTAATTTGTAGTTAGCCGAGTGTAAGGTCTCTGGAAATTACCTACATTCGTCTTTAGTATTGAATTTGTAGTTAGCCGAGTGTAAGATCTTCGGAAATTACCTACATTCGTTTATTTTATTTCATATATAGCCGAGTGTAAGGTCTCTGGAAATTACCTACACTCGTCTTTAATTATTATTCTAATTGTAGTTACCTTAGTGTAAGGTCTCTGAAAATTACCTACATTCGCCTTTAGTATATAATTTGTTGTTAGCCGAGTGTAAAGTCTTTGAAAATTACCTACATTCGTTTATTTTATTTCGTATATAAATAGTTTAATGATTTTAAGTAATGAGTTAACATTTTATTTATGCTTAGAGGTGCTAAATGGCTAACACTCTCTAACATAGTTAAAATAGAATTCTACTTTCTTATCACTAAACATTCTTCTTATATACTATTTTAATGAGTGAGGTTGTGAAAACACTCAATACCTATGAACTAGTCTTAATGGCTATAACATGTGTGTGTAATTGGTGCGATCAAAAACGTACCGATCAGCATGTGTTTTAAGTGCAACAACAACACAATATATTGGTGTTCTATTTGAAGTAATTTAGCCCCATAAGTTTAACAAATGTAGTACACCATTATTACACTTATTACCTGGTGGCCCATTTAAATGTTTTGCGTTATTTGACACCATGTTTTACTTATTTGTATTGTGTGGCTTATTATGACTGTTGTTATGTCTGATTGTTACACACACTTCGGTCACACTACACCTCCACTTTTTCTAAGAATGTTCATATAACGTGAGTTTTATGGACATTCTTTTACACATGTTTACATTAGTTATTTCTAATTCTTATACCACTATATATTTATTAATATTATTTAAAAGTAAGCGTTTTAGTAGTTAAGCACTCCCGGGGTGTGTTCTAAAATTATTTAAAATATTTCTTAAGTCTATTTTTATGTACTATTTGTTCTTTATTAGTTTTATTATCTGCTATTGTTACATTATATCTTAAATCTACATTTTTAACCTTATATGGTCCCTTATATTGGTTTTCCAATTTGTGACCTGTTTCGTTTTTAAGTAGTACTAAATCCCCTATACTAAAATTATGGTCGAATGTTTTTTTATCATAATTTAGTTTTTGCTGCAGCTTATTTCTATCTAATAATATTTGGGCCCTCTTATGTGCTACTTCTAGTCTAAATTTAATCTCCTTAGCATAATTATCTGTATTGTACAATGGTGTTATTCTGTCTACTTTATTAAATTGCATAAATTCATTAGGGATTTTGTCGAAAATCAATTCATATGGACAATAGTTATGTACTGATGATGGCGTAGTGTTAAAACAGTACGTAAAATATTTTAGCCAGTCGTCCCAGTCAGTTTTATCTATTGCTATGTAGGAACGTATGTATTCGTTAAAAGTTCTATGACTTCTTTCTATTGTACCAAATGTTTCATGATTGTGAGCTGTAGATGTTATAAAGGGTGTTTTTTATAGACGTATAGAACTTTAAGTTGGCATTACTGTTCAAGATGGCGACCGATTTAACAGCTGTCAAGTGATTTATTCTCAGTTTGGTTTGGCAATTCATCATGAATAGACTCACGCCTGAACAACGCTTGCAAATAGTGCAATTTTATTTCGAAAATAATGGTTCTGTGCGGAATACGTATGGCGCACTACGTCCATTTTATCGTCGACAAAATCGTCCATCAGAGCAGTTAATTCGATTAACCCTGGAACGTTTTCGCACCACGTTTACTCTTATTGATAACTCGCATCCACAGAGACGCCGTACGGTGCGTACAGAAGAAGCTATTGCTGCTGTAGAGCGTAGCATTGAGGAAGACCCGAATGAGTCTATCCGCCATCGAGCACAGGAATTGGATCTGTGTCCATCCACTTTATGGAAGATTTTGCGGAAGGATCTTGGTTTGCGTGCTTACAAAATCCAACTCGTGCAAGAATTGAAGCCAAACGATCATCAAGTAAGGCGTAGATTCGTCGAATGGGCCCAAAACGAGATTGCCGTTGTTCCCGATTTTCATAAGCGAATTTTGTTTAGCGATGAAGCGCGCTTCTGGTTGAATGGCTACGTCAACAAACAAAACTGCCACAATTTGGAGTGAAGCTAATCCTCAAGTGTATGTCGAAACACCGTTACATCCAGAAAAACTGACTGTTTGGTGCGCTTTATGGGCTGGTGGAACCATTGGTCCGTACTTCTTCAAAAACGATGATGGCCAGAACGTTATAGTCAATGATGATCGGTATAGAGCCATGATTACTAACTTTTTCATTCCTGAATTGAACAACCATGATGTCCAGGAGCTGTGGTTGCAACAAGACGGCGCAACATGTCACACAGCTCGTGCCACAATCGATTTATTGAAAGACACGTTTGGTGACCGCCTAATTTCACGTTTTGGACCTGTGAATTGGCCTCCAAGATCTTGTGACTTAACACCGCTAGACTACTTTCTGTGGGGCTATGTAAAGTCATTGGTCTATGCGGATAAGCCTCAAACGCTTGACCATTTGGAAGACAACATTCACCGTGTTATTGCCGATATACGGCCACAAATGTTGGAAAAATCATTGAAAATTGGATGTCCAGATTGGACTACATCCGAGCCAACCGTGGCGGTCATATGCCAGAAGTCATATTTAAAATGTAATGCCACAAGTTTATCTTTCGGATAAATAAAATTCATGTCCATCGAATAATCCATCGTTGTTTTATTGCAATTTAAAGTTCTATACGTCTATAAAAAACACCCTTTATTATTAATTTTAAGTAGACTGCATAACTCCGTTAAAAGATAATTCTTATACTCTGTTCCCTTGTCCGTAACTAATGTCTTCATAGGACCATAGGTAAGAATAAAGTTTTCAAAAATTGTATTGGTATTGTCACTAAATATTTTGTGAGGTCACATATTAAAGTGACAGCATATTCATTGTTATTTTCTGATTTTGAAAAAGCGCCAATTGTATCGATAAGTACTCTATCGAATTCCCCTGTAGGAGTTGGTGTTATTATCATTGGACCTTTAAGGTGCCTTGTTACCTTGGCTTTTTGACACTGTTGGCATGATTTGACGTATCTGGTTACATATTTTGTGATATTTTTCCAGTAATAATATCTTTTAATTTTATTTAAAGTTCTTGAAACACCTGAATGTCCTCCTTCGGCTGGCTCATCGTGGTATTGTTTCATTATATTTTCCTTAGCTTTGACATCATTTTTAATGTTGGTCACCTCATTCAGTAGCGCTACTATTAAATTATTCAAATATTTATTGCCCATATCTTTAAATTCATTAATTGAGATAAATTCGAAAATTTTCTCACTAGGTGCCACTTATAATTTCACAATACATAATTTACCGGCCACTTTTTCTAGCCTAGAGAAGAATTGTCCTAAGTCAATTTTCCCATTAATAAATAAATCATTTATATTTATATAAGTTAGTACCACTTTTCCTCGCTTAATATAACATTTAGCGGGGGTAATTTTTAATTTATGATATTTTCTGACATCAATATTATTTATTAGTACATATATTCTGGGCTTATTATTCTTATCTAGTTGATGCCTTTTATTTGTTATAATATTACTATTATCATCCGCCATTAGTTGTATTTTTGTAGATCTGGTTGTTACTTTTAGTATATTGTTATTATTTTGGACATTTAAGTTTTTCAAGTCATTTATTTTTATACGCGACAGTGCGTCCGCAACATAATTGTCTTTTCCCCTAAGATACTCTACTGTGAAATCGTATTCTTCTAAGTCGAGTCTCATCCTTGTTAATTTTAAGCTTGGGTTTTTCATTGAGAATGAAGTGGTCTGTGGTCAGTTCTTGCTAGGAAATGTTTTCAATATATGTATGGTCTGAAGTATGTTATAGCCCAATGTATGGCTTTTAATTCCTGTTCAATAGTTGATTTATTACTTTCACCATTGGTAAAGTTATCTGATGCATATACCACTGGTAACTGTTTTCCATTATACTCTTGTGTTAGTACGGCACCACAAGCTTGCTTTGTTGCATCTGTTGTTATGCAGAAATCTTTTATGAAGTCCGGATATTGAAGTAATGTTGGTTTCATTAGTGCCTTTTTTTAGATAATTAAATGCGTAGTCGCATTCTTTAGTCCATTCGAATTGTACTCCTTTTTTTGGATAGTTTTGTTAGATGTCTAGAGTATTCCGAAACATTTTTAATAAACCTGCGGTAATAATTGCAAAAGGCGACAAACCTTTTTGCGCTATCCGCATCTTTGGGCTTTGGATAGTTTCTATTGCAGAATATTTACTATCGTTAGGCAATATTTCTTTATCTGTGCATTTATGACCAAGATAGGTTACTTCTCTCATGAAAAATGAGCATTTTTCTGGATTAAGTCTTAGATTATGTTTTCGACATAATTCGAATACATCCTGTAGATTTGAAAGCATATGTTTTTCTGAACAACCCAATACAACCAAGTCATCCATATATAAAAAGGCTTGTTCTGCTTTTAAACCACTGAAAGCAAGAGTCATCATTCTTTGAAACGAACTTGGTGCTATTTTTAAACCATAAGGTAATCTCGTAAATCTGTATGAACCTTTGTTTGTAGAGAATGCAGTTAGATTCCTAGTGTTTCTGCAAGCCAATTTGGTGAAATCCTGACATCAAATCTAAACCAGAGAAATACTTTGCTCGGCCGAGTTGGTCTAAAATGTTATCTATTCTGGGTAAAGGGAATTTATCTGTTATTAACTTCTTGTTTATTTGTCTGTAGTCTATGACAAGTCTCCATCTCTTCTTGTCTGAGTTTGGAAGGCATTTCTTTGGAACTAGCAGAATTGGACTGTTGTATTCGGAATACGATGGTTCAATGATTTTATCATTTATTAATTTTTGTACTTGTTTGTCTATTTCTTCTTTGTGAGCATGCGGTATGCGGTAGTTTTTTATATAAGTCGGCTGTGTGTCTTTCACCATTAATTTCTGTTCATAGAAATTGTTAGTCGTTATTGGTCCTGATTCCAGACCGAAAATATCACTGTACTCGTGGCATAAATTAGTTAATGTTTCTTTAAATTGATTTGGGAAGCGTTCTCTTAATATTTTTAATATTTCGGATTTCCGGTTATTGTTTTCACATTTACTTTTGATAATATCATTGTCATTGAGATTTTCCGTTTTTATGTTATTTTGTTATTTGTGTTGAAAATGCGAATAAAAGTTTTGTTACCTTTCACTATTGTCTTAGGTATAAAAACACCTGATTCAACTTCCTGGTTGGGAATTAAAATATCATGGTTGGAGTCACCTATTTTTATCTGACGTATGACTTCGGATCTTGGTGGTAGTGTTAATTCAGAACTATTACTTGTAATTGCAATTTCTATTTGATATTGTAAATTGGATGGCCGTAGGATAAGGTAATCGTGATTTTCGTTGAAGTCCAATATGCAATTATATTTCTTAATGAAATCCATACCAATGATACCATCACAAGGTATTGGAAAATCATTATGTACCACTTGGAAATTATGTGGTATTAGAAAGTTTTTAAATTTCAAGTCGACGAATGTACTTCCAATTGATTTCATTTTACCATGTCCTATTCCACTTAGATTAGTAGTTCTGTTAGTGTTAATGTATTTTGGTTCAAAATGTGTAAATTTTATAAGTGAAATGTCTGCTCCCATATCTACCAAAAGTGATATTGTAATATTATTAATGCGTAGTGTAATAAAGAAACATAAGTTAAGATTTAGATTGTACACGTTATTTTCTACTGAATTAATCTTAGGGGATCGTCGGAGTTTTCCGAATTGATTTCTTCTGCGTGAGTTACTCTGGTGTAGTTTAAGTTTCTGCCATGGTTTCCACGAGGGAATCTATTTCTTGTATTGTAGTTATTATTATTTCTATAAGTGGTATTATTGTTATTAGTACCGATGTTGAGGCGTCTGTTAGAATTGTTTATTCTTCCGAACCTATTATAGTTATTTCTATAATTATTGTTTTTTGGTCTTTGACCAAAATAGAGTATGGCATTCTGTTGTCCATTTTGCTTCTGTGCAGCTGTTTACAAACTTGATAATTGCATCGTTCATATTATTAAACTGACCTGTCAATCATTGTTTGTGTCATTGTGTTTATTTGGTCTTTGGACTGTTTAACTATTTGGTATGGTTGGCTTTCGTGCAATGACTGTGGTAATTTGATTTCTATTCCTCTTTTTTCTGTTAATTTGACTGTTCTAGCTTTTAAATTTTGAAAGAAAGCTTCCGCAGCTGTTTTATGTGCAACTGTGAGCTTATTATAATGTACGTTAAGTACAACTCGGATCTTTTCTAAACAATCAAAAAGTTTTTGTAAATGATGTTCTGTGGTTTCATCTCTTATTGGCCTGTCAATATTTAAACATTTATAGGATCGTTCAAAATCTTCTTTTATAATCCTAACCTTAAGCAGAATGTTATTCCATTTCATTTATTTAAATTTTTTCTGAATCTGTAATTTTATTTATGTATTTCTTTTTTAGGGTTTTGTGGTGCACAGCGTAGATTTGTAACATAAATTTGAGTGCTATAATTACTGTAATAATAAATAACCATATTTCTATTATTGATAAATCTAAATCCTTATATGATACATCCACCTTATTTATTACGTTAGCATTTGGTTTTTCTAATTTGAATTGTTCTTTACCCATTTTAGTTTCAGTTTATTATTTATTTAGGGGAAAAAAATTCTGTCAACGACTTAACGGTGCACTTCTTTATATATTTTAATAATTTTAATAATATTTCTTAATCACTATTAATTGGGTGAGCTTCTCTAGTTCATCTATCCTCTCCCAAATTTTACAGGCGTTATTCCATGTTGGAGGTGGTTTTCTGTTAACTTCTCGGAGGAGGTGAGCTCTCTCCCTCTTGATTTTAAGTAATGAATTTAAATTTTATTTATGCTTAGAGGTGCTAAATGGCTAGCACTCTCTAACATAGTTAAAATACAATTCTACTTTCTTATCACTAAACATTCTTCTTATATACTATTTTAATGAGTGAGGTTGTGAAAACACTCAATACCTATGAACTAGTCTTAATGGCTATAACACGTGTGTGAAATTGGTGCGATCAAAAACGTACCGATCAGCATGTGTTTTAAGTGCAACAACAACACAATACATTGGTGTTCTATTTGAAGTAATTTAACCCCATAAGTTTAACAAATGTAGTACACCAGTATTGCACCTATTACCTGGTGGCCTACTTAAATAAAGAGTGATTTTTTTGCTATTATCTTTTTGGCAACACTAGTTTTGACAGCTCACGCACGTTTTGTATCTTGTGTCACTGTCAAACATCTTCAGTTTGGTCTATAATTTAATCATGAATCGTCTTACAAACGAACAACGCTTGCAAATTATTGAATTTTATTACCAAAATGCGTGCTCTGTTAAGAAAGTTCATCGCGCGCTTCTTCCATTTTATGGTCAGTTTAATCGACCTACTGAGGCTTCTATTCGGGCTATTGTAACAAAATTTCGCACCAAATTTACATTGTTGGACATTAAACCACCAACACGCTTACGTAGAGTGCGAACTGAAGAAAATATCGCAGCCGTATCGGCCAGTGTTGGTGATGACCGTGAATTATCGATTCGGCGCCGTTCGCAGCAATTGGGCCTCTGTTACTCCACTACGTGGAAAATTTTGCGGAAGGATTTGGGTGTGAAGCCTTATAAGATACAACTGGTGCAAGAATTGAAGCCAAACGACCTACCACAACGCCAAAGTTTTGGTGAATGGGCTCTTGAAAAGTTAGATGAAGATCCACTTTTTTATCGAAGAATTGTGTTCAGCGACGAGGCTCATTTCTGTTTGAATGGATACGTGAACAAGCAAAACTGCCGTATTTGGAGTGAAGAGCAGCCAGAAGCATTGCAAGAGCTACCAATGCATCCACAAAAAACAACCGTTTGGTGCGGATTATGAGCTGGCGGCATCATTGGGCCGTATTTCTTCAAAGATGATGCGAATCACAACGTTACTGTGAATGGTGAGCGCTACCGTGCGATGATAACAAACTTTTTTTGCCCAAAATGGAAGAGCTTGACTTGCATGACATGTGGTTTCAACAAGACGGTGCCACATGCCACACAGCACGCGAAACAATGGACCAATTGAGAGGCGAGTTCGGTGAACAGTTTATTTCACGCTTGGGACCAGTCAATTGGCCGCCCAGATCGTGCGATTTAACGCCTCTAGACTATTTTTTGTGGGGCTATGTTAAGGCTAATGTCTATAGGGACAAGCCCGCTTCGATTGACGCACTGGAAGCCAACATTGCCAACATTATTCGTGAGATACCGGCCGAAATGTTGGAAAGAGTATGCCAAAATTGGACTAAGCGGATGGACCATTTGAGGCGCAGCCGCGGCCAACATTTGCATGAAATAATCTTCAAACATTAAATTATATCGACCCAACTATCGATCCAAATAAATATTTCATGCATTTTTCTGAATTTTATGTGTTTTTTTTTTTTAATTTCCGATAGTTCTTATAAAATCACCTTTTATTTTGGGTTATTTGACACCATGTTTTACTTAATTGTATTGTGTGGCTTATTATGACTGTTGTTATGTCTGATTGCTACACACACTTCGGTCACACTACAATAGCCGAGTGTAAGGTCTCTGGAAATTACCTACACTCGTCTTTAATTCTTATTCTAATTGTAGTTAGCTGAGTGTAAGGTCTCTCGAAATTACCTACATTCGTCTTTAGTATTTAATTTGTAGTTAGCCGAGTGTAAGGTCTTTGGAAATTACCTACATTCGTTTATTTTATTTCGTATATAGTCGAGTGTAAGGTCTCTAGAAATTACCTACATTCGTCTATAGTATTTAACTTGTAGTTAGTCGAGTGTAAGGTCTCTGGAAATTATCTACATTCGTTTTGAATTCTGATTCGAATATTATAATTGTAGTTAGCCGAACACACACTGTGTTCGTAATACAAATAAACAAATTCAGGGTTCCGAGCGATTCATTTGCTGCGAACCCTTTAACCTAAACATTACTGTATTCTACAGCACGGCCAAGCCGAGTGCTTTGATCGAGCAGTACACGAACGAAGTGGGAGTCACGCCGAGTCGCAGCATATAGAACTGGTGCGCCGTGTGAGCGAAGAGTTAAATCCCAAGCGGCTGGAAGGTGTCGCCCAACGAAGTATTTAATCTTCATTATACCAATATATTAGACCTTAAGTTACTCTTCGTTAATAAAATTATACTGTGCTAACACGAAAACATCAACGTATTTTAATTCAAAGGAAGCAGACCTTTGGTAAGGCTCCTGGGTTGACTGAGTCATACTCCAGCTGGAAAAGTAAACTGCGTTACAGTTGATATGCTGGTGACTTAAGTACTTTAATACCATTATTAGTACAACTCAATAAACTCCTTCGAAGTAAAGGGTGGCCCGTTATCGAGAAAAACGATCTTAAACCTTCAGTTACATTGCTGGCTGTAGTTAATTTCATAATTTTGAATCCGTACGAACGGCTTTTTAAGATTTGGCCAGTTTGTCAAAACCGGTTTTTGAACGTTTTGATTAGAACTGCAGACCTTACATGACTTTACATATGTCTCAATATCTAAATCTATGCCTGGCCACCACACATATGTTCTTGCTAAAGCTTTCATTCTTACCATTCCTATATGCCCATTATGTAATATCTCGAGCACTTTACTTTGTAAAGTAGTCGGTATTACCACTCTCTCTCCGTAGAATAAGCATTGATCTTCCGTCGGCCAGCGATAATCTTTAATTGTAATATTTAAGCAATTTGTTGGGTACTTTTGTTGGCCAACCATTACGTATATATTCATATAATTCCCTTATTTCGTCGTCATGTTTCATAGCTTTCTTAATATCATTAATACTTATTGGCAATTCGTGTGATATTTGAAAAACATTTATACTGTCATTTTCTTCGCCGGTTTCTTGACCTACAGGCAACCGTGAGAGTGCGTCAGCATGACGCATGTCAAAACCCTTTTCATATTTAATACTATAATTATAAGAGGAAAGATATATTGCCCACCTATGTAACCTGTTTGAGGCCACAGATGGCAGCTCTTTGGTGGTCGAGAAAATTTCTTTCAAAGGTTGATGATCGCTCTCAATAGTAAACTGTAATCCATAAATATACTTATGAAATTTACGCACAGAGTAAACTATTGCAAGAGCCTCCCTTTGTAAATGAGAATAGTTCTTCTCTGATGGTTTTAAGGAACTAGAAACAAACATAACCGGGTGCTCTTTTCCATCAATTATGTGGGACAATACACCGCCCACCCCGTAATTACTAGCATCGCATGAAATAATTATTGGTTTAGTAGGATCATAATGAGTTAGTACCCCAATTTTGGTTATAAGTTCTTTACTTTTGTCAAAACTGACTTGATGCTTTTCTGTCCAGGTCCATTTTGCATTATTTTTGGTCAAGCTGTATAACATATGTAATTCCGATGACATATTCGGCACACAGTGATTATAATAGTTAATCATTCCTAAATATGATCTTAATTGATTTTTATTTTTAGGAGCAGGCGCATCTAACACTGCCTTTATTTTAAATTTGGATGGTGAAATACCATTCTTATTAATTATGTACCCAAGATAATTTATCGCGCTTAAAAAAAATTTGCATTTGTCCATGCTAATTTTCACATTAAATTTTAATAATTTATCCAACACTGCGTGTAAGTTCTCTCTACACTCACATAGGTCTTTTCCTCCCACCAAGATGTCATCAAAATATACCTGTACTTTTTCCAAGCCTTTCAACATTTCACCTACTATTTTTGAAAAGATTTGGGTTGCGGTTTTTAGTCCATACACTAAACGTGTGTATTGGTAAAGTCCCCGGTGTGTATTTATTGTTAAGATTTCCCGCGATCTTTCCGATACTTTAACTTGCAAGTATGCGCCCGTTAAATCTAATTTGTAAAAATAATTCCACGCTGCCAGGCTTACCAAAATATCATCTATTCGAGGTATCACATAATGTTCATTTTCTACGAATCTATTTACAGTTCTCCTACAATCAACACATATGCGAATATGCTTACAATCACTATTGGACTTTGCTTACAATCACTATTGGACTTGCCCATTTACTCCGATTTATAGGAACTATAACTCCTTCTCTACACATTTTATCAAGTTCTTCTTCCACTTTTTTTCTAAACCCAAAAGGCACCGAATAAGCTTTTGCAAATATTGGATATGCTCCCTCTTTCAATACAATTTCTGCATCATAGTCACTAATTGTCGAATTATTTTCTTTAGAAAATAACTTTTTATATTTTTCAAAATATGTGTCCTGAATTGAAATATGTTGTATAGAGTTTGCACTGGTAAATGTTCTACGCCAATGTGGAAACATTTCATCTAACCAATTTCTTCCTATAAGGGGCTTAAACTTGTTCATAGAATTTAAAACTACCAACTTTAAATTATAAACTTTCTTCTTAAATTCAACATTTACAACTACAGATCCTTAAATTTTTACAAAAACAAACAATGATTGTGTATAATTACAATAATAAAAATTATTTAAACAAGCATTATTTGAATATTCACTATAAACTTCATCGCTATCATAATCTAAATGTTTAACAATATTTTTATTCTTACGTTTTATGTTCTTATTTTGAAAAATCTCACTCTTCTTCTTTTCCCAGCAGTTCCTCTCCAAGTGACCACGCTTACTACAATAAAAACACCTGATATCCGTTTTGTTATAGTTTCTCCTTTCGTACTCCTTATCAGACTGGTCACTGACTTCGCGATGTTTGTTTGTTCTCAGTTTCCTACCGTTAACGCGGTTAATTGTGCCACTGTTCCTCATTAGTTCTATAATGCTGTTTGACATTTCCATTGATGATGCGACTTGACAAGCTTTTTCGAAAGTTTCAAATCCACTTTCATTGAGTATTCTATTTTGAATATTTTCGTTTGCTAGCCCACACACAAATTTTATAAGCAGAGCTTTGTCTAAGAAAGGGCCAAAATCACATTTTTTATTTAAGTTCGACAATGTAATCAGCTACTGTATCTGTTGATTTTTGCTCCCTTTAAAAAAATTAAAAAAACACTTCACGATAATATTTTTCTGTGGCTTATAATGCGTTTTTAACAGCTTAACTATGGCTTCATACGTGTGATCTGCTTCAGTCTTCGGAGACATAAGTGGCCACATAGTTTTATAAAGCTCTGATCCTCCAAGACTTATCAAAAATGATATTTTGTCAGCATCGGTTTTTATTTTATTTAGTGACGACAGGTGATTTACCCGATTTACATGCGAGGAGAAATCTTCACCTGGATTAAGCACTTCTATCGTACCAACTAAGGCAACCGGGCTTTCTGTCATTTTACTATTATTTTTAATCGCTCGTCGCCAATTGATATGTTTACACACGCTGGTTGCTTATCAACTAAAAACCTTTATTTTCATTAGTCCTTATTTAAGCCTAGCTTACAATGTATATTCGTATATTATATGTATGTATAAGTATAATAAATATAACAGTACCTGTATACAATACCGAATGTAATGAATAATAAGAAGTACATTATATATTACTCATTTATAAAAGACATTATTATTATTATTATTATTATTATTTATTTAGTAGTATTTTTTTAATACTTTATATTACAATTTACATAAATATCACATTTATATGCTCTGCTCTAATAAACATTACAAGTTTCTTTCTAAATTGATAAAAATTTCTTTCAGTCTTTATGTAGTTTGGCATCTTGTTGTATATATTTAGCCCTTTGTAGAATAGCGTTCTCTGCCCTCTAGTAGTGTTTCCTGTTTGTAATCTGAAATCCATGTCATTTCTCAAAGTATACGGTTGCGTTTCACCTACATACTTCAGTTGCTCAGTTAAGTACTCAGGAGCTTCTCCTAACTTCATTCTATGAATAAAAATCTTTGTATTTAATTCCAGCCTTTGGTGAATATTAAGCCATTTTAGTGATTCTAGCATAAATCTTATTGATGTATATCTGTTGCATCTTAGTATTACCCTCATCGCCTTGTTTTGCAGCTTCTGCAATCTATTAATTTGTTGTTCAGTGCAGCATGTATATATTATGGTTGATCCAAATTCAAAATGGGGCTTTATAATTGTATTATATATTGTTATTGCTGTTATTATCGATACTCTTTTCCGGATTCTTTTGAAGAAACCAATTTTTTTTCCAATTTTTTTACTTATGTATTCAATGTGTTCTTTTAGCTTAAGTTCTTTATCTATTATGAATCCTAGATATTTAATATTATTAACTTTTTCTATATTAACATTATTTATTATTAATGGTATATTGGTGACCATATTAATTTCAATTAATTTTGTTTTGCTTTCATTTAATTTAAGTTTATTCATTTGTAACCATATATTTATATTGTTTATATCTGATTTTATATTTGCATAACACTGCTCACTTGTTCTTTCCTCAGTAAATACTAGTGTATCATCTGCATATAAAACAATTTCAGATTTCTCCACCACATTCACCATATCGTTTATGTAAATTATAAATAGTATTGCCCCCAGTATCGAACCTTGAGGGACACCATAAATATTCTCTATTGCATTGGATTCTATATTGTTAACTTTTGTTACTTGTCTGCGATTAGACAAATACGTTCTAAACCAGTTCAATTCTTTATTCTCCACTCCATATTTATAAAGTTTTTGTAAAAGGATGTCTCTGTCGACCGTTTCAAATGCTCTTTTGAAATCTAGAAAAATTGCCAAAATCTTATTACCCCGTTTCATGCTTTTCCATCTATTTATCACATAGTTGATTGTTGTTTCACATGAGAACTCCTTTCTATAACCCGATTGATTTTTCACTATTATTTTGTGCTGTTCTAAGTATTCTAATAATTGGTTTTTAACAATCTTTTCTAGTATTTTTTTGCAGATATTCCATTCGTTTATTGGGCGGAATTCTTCACATTTTTTAGTGTTTCTGATCTTTTCGATTGGAGTTACCATTGATTCCTTCCATTTTTGTGGGAAAACTCCAGTTTGCAGTGAGTTATTGATTATATTAAGTAATTTATTACCTACAATGCTCCAATTATCCATTATAATACTGATTGAAAGTTTTTTGTAATCTGGCTTTTTCTTCATGGTTTTACATATATTATATAGTTCCACTAACGATATTGCACGGAAAATAAATTTATGATTTACCACTTGTATGTTACTTTCATATTGCACATTTTCGATTGATTTTCTTATCTCAGCTATACTAGTTACAAAATATTTATTAAAATTTTCAGCGATTCTTAAGCTGTCTGTGAAGACTTTTGATTCAAATGTTACATCTTTAATTACGTGCCTAATTTTTCCTAGCACCAGTTCTTTTATTTGAAACCACATTTCTTTTTGATTATTCGCACTTGTTATTTTACGATTTATGTAACTGTTTTTTTCATTTTCTATTTTAATTTTGTATTTATTTCTAATTGTTTTATAATCTTCCCATGTCTCTGTAGTATTCATTCTCAGAGCTCTCTGATATTTAACAATCTTGTCTCTTTTTAACTGTCTAAGTTCGTTATTAAACCAATTAATTTTGGTGCATTTATATTCTCTATATCGATAGGTGAATTTTTGTATAGTATTTTCAATGCATTGATCAAAGTTGTACACATATTGATTTAAATCATTTATATTATTTTGTATCATTATTGCACTTAGTTCTCTTGTAAATCTATTTTTATTATATTTAAACCGGTAACTTTCTTTATTATGCGATTCAAATTCTTCCCTTTCTTTTTCGATAATAATATCAATCGATTCATGATCAGCTATTTTATTATTTACATTAACTTTCGCTGTAACTTTTTCACTGTTTGTTATAATATAATCTATTAGCGTTTTGGAACTTTGTGTTATTCTTGTATACTCTTGCATAATTTGCTTTAATTAATTATCATGTAATGTGCTCGCTATTTTTTCTTTATAGAAGTCCCCATTCCAATTTATGTTAAAATCTCCAGCAATTATTACATCATTGCTCCTCTCACATACTTCATCAACGAACTGGCTGAATGCTTCGCAAAATTCCGCTTTAGGACCACTCGGTGATCTGTATACTATTATAATAATAAAGTTAAATTTTCCATGCCTCGCTATGTATGCATCAATCCAATATTCTGATTCTTTTACACATTCTTTAATTTTGTTCAAATTCCAATTTTTTTTATATATATTATTACTCCTCCTGTTTTTGTTGATTCAGATAGTAGGTAATGTTGTTGATAATTTTTAATTTCAATTTCTTTTTCTTCCACGTTTGCTGTTTGATGAGTTTCGGTTAATATTATAAATTCGGGTTCAACATTTTGGGCTATTATTTCTATTTGACTAAAATTATTTATTAATCCTTGAATATTACTGTATAGACCCTTTATATTCGCTCGTTGCTAGACATTTAGTCCTCTTCTTTTCTTTTTTATATTTAGTTTATTCTGATACACTGGGCAGTCTCTATTGTTCGTTGCGTGATTTTCATCCAATCCTAGGTTTAGTCGATTATTTTCTCTAATGCAGTTTATACATTTCTGTATTATTTCATTATTACATTCTTTGCTCTTATGTTTTCCATGGCATTTGTAACACACTTCATTATTTTTACATTCTGAGGATTTATGGTTGAATCCTAAACATTTAAAGCATTGCATCACCATTGTACCATCGAAAACCCGACATCTATCCCATCCGATATTAATTTTTTGGCACGCTATTACTTTCGTGTATGATTCGTCATCAATTTTAATTTTCGCGTTAAATATGCTTTTTCCGTATCTCTTTGTTTCAAAAGTCTTTATTAATTCAATGTCACTATTTTTTAGTACCTCATTTTGTCTTTTCAATTTTTCAATTAAATCTAATTCCGGTATTTTATAGTTCATATCTGTTATTACAATTTGCATATCCTCTTGCTTTGGTATTTTTATCTCATAGTTCTCACTTATTTCATTTTGTATTGCTTCTTTAATTTTTTCGCATTCCTCAATATTTTCACTTTGAATTATCAGTGTACCATTTTTTCTGTTTTCAACGTTTTTAATTTTGAAATTAACTGGATCAATTTTTCGATTTAGATCAGCTTTTGTTTTTTCTATGCTTTGTTTTTCTTTTGGCTTGATTATTAAAGGAACACTTTTCGATACATCTGGCATCTCTACGTTGTTCATCGTTGCTTGCGCATATGTTAGTTTTGTTTTATTATTCGAGTCTTTAACAATTTTTTTTATTTCATTACACATTTTCGTATTGTTTTTTTCAATTTTATCATACATAACATTGTTTTTGTTTCCCATTTCATTTACATTTCCAAACAGATTTTTTATTTCTTCAACATTTTTTTCACTTTGTTTTTGTATTTTTTTAAACCGTTCATCATAACGTTTCTCGATTGCTTCTAACAATGCCTTAATTTCGATTTCATTTTTTCGCAGCGATACTTCAAACTCATTTTTATATTCTTTTAAAGTCTGCTTATTTGTTTTAACTCCATCCTGTATATCTTTAAGCACAAGATCCACATTATGTATATATTGTATGCAATCATTACAAATAAATCGCACAAAATTATTCTCATTTATTATATTCGCAGCATAATGATCTATTCCCGCACATTTATTTGTTAAATGGAATACTTTACCACATACTCCATTACATCTGATCCCACTTTCGCCCCTAATCGATGACCTGCATTTACTGCAATCAGTCATATTTTGATTAGAAATATAGTATTCCTCTTAGTATTGATTTTATATATATATATATATATATATATATTTTTTTTTTTCAGAGCTTTAGTTTTTACTTGTTTACTCTACCGTTGTTCTTACAAATATATAAATACATATCAATAATAAGAAATGACAATTAATTTGAACATATTAGACATATTCATATGCATTACAAAACATAAAAACATATGTTTATTGATGAATTTAATTGTATTTCTAAATCTCTTTTAATTTTTTTTTATATTAAAACTTACGTTGATTTGAAGCTATACAAGTAATACTTATTTTTATTTTTAATATATTAAAAAAAAATTTTAATTATTTTAATTTTAAAAATTTACAGTTCTTTCATGTCTGTTTCAAAAATATTGCTTCAGAAAATGATTAAAAAATAACTCTTTTAAATGGTGTATGTATTCTTATTATGTATTTATACGAAAATATATGTTTAAATAATCTTTACTAAAGTTTTTGTGGGAAATTTTCAAAAAAATTGGAAAAAGTTGTCCGGCATCCCTACTTTTAAATAAATGAGAATGAAAAAAAAAGTAAATTGTCAGAGTATGTTTTCTTCACATCGTTGTTTTACGGTATGTTTTCTTTACAGCCCTCTTTTTCCCCATTGATGTCTTATTATGATGTAAATAATTTATTTTCAAGGACATGTGGACACCAATTTCCGAGAACGCTCTTAACATCCTTGTGACAGAAACATCGTAGTTGTTAGAACGATGCTTTCCCAACAAGCATTCTATTACTTCTTTGATTGCCTGCCATGCATTCAATTCAGCGTCAATCAAAATATTGTTGAATGCGTCACTTTTAATCAGCTTTCGTATATCTGGACCATTTACTACGCCTGATTGGAAAAAATTAATTTGTTAAGATGGAAAATCATGGGAAATGAATGTGATATTATAGCTTACCTTCTTTAATTTTACTTTCGCTGAGTCTCGGTTAAATTAGTTTCAAACACAAGAAAACTTCATCTCTTTTGACGACAGTTTTGATAAAATTCTTAACAATTCCAAGTTTAATATGCAGTGGAGGCAGCAATATCTTCTCCTTCGGCACTAGAGGCTCACGAATAATATTGGCCGTTTGTAACCTGCTGTGCTCTCTGAGTTTCCATCCGTGGCATGCATATTGGTCACCGGAAAATCGTGTGTCCCAATCGCACAAAAAGCACATATATTTTATATAGCCGCTTTGAAGACCGCAAAGCATTGGCGTAGTTAACCATTTTTAAAATATTTTCCAGTGCATCATATGTTTCTTTCGTTTCTGTACTATAGGCGATTGGAACTGAAGGTTTTTTATTGGTCTTATGCATATCTGGAGCAAATTTTTGAAATTTATACATTTACCTAATTGTGAATAAATGAGAAACGCGTGCATCGATTTTCATGAACTATGCCTTTTTTTGCTCATGAGTTATGTGACTTTACGCGAAAGTAATTAGTTTTAGCACTTTTTTCAATTTTGGATTTTTTATGAATTAAAAAAAAAAATATTTAAATTTTTAGGCAAAAAATACTTTTTTCCCTTCATACATTCATTTTTAACTTCCCGAGTGTTGCACATATAGGAAAACGGTATAGAAACAGATTAGAGAAATTGTAATTCTAAATTTTTTTGAGTTTGTTTTAGCAAAATCGGACAAGTGGTTCTCGAGTTATGTTAAACTACGTTTTTGCCAAAATGTTACAACTAAGCGAAAAAACATCAAGATAAGGAAAATATTTAAAAGGTCATAAAAAAAAACTGACACATACGAACGCTAAACCCTTTGAGGGTTTTACTATACTGACCTAGTACCATCACCCTGACTTGGAATTTCTCACCACCCAGATTGGCTGTTGTACTGTGTTATTAATAAGATTTCTAGCTGTTCCTTTTAATTTGGTTTTAATTAAAGAAACCGCTTGATAGAGTCCACCAATGATAGTGAATCAGTAGAAAAACGCAAGTTTTCTGACTTGCTATCAAAGTCTGTAATGTAATGAAATTCTACTTTATTAAAATGTGGTAAAATGATAGTTAGTTGAAATTAGGTACATATCATCAAAACTATGGTAATCAAGAACGAGGGAGCTATTGTCTGTCTAGCTAACAATCGTGTTCGTGTTCTTATTGCCATAGTAATTTATATTACAATAAATTATTATATTACAATAAATTAAATATATATATATATATATATATATATATATATATATATATATATATATATATATATATATATATATATATATATATATATATATATATATTAATTAACTGTATGTGGACGTTTTTTAAATTATATATGGTAAATTATTTTCGGCTATTTTTGGTCCTTACATTAACAAAAACAATAAGTTTAATGTAAGGACCAAAAATAGCCGAAAATAATTTACCATATATATAAAAAGGGTGTTTTTTATAGGCGTATAGAACTTTAAATTGCAATAAAAAAACGATTGACATGAATTTTATTTATCCGAAAGATAATTGTTATGTATGTAGTTCATAAACTATATACATAACAATATATTAGTTTGAATAGTATTTTTGAAAAAGAAGATAAATGAAATAAATGATGATGTCGCTCAAGCTCCATCCACCTCAATTCGACACCGAGCTCACAAATTGGTGTCTTCAAATCCACTATGCAGCGAATTTTGACGAAAGATTTGCATCTTCATGCATACAAAGTTCAATTGACTCAGGAACTGAAGCCAGCTGATTATGGACAGCGAAGGGAATTCGTTAATTGGGTATTGGAGAGACAACATGAAAATGTTGATTTTGCCGATAAAATCATCTTCAGTGACGAGGCCCATTTCCATCTTGATGGCTTCGTCAATAGGCAGAATTGTCGCATTTGGGGTGAGGAAAATCCTCGAGTGATTCACGAAAAGCAAAAGCATCCTCAACGTGTCATTGTGTGGTGTGGTTTTTGGGCTGGAGGAATCATTGGACCTTTTTTTTATGAAAATGAGGCAGGTCAAACGCAAACAGTCAATGGTGTTCGGTATCGGGAAATGATAACCAGTTTTTTCTTGTCTAGAATTGAAGAAATTAATGTGGAGGGCTTGTGGTTTCAACAAGACGGCGCCGCATGTCATACAGCCAGAGAAACAATTCAATTAGTGTATCAGTCATTTCCCGGTCGTGTTATTTCGCGTTTTGGAGACCAGAATTGGCCACTTAGATGGTGCGATTTAACACCATTAGACTTTTTTCTTTGGGGTTTTTTTGAAGTCGATGGCTTTCGCGAATAAGCCGACGACGACTCAAGCCTTAAAAGAGGAAATTGGACGCTGCATTAATGAAATACCGCAGCATTTATGCAAAACGGTCATTGAAAATTTCATTAAAAGATCGCGTGTGTGCCAGCCCGATATGTTGTTCCATACATAACCTCATTCTATCTACTTTATGATATAATAAAGTTTCACGATTTTTTTTTAATATCTGCGTTTTATTTAAAATTTAAATCTTGCGTTCTTGTTAGGACACCCTTTATTTTTCAAAATTCAAATTAATTTCTGTCACAAAAAAGTTTCTTTCTGTCACTGGCAGTCAACTAAGATGTATAGGGAAAATAGAAACTAAAGTAAATTACAAGGAAACTTTTAAAAAAGAAATTATTTTAGATTTATTTGTGATTGAATCTGATCGAGATTTTATTCCACTCATTGGAAGATCTTGGTTAAATGTATTGTATCCAAATTGGAGACAATGTTTTGTTAAAAAAAATAAATAGCGTAAATGATGTACATCGAAATGATTTTATATATGAAATGCAGATGAAATATCCACGAATACTCAGTAAAGAACCAAATCATTGTGTTGAGAAATTTATAGCGGAAATTGTTTTAAGCCTGGTGTGGTACCAATTTTCAAGAAAGCATATGCCGTTCCTTTCAAATTAAGACCTCAAGTAGAAAAAGAGTTAGATCGGTTAGTGAATGATGGAAAATTAATTCCTGTAAAATTTAGTAAATTTGCATCACCAATAGTTATTGTTTCTAAACCCGGAAAAGAAATAAGAATTTGTATAGATTGTATAGTAAATATTTACATTGGAACATGCACCTGCTTACCGAATTTCAAGTCCGTAGCTTTAGCCGTTTGGGCTGGGCGATGATGATAAATCAATCAGTCAGTCAGTAACGGTACTCTTTTTGTAGATGTATAGATTTGTATGTAAGACTATATTACAACCCGTTTTCACATTCAAGTAATTTCTTGCAAGTTGAGTATACGTATTAACTACGAAAAAGCCGAGAAAATAGTCGAAAGTCTTGCAAATTGTATGAGTGTCTACACAGAACAGTGCAAGTTCATTTTTAAAATATCGGCAACGGCTTCACTTCTAATAAAAAACTGGCTGCGCCATTGATATAGAGAATAAAAATATATGAACGAAGTGCTGCCGCGTTGTAAGCACCGTGAACACCAACTAAAAATTTTGTTTTTAGTATTTTTTAAGTCAAAAATATGAAATTGATAATTAAATTTAACTTTTAAATGTGTTGCTGGGTCATTATATTCTTTTTTTATTTACTAATTTTGTTAAATATGCTAAATATCAATTAATAACGTAACTTCTATTTTTCCTCAGACTAATACATTAATTTAAAACTCATTCTCGGTAGCACTGTTTCTCATTTGTCAATTTACTTGCTGCAAGTGTCAAAAATTTACTTGCAAGACAATTTGGTTGCCAGTTCAGCTGCAAGTTCGAAAAATATGAGTGTGTTAGTGAAAAAGTGATACCATGTTCACACCTAGGTTTTTGAACGTGTTTAATGACTCATTCGTGTTTTTGAGCTAAAACCAGTCAATTTTATCAAGTTTTACCATACATTGAAATGTTTTAATAAACATCTCAAACGACGAGTTTTTGATAAAAACACTTCCAAGAACACTTCAAGGACAGGGTGGCACTTGCATTTGCAGTATATTCAGTGGGTTTTCAGCAGTTTTATTTTTTATTAATAGATATCGACATGTCAAAAATATTTTGGTGACAAAAAAAAATGGTAATTTAATATTTAGAGACTTATTACTTGAAAATTCAACATTAATATTTGAGGCTCGATAAGTTTTTAGCTAATTATTGTATTAAAATTAAATAAAATCAAAAAATAAAATAATATCAGCGGACCTAAAACATCTCAAACTTGGTGTGAACGGTTGATTTTTTTTTAAAACATTACGCTAAAACACGCTCAAGAACCTAGGTGTGGTGGCGTTTCTTCAAAACATTCCTTGCACAACAAATAAGTTTTTAAAACAATTTTGCCATTGTTGACCATTTGACCAAAATATCTCCAGACAATAGAACCATTTGCGGTCATTTTATTTAAAAGAATTTTATAATTTAATTTTTTAACCATATCTTGATATTTAATAATATCAGACTGCCATTCAAATTCATTATCCGAGTTAAGCCGGCCACTAACGTACAGTCTTAACTGTCAGTTTCAACTGTTCAGTTTTAACTGACAGACTTAACTATGAACTGAGATGTACTCACACGTGCAGTTTTTAGCATGGATTCGAACGAGCAGGACGGTTTGGCCGCTCTCGGTGTACTTTTTGTAATTTTACAAAAAATAAAAAGCATAAACAGTGGTGCAAGAAGTGGTTATTGCAACGAAATTTATGTTCCCACATTAGTTTATTAAAAGAATTAAGTGAAGAACCATTAGATTTCCTCAATTATTTGCGCATGACTCAATCAGTGTACCAAAACCTGCTTTCGTTGGTTTCCCCTTTGATTATGAAGGAAGATAGTCATGAGAAGAGCAATTTCTCCACACGAAAGATTAACTCCTACATTGAGATTTCTAGCAACAGGGCGGTCCTATGAGTGCCTAAAATTTTCTACAAGAATATATCCCCAAGCGCTTGGAAAAATTATCCCAGAAACATGTAACGCCTTGTACAAAGTTTTGCGGAAGTATATTGAGGTATGTACATATTTTATAATTTTAAATAAATAAAAGGAAATAGAACATTATTTTGTTAGCAATCTGCTTTTATTTTTCAATGCAAATGCAATGCTATGGTGTCGTGAGAAAAGAAGGCTTGTCCATTTCCGCTGCTATAAATTTCACTAAATGAATTAAGAATCTCCGTTGACGATGTTGTACTTTGGGTAATATTAATAGGGCTCTGACTTGTTGATGAACTTTCATAACCCATTTCAGCCTCATATAGTATGTCATTTATTTTTCTTTCTGCAATGAGGGCCACGCGTTTTTCTAGGACTTTTAAACTCTCAGCAACACTTTTTCCCATCAGATCAAAACGGCCAGGTTGATTCCTAGGTGTCTTGAAGTGGTCACGCAATGAAGTCAGCACTTCTGCTGACAGGTCATCATTTGTCTTTTTTTTCTGTTTGTTTTGCTGGAATATCCTCATATATTGATGTAGAGGCTTCTTCATCCTCATTCACATCTTCTCCAAATGGAAGTAAATTGTTAGTCGATTCCTTAAAAAATAAAAAAAATATTGTTAAAAATTTTTTAAATATTAAAATTTAAAAAAATTAATTTTTAATATTAATTGTTCCGTCATTGTTTCAGTTTCCCAGCTCAGAAGATAAATGGAAGGAGATTGCGACTATGTTTGGTGAAAGATGACATTTCCTACACTGCATCGGTGCCATGGATAGGAAACACATGAAAACTCTGGATCTTATTATTACAATTACAAAGGAAAACACAGTATGGTGCTTCTAGCAATAGTTGACGCACAATATCGATTCTTACTGGTGGATTTTGGAACAAATGGACGGATTTCCGATACCGGTGTTCTTCAGAACACATCTTTCTTTGAGAAGCTGGTGAACGATAATTTACATATTCCTCAGCCTGACGATGTTACTGAGAATTTCAAGAATGTTCCGTATGTCTTCGTTGCGGACGACGCGTTTCCTCTCAGAACGGATATTTTGAAGCCATTTAGACAAGGACTACTAGATTCAGCCGAAAAAGAGGTTTATAACTACCGATTATCTCGAGCAAGGCACATTGTCGAAAACGTTTTTGGGATACTTGCAGTCCGTTTCATATTTTTCAGTCCCCAATTAATTTACAACCATTGAATGTTTAGAAGGTAGTAATGGCTTTGCATAATTTTTTGATTGAACATCAATCTAGTACTTACGCCCCTGCGCAGTGTAGGTATCAAGAAAATAGTCATGACGGGTCTGTTATTTCTATGGGTTACGATAGTTACCAATCAAACATGATTCCACTTAATCGTCGTCGAGGAAATACTTGTAATGACGCAAAAGAAATCAGAAATAATTTCATGAATGATAGCAAAGTCCCATTGCAAAGCAATCACATTTTAAAAAACAAATAAATACATACTAAAGATAAATACATTAATTTTATCTTGTTTTTCTTACCTCGTCATTTTCACTGTCCAGATTTGAATTTGGTGTTCTTGGGGTGTCTTGATCATGCTGTCTGCAGATGCTCCAGACTTCTTTGATGCCTCAAATTTCTTTTTTTCTTTGCGAAAAGCGGATCTTAAGCTGTTTATTTTTGACAAAACAGATTTCTTTTCCGCGTCAGGTTCTACTTCTTGTAACTTCTTCGCCAGCTTGTTGTTGGCAGAATTTTTTTTGGCGCGATCATTATACTTGCTAGATTTAACTTGCCATAGGCAAGGTTCATCTAGCAATAAAATCAAATATTAATTGGTTCTGTTTACGCGACATGATGCGCACTCTCGCTCGACACAAATTGAACTGAGAACGGTACAGTTGAACCCACAGACACGTTCACTTCAGCTGAAACTATCAGTTAAAAATATAAAAATTTTAAATTTCTCAGTTAAACTGTACAGTTGAGTTGAACTGTCAGTTATTACCCACATACGTAAAGTTTTAACTGAACAGCTGAAACTGACAGTTAAAACTGTACGTGAGTGGCCGGCTTTAGAATCGGATTCAGCAGCGATATTTTCACTACTTTTATTTAAAAAATTAGTAATTCTTATTGACTGACAAACTATATATATTATTGGAATCTTGACCAACTTTAAACAGCACTTGTACACCCACAAAACAGTCTAATAATTATTGTGCGGTCATCGACAATAATAATTAACAATCATCCTCAACAATCATAAACATTTATTCTTCATATAAAGAGGTATTATTACAAAGAGTTATTCGATTATATTATACAAAGAGCTTTAAAAAACTAAAAATAAAGAGAAAATAAAATATTTCTAATTCGACAATCTTATAAGATTTTATGCTTACTTTGGTCTTTCTCTGCTGCCGGTTAATTCAAAAATGACATATTTAATAAGAAGCCAGATAAATATTTGACAGCTCAATGTTAGCAAATCAGACAATAGATAAATAATAAATTCAAAGTTGCCAGAGTAGGCATAAATACATATTCTTAAAATACTATTAATTCCACTTAGAGCGAATTCGTAACATTCTCCCCCCTGGTATCACGATTACCAATCGGGAATACCAACTCAAATCACAATCAGAATTCGCAATCCTTGGGCTTGACATCTAACACGGCAAGCTTAGCAGCAGGTCGATGATATATTCCACGGGCAGTTTTTACTATTGCACTTCGTACCTGATTATCCTTGCCCATAATAATTTCATTGATGAGTCCCTTCGGCCAGCAATGTCGAGGTAGATTCGGATCGACTATTATCACCACGTCACCAACTTCAATTGGTTTAACTTTGTGAAACCAGTTTGTTCTAGTCATTGTAGGTAACACTTCAGCAACCCACCTTTTCCAAAATAAATTGGCTAACAGCTGTGTATGGCGCCACGCTTTTCTTAGGTAAACATCAGCTTTTTCAAAATTTCCTATTGGTTTATCGCCAGATGAAGTTCCCAATAGGAAATGGTTAGGAGTAAGAGCTTCTTGGTCAGCAGTCTCCAACGATATATATGTTAATGGCCGTGAGTTAATAATGCTCTCCACCTCCAGAAACAAATTATATAATCTTTCATCGTTCAGTCTTTGATCCGGTGTAATTATCTGGTACAAAACTGTTTTTATGGAGCGCACCATGCGTTCCCAGGCTCCCCCCATATGCGGGCTCGCCGGCGGTATAAATGTCCATTTCATGCTATGTGTAGTAAACTCATTCTGTATCGCCTCAAAATTAATATTCTTATATGCTTCACGCAATTCTTTTTCAGCTGCTTTCAAGTTTGTGCCATTGTCACTATATATTTGTTTAGGCACCCCTCTTCTAGCTATAAAATTCCTTATCGCCATTATACACGAGCTCGCGTTCAGGCTGTGTACCAATTCAATATGGACAGCGCGCACCGTCAAACAAGTAAACACAGCACCGTATCGCTTTTCATTTCTTCTTCCCACGGTTACAATGAAAGGACCAAAAAAATCCACACCAACATAAGAAAATGCCTTTGTGAACGCTGCCATTCGTGCCATTGGTAAATTTCCCATTTCTGGAGGCTGAGGTTCTGCTCTATAATTTCTACAAATTTGACAGGTTGCGCGAACGGTCCGTAATAGTATGCGCAAGCCAGGTATATGGTACTTTTGAAAAATTTCATTTATTACTGTTTCGTGATGAACGTGTTTATATTTGCGATGATACCAATCGACTATTAATCTAGTAATATAGTGATTCCTTGGTAAAATGATTGGGTTTTTTGTTTCATTCTGTATTACAGTGGCATTTTCTAATCGACCGCGCAGACGTATTATCTTATTATTATCTAAAAATGGAGAAAGCTTTCTTAGGCTGCTATTATTAGGTAACTTTGAAGAATTATTTTGTTCTAATAATACGATTTCTTTTTTGTAAGCGTTATGCTGAATCAAATGAATCAAAAACTGTTGGCTCCAAAGTAACTGTTCAGTTGTTAAAGTTACACTATCGGTTTTTTGCTTATGTAGAACTCTCCTTTCAATAAATTTTCGCACATAGGCCATTGTTCTAAGTAGCCGCTCCCATTTTGAAAACCTAGTGCAGTCAATCAGCATAGTATTACGTTCTACTTGAACCGCTACATGTCGCATATTAATTTCAATTTCACTGGGCTCGTGCTCATACGGCTGCTTCGGCCAATATTCGGGCGTACTACATATAAATGATGGTCCGCTAAACCACGGGTTACTATGTTTAAATTCTGGTCGTCTTACCCACTTGGTTGCCAAATCAGCTGCATTTTCCTTTGACGGCACATATTTCCATTGTAGAACATCTGTTATCTCTTGTATTTCAGCGACTCTAAACATAACGAATTGTTTATAGCGGTTTGGGTCAGATCTCAACCATTGTAAAACAGTCCTGGAGTCAGTCCAGAAAGTTGTAGACTCAATTTTAATATCGTGGTTCTGTACGATAGTCCTCGCAAGTCGTGCTCCCATGACGGCAGCTAATAGTTCCATTCGTGGAATAGACACCGGTCGTAAAGGTGCTACTTTAGCCTTAGAACACACAAACGCTGTTTCCACCTTTCCATGTTTCTCGATTCTAAAATATGCTACTGTGGCGTATGCATTCTCGCTCGCGTCTACAAATATATGTAGCTGGATGACACTTCTTCTATTTGAAATGCCCTTAAAATAACATCTTGGAACTTCTAGTCTTTCGACTTCTTTCAGCGTGGCTAACCATCTAAACCACTCATTGGAAAAATGTTCAGGAATTGTATTATCCCACTCTGTGCCACTACGCCAAACATTCTGCAGAAGAATTTTCATTTGAATAGTATAAAACGATAACATTCCCAGTGGATCAAATATTGACATTATCAGTCTCAACAGTTCTCTTTTTGTAGGTAACTTACGTCCTGACAATATTTCCTCAGTGGCTTTTGTAAACTTTAAATTATATGTAAATACGTCATCGCCAGTACGCCACCACATACCGAGAACTTTCTCCACTTCTACTACATGTTCTATTTTTTGACTAGCCTTGCAAAAAGTATTTTCGTCATTTTCCTCACCTATTGCAGCTATGACCTCTTTAGAATTAGACATCCAGTTCCTTATGTGAAAGTTACCCGCGCTATGTATTTTCTTTACTTGTTCTATTAATTGTATTGCTTCAGGAATGGTGTCAACACTGTCTAACATATCGTCCACGTAATGCCTTTTAATAATTGATTCCACTGCTCTTGGAAACTCCACTGCAAACTCTTTGGCATTATAATTTTTTACACACTGTGCCAATGATGGTGAGCAACTTGCTCCAAATGACATGACCTGAAGTACATAAACGTCTGGATGTTGTTTATCGTTTATGCGCCAAAAAAATCTCTGTGATTGTACGTCTTCTGATTTGACTGCAACTCAATTGAACATTTCAGATATGTCCCCGCTTATCCCAATCTTACCAATTCGAAAATTAAAAAGAACGTTAATCAAGGGACTTACTAAGTCTGGGCCCTTATGAAGGTATTGATTCAGAGATACGCCTTGATACTCAGCGGCGGCATCCCAGACTAGTCTGATCTTTTCGGGCTTATTTGGATTTCGTACAACAAAGATTGGTAAATACCATTTTCTAGGATACTGGTCATGCACTTCATTTTCTTGTAATTTACGAATGTAGCCTTTCTCCAACATACTCTCAATATGGTCCTTAACACGCTTTTTCAAAACAGGCTCTCGCTGCAACTTCCGTTCAAAACAAATAAATCGTTTCAATGCCATTTCATAATTGTGTGGCATCTCCAAGTTTTCAGACCTCCACAAAAGTCCAACAGTAAATTTGTTTCCGGTTCGCTGGACAAACTTTTGAACAGTTGAATCGTCCTTATCATCAGAAATTTTCTGTTCAACGCCCTCGTTCTCAAGTTGCATATTTATTTTCATCAATTTGTTTAACGATGCATCGGTATCACACTCACAAATATGCAATTGTAGAGTTGCATTAGAGTACGATTCGGAATTTGGCTTTATTTCTACTATCCCATAAATTGTCCACCCCAGTCGAGTCTTCAAAGCGACAGGTTCATCCATTTGACCCTCCTTGTATTTCAAAGGTGTTGCCACTCTTATATTATCGAGTCCTATAATTATTCTAGGCTTTACGTTCCTATAAGACTCTACTGGGACGCTCCGCAAATGTCTATACTTTTGTGTAAGTTCTGAAAAAATTAAAGTTTGTTTAGGTAAATCAAGTCCATTCACGGATCTTACATTTTTTAACAAATATATTGATTTATGTTTTCCCACTGGCGATATTTTCAAGTTAATACGTTCAGATTCAAATTCAGTACGAACGCTTCCGTCCGTCCACTTAAGACACAATTCAGATTTTTCACCGTTTAGGCCAAGCTCCTTCAGCACAGATTTTTCAACTAGTGTTGGCCCAGAGCCTTCATCTAAAAATGCATATTCATCCATAATTTTATTTTCACCATATATTTTAATTGGTACAATTCTGTACAATACATTTGAAGTCATCATTCGATGCACTGCTACGACTGTAGAGCTTTTATCTGCGTTTACTTTATGTAATAAGTAGTGGTGTTTCGCCGTACAATTGTTCACACCGCATTCCTTTCTCTCTCTACATAATTTTGGTGAATGTATTTTCAAACATGAACGACATAAATTCCTTTCGTTTACAATGGCCCACCTTTCCCTATATTCTAATTGTTCAAATTTGCCACATTTGGCTATAAAATGATCTGATCCATTACAGCCGTAGCATTTTGAACGAAAAGTGCCTTTATTCTTATCGTGGCGAATGTTCTCCTCATGTACATTAACGCGTGACTGTTTACGTTTTTCCATCTCACTCACATTCGCTGCAGATACATTAATAATACTACTGGCAGCTTCTGCCAAATTAAATAACCAGTTGCTAAATTCTGTAAGGTTTACCGAACACAATTTCCCGGCTTGAATTGCCCATTCGAGTCTCATCTGTGGTGGCAGCTTCTCCACAAGTTCTTGTATTAACATAGGATTACATAGATGTGCATCCAAGTTTGCTGCCTCCATTGTTGAAACTATATTTTTAACACCTAGAGAAAATTGTACGAGTGTATCTAATTTTGCCATGTTAACGCTTGGCCCAGCGCGTAATTTAGTTATTAAATTTTGAATAATATTTTCTGGACGTCCAAATAGCATACGAAGTGTTTTTATCACTTGTGGCACCAACGCTGGCAATGTGAGCCTGCTGCCCACGTACTCAAGTGCTTTACCTTTCAAAGCACGCTGCAATTTCAGCAAATTCTCATCGTCGCTGAAGCCACACAATCTTGTTGAATTTTCGTAACAACTGATGAACAGTGGCCACTCCTCGGATTTACCGCTAAATATAGGGAGCTCCTGTGGCGTTATTTGTCTTGCATAAATGTGTTCTTGTCTTAATTGATTATTCATTCTCGATGAATGTGCAGGATTGTTCTGTTGAGCGACATTTGGTTCACGAAAATTCTTAATACGATTCGGTTCGACGCTTTTACCATAGTCTGCAACGACGCTATTAGCCTGATGACGATCAAGTTCATCGCCTTCATCATCAGATTCATCCTGATGATCGAATGTGTTCATAATCTCATATTTGCGTTGAATATGCGCCATTTTCATTTTATATTCTTCCTCTACACGACGCAATTGAATATCAATTTCCTTTTGATTCCTCTTAGAGCCATTAGATACCAAACTCGACGATATACTACATCGTCTTATACCTACCGTTTCAGCATTCTTCACAATCACATTCAATGGCGACTCGAAAATCTCGTCCTCACTTACTACCTTCTTTCTAGAATCTTCTCTCTCTGTCATTGACGGCTTACATTTAGTGCACATAAAATCTTTATATTCGATTTCCTTATCGACGCCAACACAGATAAAATGAAACCACGCATCGCATATATCGCATTGCACCATATTCTCATTATCTGGTTGCGCACACTCCGGACAGCTTGCCTTCTCAACTTCAGTCATCTTAGTCTTGCTTCTTGTTCCTACCATTTTTTCTCATGCATACGCCTTGAGAATCACCACATAAACGTCTCTTAGGAATCAGCAGTTCAAATTTTTTAAAGAAGTATTGGAATCTTGACCAACTTTAAACAGCACTTGTACACCCACAAAACAGTCTAATAATTATTGTGCGGTCATCGACAATAATAATTAACAATCATCCTCAACAATCATAAACATTTATTCTTCATATAAAGAGGTATTGTTACAAAGAGTTATTCGATTATATTATACAAAGAGCTTTAAAAAACTAAAAATAAAGAGAAAATAAAATATTTCTAATTCGACAATCTTATAAGATTTTATGCTTACTTTGGTCTTTCTCTGCTGCCGGTTAATTCAAAAATGACATATTTAATAAGAAGCCAGATAAATATTTGACAGCTCAATGTTAGCAAATCAGACAATAGATAAATAATAAATTCAAAGTTGCCAGAGTAGGCATAAATACATATTCTTAAAATACTATTAATTCCACTTAGAGCGAATTCGTAACATATATTATTTTTGTAACAAACTTTTGCTAATAGTGCTATCAAACTATTTCTTAAGATTTTGAAAGCCATGTTGACAGTTTTTCTTAGCATATTTTTTCAAATTTTTAATATATTCTCAGTTTTTAACATAAATATTGTATTGTTTGTCAAATAAATCTGAGTTGTTTCAAATAAAAGTAATTTTAGGGACATATGTTAAGTAAAATCATCCAGTACAAATAAAATAAATAATAATATTAATATTTGATCGGCGGCTCGACTTGCAGCCTTCGGCGGAGGTCTCTGCAACAACGTTCAGCTAAGCAAGCCTTAACAAATCAAGTTTTCTAAAAGAAGTTTAAAATAAAAAATTTTATAAAATTTAAGAAATTTTAAGTAAATACGAGTATATACTTTTAAGACTATAAATGAATGAGGGAATGGGGTATTTTATGGAGGCTGAAAGCCTTCTGATCGCTATTCACTTGGGAACAGCCAGAGGTGATTCCTTTACTGAATTGCCCAAGCATGTCACTACCTCCACGTGGTATTCCCTGGTAATGCCGTCCGGATCACCTGATCTGCCGGTAGGTAAAGTGTGTATGCGAATATGCAGATAGTAACCTGAAAGGCATGCGAACACCAGTGCATCTCAGGCTACTACTGCAACGTTGATGAACCAGAAAATTCTATGGATTTGATTTTGATTATTTATTGGAATTGGTTGCAAATGGGCTGACAGCTGTGGCATTCTGTTACCTTAGTACACGGGAGTGACATTGCGTGGAAACGGCTTTCAGGCTACTGTCGCAGCTGCCGTCCCGGTAAAACCTTGGCAAGGACTTGGAGAACGCTCTAAATCACGTTGATGTTAAGTTGGCCGTGCAGAATTCATTTATACGACATCCTAGTGAACGCCCGACCTGGCTCTGAACACAAGCGCCCATAAGGTCTTGTGTCAACCCTTGCGAGGACCTCACTGCATGCAAAGGGACCCTCGGGGTCATCATAAGGGTAACTGCACTACGGATTTAGATAACGACTTCAAGTTTGGACCCATATGGAGAAAAATGACATCATTAAATAAAAAAATAAAAATAAGCGAAAACATAAATGACAAGCCAAACGAAAAAGTGAGTAGGAACAATGCATACTATGTGTTCTCAGATAGTATGAATAATAAGAAGGACGACGGAGCATACTTAACAGCCAGGCCTGAGAATAGGACCCGCTCTTTAAAGCCAAATGCGATTGTGGACGCGCAAATTTTTAAGCGCTAGTTTGACAAGGTAACTAGTCCAACATAAACCACTCCGAAGACTAAACTTGATACACCAACATCAAAGACAGATTCTACTCCGGCAGGTAAGGAAATACAAACCGACATGCACAGATACGTAACTGTTACCAACCATAAGGCTAGTCCTAGAACTAATCAACAGGAGCGCACAAGTAAACAGTACAAAAGCAGTCAGGCGGCTACGATACCAGTCTCAGACGATGCACCAGTAGAACCTGCATCTAAGGAACACAAGCCTCCACCTATCTATTTGCGCGAGCAAACAACGAACGCTATTGTAAATCTTTTATCAAAGATTGTGGGAAAAGATAATTTTTACGTAGCTTCTATACGAAGGGGACAGATACAGGAAACGAAAATCCAAACCCATACTGAGAAGAATTATCGTCTAATTGTTAATAGTCTTAACGCAGAAAAAAAGAATTACTACACGTACCAACTAAAAAGTGCTAAGGGCCTCATGGTTGTGGTAAAGGGCATTGACAGTTCCGTCCCTGTTGACGAAATCAAGAAAGCTATTGAGAATGAAGGCTACGATTTGAGAAATGTTCACAACAAAGGTAAAATTCCCCAACCAATGCACCGTGTGGAGATTGCTTTTAATACAGCTCTTCTTAAGACTAAAAATTCAACGCATCCTATTTACAATTTGAGATATCTTCTTAGCCGAAGAATAACAGTAGAGGAGTCACATAAGCGTAATGGCCCTGCACAATGCACCAATTGCCAAGAGTTCGGCCACACAAAATCTTACTGCAAGCTACCATCTCTTTGCGTTGTGTGTGGTAACGCGCATAAAACCACGGAGTGCACAGCACCTGAAAACGACCCCAATGTGAGAAAGTGCAGTAATTGCGGTGGAAGACATTCTGCTAATTATAGAGGATGTGAAGTATTCGAGAGGATAAAAAAATCGAATCAACCTCGAAGTCGCGTAAATGCGAAATATCGCGAATTGAACTACCCGAGCCTTCATACTGAAGCTACTGCAATACCTAATCGTGTACATGTGGAAAGAGTGAACTATGCCCAACAACACTTCGATGGCTTACCATCGTCAAATAGGCCCAACATGAAAAATCTTTCATATGCCCAAGTACTAAGGAGCAGTCCTCAGGTCTTCAACGATACCAGCTCTAGTTCAATCGACAAGCTGACGGAGACAATGAACAATTTCATGACCAAGATGAACAGTTTTATGAATAATATGCAGGGAATGTTTCAGGAGATGATGCGGAATCAGAACATGATTCTGCAGACCCTTCTTAGACAAAAATAAAATGACCCAGTTGCGTATTTGCTACTGGAATGCGAACGGGTTATCCCAACATAGGTTCAAGGTAGAAGATTTCCTACATAGGCAGGAAATATACATCCTTTTGGTATCCGAAACACACTTTACTGTAAAGAATTGCTTTAGAATTAACGCATTCATTATATATGACACTAAACATCCAAGTGGAAAGGCATGTGGTGGCACGGCCGTCATTGTGCGTAAAAACGTGAGGTACTTTGTTATGCCAGAATTTGGGAAGGATTTTATTCAGGCAACCTCTATAAGTCTTACTGATTTTCATACCACAATTTCATGTGTATATTGTCCTCCAAGTCACATAATTGATAGCGACAATTTCAAAAGTTTCAGCAGGAGATTACAACGCTAAGCATACCCACTGGGGCTCTAGACTTATTAGCCCAAGAGGTAGGCAGCTGTACAATGCTATTGCTAAAAATAATCTAGATGTCATATCTGGCGGTGAGCCCACATACTGGCCTATAGACTGTACGAAAAAGCCAGGCCTTATTGACTTCACTGTTATAAAAAATATTAAACGTGACCAACTTCTGATTAGTCCTCTAGAAAACTTATCATCTGATCATTCGCCGACTATAATTATACTACGTAATAGTTTTATAAACTCTGAAGTATCTCCTACGTTCTACCCGAACCGGTGAGAATTATACTATTCATTTTTAATGCCATCTTAAGAGTGGGGGTTTTCCCGTCCTCTTGGAAAAATTCAGAAATTGTCATGATTCAAAAACCGGGTAAGGACGCTACTCAAATTACGTCACACAGACCTATCAGTTTATTATCCATCCTTTCAAAGCTGTTCGAAAAGGTCCTCCTCCAAAAAATAACGCCCCATCTAGCAGAGCGAAATATTATTTCACAACATCAGTTCGGCTTCCGGGCTAGTCATGGAACTACAGAGCAGGTTCACAGAATTGTTACTGCTATCAGGTCGTCCTTCGAGAAAAAGCTGTTTTGTTCAGCATTGTTTATTGATGTCTCCCAAGCATTTTACAAAGTTTGGCATGATAGTCTCCTCACAAAAGTAACACAACTTCTTCCTGCTAACACCCACAAGCTGATTAAAAGTTACTTGATTGATAGAACATTTAAGGTACGGTCAAAAAATGTATTTTCACCAGTTAAGAAGATTTCTGCAGGTGTCCCCCAAGGAAGTATACTTGGCCCGCTATTATACATCGTCTATACATCCGATATGCCTACAAATCGACATACTATCACGTCAACGTTCGCAGATGACACGGCATTTTTAAGTGTGAACAACGATCCAGGAACTGCATCTGAGCACTTACAAGCTCATATAAACGAGCTGAAAGGTTGGCTAAATAAATGGAAAATCAAAGTAAATCCATCAAAATGTGCCCATGTGACTTTCACACTAAGAAAGGCAAATTGTCCGCCAATAAAAATAAATAACGTCATTATTCCGGTGAAAACCCAAACTAAATATCTAGGAATCCATCTAGGCAGATGCCTAACATGGTCACGCCACATTGAGGCCAAAATCTCAGCTATAAAACTAAAAACAGCTCGACTAATGTTGCTAATAGGTCCATTTTCATCATTTTCTTTGGAATATAAAGTTCTATTATATAAAACCATTATTAAACCAATCTGGACATATGGCATTCAGCTATGGGGAACTGCGTGCGCATCTAACATCCAAAAGTTACAAAGAAGACAGTCGAATATCTTACGAACAATAGTCTGCGCCCCCCTGGTATATAAGAAATGAGAATATCCACAGAGATCTAGAAATTCCAACGGTTCAGGAGGAAATTGAATAATATTTTACTAAGTACGTTTACAAACTGGCAACACATCCAAACGCCCTCGCCAGGGACCTGTTACAGTTCGAAGGACACAGAAGGCTTAAGAGAAGTGATACCTTGCGCCAATGAGAAGAGAGATATAACTGTTTTTATTTAAACGTAGAATATTCCTTTTATTTTTAAAATTAGAGTACAAGTAACTAGTTATTACATTGGTAATAATTATTTAAGTTTTTTATATTTTTTACTGTTAAGATTTGGATACTTATTGTAATTTTCTTATAGAAATATTCAATAATAATAAATAAAATAAAAAAAATAATTAAACTGAATCAACTCGGCGGCTAAGATCAAGCCGCTTTTTAGCAGAAAAATTATCGGCGGCGGCGGTTTGCAATAATTTGATCGGCGGCTAGACTTGCAGCCTTCGACGGAGGTCTCTGCTAGTGGTCCCTAAAGCTAGAATTAACCGAACGTCCCGTAAGTTTTCGTTATCGGTACGGCAAGTTTTATATAAAATAGAATTTAGCAACGTTTTTACGGGACGTTTATGCACAGCTGAGACAGAGTAGTTTTTCATTGTAAAAAAAAGTGAAGCACGTATAAACGAAAGTTTAAAAAATAAAGTGCTTAAAACTTTTCTAAAAATAACAAAAATCAACTAAAAACAACAATATTCAATAATTAAACCCTACAACAAAAAATGCGACACAGTTTTTGTAAAAAAAAAAAATTATTTGTTTTCTTATGTAAAAAGCATATGACACGTTTTTAAATGTTCTACAACTACACAAACGTTTTAACGTCAACGGGCGTCGACAACTCGTTTTCAACAACGTTCAGCTAAGCAAGCCTTAACAAATCAAGTTTTCTAAAAGAAGTTTAAAATAAAAATTTTTTGTAAAATTTAAGAAATTTTAAATAAATTCTATATACTTTTAAGACTATAAAAAGTGTTAAAACAATAAGAAATCAATTTTAGTTTAACTTAGGATTAACAGCACCAAAGTATAATGTCGAAAGCAGTTGAACTAAGTAAAGCTAGAATTAACCGAACGTCCCGTAAGATTTCGTTATCAGCTGATCCATTTTGTTATTTGAAAAGAAATAGGTCCGTTCGAGTACTTTTCGAGTAAAATCAAGTAATTGAGTAATTACTGAGTAATTTTTAACATTTACTCTCAAAAAGTGATATTGCCCAAAAAAGTACGCGAACGGAAAAATAGTAAAAGCTAGTAAGATTAAAGAAACAGCTGATTGGAAATATAATTAGGGCTGAGATATTTTTGCTTTTGAGTACTTGACTTTATTTCTACTAATAAATAGTATCACTCTGCTTAAAACGAGACTTATGGAGGATCGAGATAAATGAAAACGATCTGACAAATCACTAAAGCTACAATCTTCGCGACCAGCAAACCACAAAAAGACAAGAATATGCAAATTTTCCGGTAGTCTTTTATCAGCTCGAAGGTTTTTATAAATCTCTGAATCTGCAAATTTTTTACTCAAATTTTCGTACAAACATCTTGATATTCTAAAATGTATTTGGAATTCGGCTTCTGTAGTCTGTGGCACCATTTCGTGAAAATAGTTTTTGATGGAATTTCGTGGCACCCTTATTTTCCCTAAAGCATTTCCATAGGATAAAAGTCAGTCCTTAACATTCTAACAATGACAGCATTACGTCTGTCCAAATGCATACTTCTACTTGCGCCTAAAATAAATATTAGTTTTAAATTGAATATAAATGTATGTATGTAAAGCACTCCATACATGTTTCAATTTAATTGTCAATTTAATTCATTCTTGACCACACACTTCATAAACTGATCAAGAGACTTAAACACACACAGACTTACTAGGCAACTTGAAAAAATCAAAAACTTTTGTTTTTCTTCAACCAACTCGACAATTGGCAAACTAATCAATTGACAGAGCCATATATACCTTGATTTGGACAAACACCAATCAGTTGTTAATTGGATTGAAAAGTAATAATTATTTAAGTTAATCGAAAATACTACTTTTTCAGAAGCTTTTGATGTTTGCGTGTTGAATGTAAGAAGCTATGAAATTACAATTTGCATTGCTTTTAACATTTTATCAGATTATCACAAAAGTTGGTCACAAAGTTGGAGTTTATAAATGCTACAAATACATATAAACAACTTTAATCCATGTTAAGTCGACTTGACCTATATAGTTTAGCTTGGGAACATCCAAATATGAACATGTACCAGTGTCCGACATAGATGGTGATATTTCTTTATCAGTTGACATCGAGTTTTTTCACAACCACAGATAATTTCACCGAAAACGTTTATACTTTTAAATTGAAATTATTTCTATTTAACAATTGTGTGTTTTTTTAAATACACAACACAAAACGTTTAGTAATTATACTTCACTTTTCTTTTCACTTTGAAAAAATTTTATAGAAAATTTGCCGCATAAATTGTTTGTTTACCTTTTGAAACATATGTTTTTCATTTTACTGGACCTTACTGGACTTTACTGGATCTTACTAGCGAAAATTTGTCCAGTAAATACTAGTAAATACTCAGTAAAGAACTGTCACTTTACTCTCTCAATTTTGGTTCTCATTTACTAGATTTTGTGTACGCGAACGACTTCCAGTAAAATCTAGTAAACTCCAGTAAAAAATTTTAAAAACTTATGCGTACTCGAACGGACCTAATGAAAGTGCTTATCGAAAAAAAATATCACGTTGCCGCTACGGCAAGATTTGTATAAAATAGAATTTAGCAACGTTTGTACGGGACGCTTATGCACAGCTGAGACAAAGTAGTTTTTTATTATAAAAAAAAGTGAAGCACGTATAAACGAAAGTTTAAATAATTAAAGTGCTTAAAACTTTTGTAAAAATAACAAGAACCAACTAAAAACAACAATATTAAATAATTGAACTCTAAAAAAAAAGTGCTTTTGTATATATATAATTTTATTTGTTTTCTTATGTCAAAAGCAAATGCCAGGTTTTTAAATCTATACATGAACGGTGTTTTTTATAGACGTATAGAACTTTAAGTTGGCATCACTTTTCAAGATGGCGACCGATTTAACAACTGTCAAGTGATTTATTCTCAGTTTGGTTTGGAAATTCGTCATGAATAGACTCACGCCTGAACAGCGCTTGCAAATAGTGCAATTTTATAATGGTTCTATGCGGAATACGTATCGCGCACTACGTCCATTTTATCGTCGATAAAATCGTCCATCAGAGCAGTTAATTCGATTAACCATGGAACGTTTTCGCACCACGTTTACTCTTATTGATAACTCGCATCCCCAGAGACGCCGAACGGTGCGTACAGAAGAGGCTATTGCTGCTGTAGAGCATAGCATTGAGGAAAACCCGAATGAGTCTATCCGCCATCGAGCACAGGAATTGGATCCGTGTCCATCCACTTTATGGAAGATTTTGCGGAAGGATCTTGGTTTGCGTGCTTACAAAATCCAACTCGTGCAAGAATTGAAGCCAAACGATCATCAAGTGAGGCGTAGATTCGTCGAATGGGCCCAAAACGACATTGCCGCTGTTCCCGATTTTCGTAAGCGAATTTTGTTTAGCGATGAAGCGCATTTCTGGTTGGATGGCTACGTCAACAAACAAAACTGCCGCATTTGGAGTGAAGCTAATCCTCAAGTGTTTGTCGAAATACCGTTACATCCATAAAAACTGACTGTTTGGTGCGCTTTATGGGCTGGTGGAATCATTGGTCCGTACTTCTTCAAAAACGATGATGACCAGAACGTTACAGTCAATGGTGATCGGTATAGAGCCATGATTACTAACTTTTTCATTCCTGAATTGAACAACCATGATGTCCAGGAGCTGTGGTTCCAACAAGACGGCGCAACATGTCACACAGCTCGTGCCACAATCGATTTATTGAAAGACACGTTTGGTGACCGCCTAATTTCACATTTTGGACCTGTAAATTGGCCTCCAAGATCTTGTGATTTAACACCGCTAGACTACTTGCTGTGGGGCTATGTAAAGTCATTGGTCTATGCGGATAAGCCACAAATGCTTGATCACTGGGAAGACAACATTCGCCGTGTTATTGCCGATATACGGTCACAAATGTTGGAAAAAGTCATCGAAAATTGGACGTCCAGATTGGACTACATCCGAGCCAGCCGTGACGATCATATGCCAGAAATCATATTTAAAATGTAATGCCACAAGATTATCTTTCGGATAAATAAAATTCATGTCAATCGAATAATCCATCGTTGTTTTATTGCAACTTAAAGTTCTATACGTCCCAAAGTATAGGACGAATAAAAAGAGATTTTTGGAAATTCGAATATTAAGGGCGTAAAAACGGGTAAGATTGAACTTCTTATATCTCCGGAGCTACTTCAGATAGAGCCAAAGTTCAAACTACAAAATATTCTACTAAAAAAATAAGCGGATGTTTATTTGGTACTTTTTCGATATTTGTACATTTGTAGCATAAAAAGGGTGAAAACTAATGTTGGTACTTTTTTTAACCTCATATATTTTTCAAAGTAACAATCACAGCAACAAAAACTAAATTGTATTCTCCTCTTCTTAAAAAGGTCTCCAATGCATATTGGCACTTTTTTAAAATTCGAGAAAATAAGAGGTAAAATATGTGCCCCTTTTTACTACTATTTCTAAATATGTACCATAATGTAAATTGATGCAGCATATAAAAATTTTATTACTAATTTGTAGCACCCAATAAAAATCAATGGTAAAAAAATTGTTTTAAGGGAGAAAAAAAGTACCAAAAGAAAGATTTGTACTTTATATTTAAACAAGTTTAATGGTATTTTTAATGTTATGTGCAAACCTAGAGTTTTCACAGAAGAATTAAACGATCCTTAATAAAATAAAATATCATTAAGTGGACAAAATGGTACTTTTTATTGATTTTAATGGGTCATTTTGATATTTTAGCATTAACAGCCCTAGAACTACGAGACTAGGCTCAAACGGTTCAGGTTAAGTTGAAATATCATTAAGGGACAAAATGCTACTTTTTATAAATTTTAATGATAATTTTTTATTTTTTTTATGTAAACAAACCTAGCAGTACGATATTTGGCTCAAATGGTCCCAAGCAAAGTAAAAAATCATTAGGAAGACAAATGGTAGTTTATATATATATTTTTTGGTGTTTTTTATTTTATTATTAAGGAATGTAAAAGTACAGGATTTGGCTCAAATGATCTGAAGTAAGGTGGAAAAAAATGAATGGGAAAAATGGTACTTTTTATTCTTTTTATTGGCACTTTTCAGTTTTTCATGCTAACGACACTAGAACTGAGATTGGCGTCTAACGCTCTTAAGCAAAGTAAAAAATTATTAACAGGCAAAGCAGTACTTTTTATTGATTTCAATGGTACTTTTTAATATTTTAATATTAACGAAACTAAAGCTATTAGACTGAGCTTAAACGGTTCAGGACAAGGTGAAAAATAAAGAGAAGAAAACTGTACTTTTTTGATTTTTTAACATTAACGAATTTATAACTATCAGACCGAGCTCCAACGGTGATCAGTAAATATGAAAATCAATAAATTGACAAAGGGCCCTTTTTCTATATTTTAATTATACCTTTTAAAGTAACTTGTATTTAAAAATTTAGAACTGAGATTAAATAGTCTACAAAGATATACGAAATTATAATAGTGACAGTATGGTACTCCGCTGACGAAGTAGCGAGTTAAATGCTAGTGTTTTATAACTACACAAACGTTTTAACGTCAACGGGCGTCGCCGGACGTTTTCAAAAACGTTCAGCCAAGGCGAATTCATAGGAGATGGACGCAACTGATCAGGTGTTTTTTATTTATATTTATATATGGTTAAACGTCAAATTTTTTTTTTCATTTTGATTTGTGTTCACAACACATTTAGAAATTAAATTTATTTAAACATCCTCATAAGAAAACTTCTGAAAAAAGTGTGTGTTTATAAAAAGAAATTTTTAATTCATTTTGTTTTGTGTGCCTATAATATATTTATAAATTAAATTTGTTTAAGAAAATTTATACGAAAAGCATGTGCTTATAAGAAAACTTTTTTGTTCCTTTTGTTTTGTGAGAAAAGCGTGTGTTTATAAGAAAACTTTTTTGTTCCTTTTGTTTAGTGAGAAAAGCGTGTGTTTATAAGAAAACTTTTTTGTTCCTTTTGTTTTGTGTGCCTACAATATATTTATAAATTAAATTTGTTTAAACGTTCTTATAAGAAAATTTATAAAATAAGCGTGTGTTTATAAGAAACTTTTTTGGCACTACTACCAATGTAAAATGGTTTAGCGTCCGCATCAATAAAACTGCAAAAACTGCAAAAACTACAATTGGGCGATAATTGAGCACTGAATAATTTCACAAATAGTAATAACAAAACTATATTACACAATTAATTTTTTTGCACGCTTCTTATTACTTTTTTTATTATTAAATTAATATTTTCCTTTTTTTTATAACAAACTTTATTATTTGTTTACTTGAAAATTTTATTTCATCCCCATTTTTTCTCTTTGTTTTGTTTCTTTATTTTGACAGTTTGCTAGATATTTTACACTAATAAAATACATATTGCGTCCATCTCCCATTAATTCGACTTGTCGTTCAGTTAAACAAACCTTTCGTTTTTATCAGCAATTAAGCTCAGTTCGTTTCTTCATTTATGTATCATTCATTTCAAAAGGAAACAAAAGAACAATGGGAAATTAAAAAATGAACTAGGCTATTCACTTCAAATTAGTGGATAGTAGTACAATAGGAATAGTTGGTTCATGTACTTTCTGAAATAATCTCTCTGCTATTCTATATAATGACAAAGAAATATATTATTGTTATTAGTGTTTAATAATGAATATATATAATTGTGATTTTTAGTAATAAAAAGTGTTCTGTGTTCGCATTTTTTGTAATTGCAAAAATGCTTACAGAAATATACGTATAGTCACCAGTTTTGATTTTTTTAAGTATACTAAAAACAAGGATATTACTGAAGCTATTTAACTTTCTTTTAGAATCTAATTAAAACGGAATTATTATCAAAAATTTTCTTTGCCCTGATGTTCCTATTTGGAAAATGATGACAAATGTAAATTTTGTTCTGTTGAAGGTACGTAGAATATAATATAATATGTATACATGATTGTATATTCCTAGACAGTTTTGGTATAAAATGTACGCATGAAAAAAGTTATTCTAAATAAGAAATTTTTATTACGTATATATAATAACGATCATTTACTTACAGAAAAGCCATGACACTAATACTAGTTGTTTATAAGTTTTAATGATTTTTGCATAAATTTACTAAGAAATACATCTAATATTATATAAAATTGTAGTTTACTTTATCGAAGTTGGAGCGAATGAAAAAATATATGAAGGTGATATAAAATGGAATTCTGAGAAAATATGAAGTAAATTTTTTTTTTGGGAAAATTCGTATTTTCCGAATTATTGGCCTCCAAATTTTTCATAAGCTGTAGTCGTTGGAATCCTGCAATTGCTTTCATTTTTCAGTTGTGCGGGCTTTACACTATAATACAACTTTAAGATTTGTATTGAGTTTTTAAAGAGCAAAATCAAATGATATTTGATACGACTGTCGAAAAATCATACGGGGTTTTTACACTATAATACAACCTTTAAGGTTTTCTGGATTTTTTCAGCTGTTTTTGTTATTTCTTTGTTCATATATTTACAACAATGCAGCCCTGACAATGAAAAATATTAACGAATAAAAATTTTTCTAAAAATTATGTGAGCCATACGACTAAAATTTCTATCCGTATTTTTTGATGTACTGTTTTTTCACTATTCTACTTTTCATTTTATATAAATTTTTGACAAGTCATTTTACTCAGTATTATCAGTAGTTTATCCGTTACGTATTCAAGTGCATCTCTGATTACCATTTTTTGAATGAATTGTACCGTGTTTATTTCATTTCTTTGTTTTATGTTTAACCATTTTAGCATATCAAGCATGCTAGAAATTATTGTGTAAATACTGCATTTAGTATGTATTGTCCGCCTGACCTTGTTTTGTATTTAATTGCGCTAGCATGCAGCTAGGCAAATTAAAAATGTGGCTGAATTGTAGTGTTGTACGAGTATATGTTTATAGATGTATTGTGGGTACTTTTTCTTCTTATTCTTTTAAACAAATGGAATTTTTTTTTTCACTTTTTTTACATATATCTTCTAAATGTTCATTTTGCAAAGTACTGCGGTGCAAAGGACATTCTTATTTTTTTATTTTTAAATTCAATTTTATTTGATTGAATTAAAAACATAATTAGTAATATAATTAATAATCTATACATTATCATCGCCCAGCCCAAACGGAAATTCGAATGTTAAGGGTATAAAAAAGGCTAAAAACGGGTAAAATCGAACTTCTTATATCTCCGGAGCTACTACAGATAGAGCCAAAGTTCAAACTACAAAATATTCTACTAAAAAAATAAGCGGATGGTTATTTGGTACTTTTTCGATATTTGTACATTTGTAGCATAAAAAGGGTAAAAACTAATGTTGGTACTTTTTTTAACCTCATTTATTTTTCAAAGTAACAATCACAGCAACAAAAACTAAACTGTATTCTCCTCTTCTTAAAAAGGTCTCCAATGTATATTGGCACTTTTTTAAAATTCGAGCAAATAAGAAGTAAAATATGTGCCCCTCTTTACTACTATTTCTAAATATGTACCATAATGTAAATTGATGCAGCATATAAAAATTTTATTACTAATTTGTAGCACCCAATAAAAATCAATGGTAAAAAAATTGTTTTAAGGGAGAAAAAAAGTACCAAAAGAAAGATTTGTACTTTATATTTAAACAAGTTTAATGGTATTTTTAATGTTATGTACAAACCTAGAATTTTCACAGTAGAATTAAACGGTCCTTATTAACAAAATAAAAAATCATTAAGTGGACAAAACGGTCCTTTTTATTTATTTTAATGGTACTTTTTGATATTTTGGCATTAACAGCCCTAGAACTACGAGACTAGGTTCAAACGGTTAGGGTTAAATTGAAAAATCATTAAGGGACAAAATAATACTTTTTATACATTTTAATTGTACTTTTTGATTTTTTTTATATAAACAAATCTGGCAGTACGATATTGAGCTGAAATGGTCCCAAGCAAAGTGAAAAATCATTAAGAGGACAAATGGTACTTTTTATATTTTTTTTGGTACTTTTTGGTATTTTATTATGAAGCAATGTAAAAGTACAGGATTTGGCTCAAATGATCTGAAGTAAGGTGGACAACTATGACTGGGAAAAATTTTGCTTTTTATTGTTTTTATTGCTACTTTTTCAGTTTTTCATGCTAACAACACTAGAACTGAGGAGTCGCAGAACAAAACGTGCTTGTTTTAATTTTTTTAGAAAATGTGTTTTTGATGTATTTGCATTAATTTGGCTAAGTTCTATTATAAAAAATCGCATTTGCATAATATTTATTCCCTTCTCATAGAAAAATTTGATATTTAAAAAATTTATGCAGAAAAAAACATGTTTTTTTTCTTTTATTTTAACAAAACGTAGTTTTTTCATAACAATTCATTTTTGTTTGTTTCATTATAACTAGAGATGGGGAAAATGTCAACTTGGCTTTTACAATTTACGTTTTGTTGATAGTAAGAATCCATCATTTTACTGTTGGACTGAGAACCAAGCAGGTCGAAGATCAACCGAAATTGGATCTGCTTTAATCCACTATTTAAACGCTGTCTGTTTAAGACAGTTTTGTGATGGATGTAGCGGTCAAAATAAGAATTCAGATATAGTGCATATTATATATTTTTTGGCTCCAAAAGATGTCACCATCTAATTTACAAAATATTACTATTACATTTCCAGTAAGAGGACATAGTTTTTTACCGGTTGTATTGAGAAAGATATAAAAAAACATAATGTTATAACAACAATAGAAGAATGTTGTGAAATATATTCTAAGCATGGAAAAATTTTAATGTTGGAAAAAGATTGGAGTATTCTTAATATAAAAGATCTTGAAGTCATTTATAAAAAAATTGAGAAAATTCAAGATATAAAACGGATAGTATTTAATAAATATGTTTTGAAAAATCAGACTACAAAGTGTCTAATTAAAACCTTTAAATTTTTTAAAATTGAATTAGATGAAGAACGAAATACTAATTTAAACCTTTTGAAACGAGGAAAAATGGATTCTTCAATTTCACTTAAAAAAGTTATAACAGGCCGTTGGATTAACGCTGACAAGAGAAATGATGTAGAAATCAAGGATTTATTATGGTACAAAGAAATTAATTACAATAAAACCAAAAATATCGAAAACAATAGAGAGGAAAATATCCAATGCAGTTGCGTTGAAGAAGATATTGGGACAAAAGTTTGAAAATTAAAATTTTTTTTTTCAGAATAACGAAATTGATTTAATTAACACTACCTTATTCTTAATTGAAATAAAATATTAATATATTGAATTTTGTTGATATTTTTATTGAATTTCCAGCAAACGTTTATATCGTTCTGTTTAAAAATTTATATCAGTTTCAATTAGAGAAAATTTTCTTATCTTCAAGCTCAAGAAACAAAAAATAATTTCATATATGTATACATATAAAAAATATTTCCATATCAAAAATTCGCATACCAAAACGTCCCTTTTTCGAATTTTTTTAACAAAACGTACTTTTTTGTTTTATTTTAACAAAACGTGCTTTTTCAAATTAAAAGTTATTTAATTTCATACATTCTTAACATTTATTGTTGCAACTTATTGTGGTCTGATGCATTTTTTAATAAGGAAGAAACTTGGTATATGTTCTGGGTTCATGCTATTGTGGCAGTAGTTTCCCGTGCACAGCTTAAAAACCCTATCCTTCAGAACACGTACATGTCTGGCAACCACATAATTCTGAATTTAACATTTTTGACAACAAGATCAAAAAGTTTCTTTTTTCCTTCTCTTCCTGTTTTGATAAAAGCAGCATGCAGCCGACATTTTCTGAAAGACAATTTATATACATTTTTGTGATATTCTTTTAATAAGAAATAAAGAATAAGCATCTACTTGTAACTCAATACAAAATTAAAAGAGTGTCGTTTTTCATTGGTTATTCACAAGCAACCCAGGTAAAGTAACCAAATTGGTGACCCCGACGCTCAACAATGTCTGATGAAGATTTTCTGGAGTTATCTGACGACATGGCTGAGGAAAAACAAATCAATGTCCATACCCGGTCGTGAAGTTTTTCGAGTAGGAATAAAGCCTCCAGTATTTTGCAAAGAGCAGCCAGATTTGTACTTCATACAGATGGAATCACAATTCACTGTCGCTGGTATAAAGCAAGACGAAACAATGTATCACCATGTGATATCTGCGCTGGAGCCACAATACCTGCTGCAAGTGGCAGATATTGTTCGAAAACCACCTACCGAAAATAAATATAATGCTTTAAAATCAGCCCTCGTTGCGGAATATACTGATTCAGACCACCGTAAACTGAGAAAGCTAATAAAAGAGGTTGAACTAGGTGATCTGAAACCATCTCAATTATTAAGAAGAATGAAGGACCTAGCAGGTGACAAAATAACAGATGACGCATTAAAATCACTGTGGATGGAACGGTTGCCTGAGACGGTACGTTCTGTTGTATCTATTGTTGACGGAGGCTCCACGCAAATGGTACAGCAGGCCGATAAATTAATGGAAGTGCAAAATTATCCAACAATAGCAGCACTTCACCATGATTCTAGTCTCAGATCTGAAATTGAAAACCTTCGCAGGCAACTAAAACAACTGCGAATAGAAAACGATGAAAGAGGCCGTTCGTCCAACCGCACACAACAACAACGCAGTCGCAGTAAGTCAAACCAAAAGGTACGTTTTCCCTTCTGTAAGTATCATTATCGTTTTGGGGACCAGGCAAAAAAATGCATAGAGCCCTGCAAATACAAAAATTTGAAGTCGGAAAACTAACTGCAGCTCTGTCGACGGCGACAAACATGGCAGAAGCTGCAGAAAATCGTCGCCTTTTCGTCAGACAACAAAACAAAAATTAGGTATTTAGTAGACACCGGCGCTGATTTTTCGGTTATACCACCAACTAATCGTAGCGCTCCGCATACATACGAATTGTATGCTGCAAATGGTACCCCAATAAAAACATATGGTACTAAACGGGTGTCAGTAGATTTTGGCCTAGGAAGAAAATTGGAATGGGAATTTATTGTCGCCGAAATGAAAAATTGGTAGATAACAAGACAAATATTATGATAAACATGAATTTATCTAAAAGCTCACAAGAGCGAATCTACACAATTTCTCCTGCTATTGAAGGTTGGGTTAGAAATTTGCTTCTTAAATATAAAAGTTTAACACAACCTTTTAAATTCACAGCAGACTGTACAAGCAACACGGTATATCACCACATAATTACAGAAGGCCCTCCAATTTTCTCCAAACCAAGAAGACTAAACCCAGAAATGCTGGCCATTGCAAAAAAAAGAATTTGGATACATGCTCGAGCGAGGTATTTGTAGCCCAAGCAGCGGTCAGTGGTCTAGGCCACTTCACATGGCACCGAAAAAAAACAAATGGCGAATGGCGCCCATGTGGGGACTACAGACGCCTGAATACAATGACGAAACCAGACAGGTACCCAATACCGCACATACATGACATTTCATACAGGCTGCATAGCAAACGAATTTTTAGCATTCTGGATTTAGAGCGAGCGTATCATCAAGTGCCAATCGCACCAGAAGACCGTGAAAAAACAGCTATAATCACGTCATTTGGTCTATATGAGTTCAATGTGGTGACGTTTGTCCTCCGAAACGCCAGCCAGATGTTCCAACGCTATATGGACCAGATCTCTCGAGATCTTGATTTTGTTGTAGTTTACATTGACGACATTTGCGTTGCATCAACTAGCGAAGAGGAACATAAACAACATCTTGACATAATTCTCGAACGTCTCCAGAAACATTCATTAAAAATAAACGTGTCCAAATGTGTATTCGGGCAAGCAGAAATCAAATTTCTGGGGCATCATGTCACAAAAGACGGAATTTCGCCCATAAAAGAAAAAGTCGAAGCAATTTTAAATCTGAAAAAACCAGTTGTAGCGTGTGACCGGCGATTCATAGCTCTATTAAATTTTTATCGCCCTTTTATGCCGAAAGCCGCCTATAAACAAGGTAAACTGCAAAAACTCTTAAAAACGAATAAGAAAAATGATAAAACACCCATTGAGTGGAATGAGGAAAAGCTTTTTGCGATTGTAAAAAAATCCTCGCAGAAGCAACGCTGCTAGCTCATCCCTCTCCTAATGCAGATTTAGTTCTTCATCTCAATGCTAGCAATTTCTGTGTAGGTGCAGCAATTCATGAGTCAATAAATGGCAACTTACGACCTCTAGGATTTTTTTCTAAGCGTATGATTGACACTCAAAAACGATATAGCACTTTTGATAGGGAACTTTTAGTGGCATATCAGGCAGTCAAATATTTTAAACATATGAATGATGGTCGAACGTGCACAATTCTAACAGACCACAAGCCGCTGACTTTCGCTTTCCAACAAAACTCAGAAAACACAACTCCCAAGCAGATGCGTCATTTAAGCCTAATCAGTGAGTACACCACAGACATTCGACATATAGCTGGTAAGGGCAACATAATAGCAGATACACTGTCACGAGTTTCAGCAGTATATAACGCAGATCAGATAGATTTTGAACAACTTGCTTCAGATCAAGAAAAAAACGAACAATTAAGGCAAGTTGTGCAAAGCTCATCACTACAAATTAAGACCGTACGTTTACCTAATAGTGAAACAGCCCTATGGTGTGATGTGTCAACCAAAAAGGTACGTCCTTATATAACACCACCTTTCATAAAGCAAGTTTTTAATTCTATACACAACACATCTCATCCTGGAAAACGGTCAACAATCAAATTAATTAGTGAAAGGTTTTTTTTGGAAAAACAGGAATTCGGACATAAGCAAAATGGTAAATTCTTGTTTAGATATAGGGCCCTTGCCCACATCAAATGATTTTAGATATTGTTTAACCTGCGTAGATCGATTTAGCCGTTGGCCAGCTGCAATCCCAATTAAAGACATCTCAGCAGAGACGGTGTCGCGGGCGTTTATAAACGGGTAGGTGGCACACTATGGCATGCCATATGCAATAACCACCGATCAAGGACGCCAATTTGAGTCAAAGTTATTTAAAGAATTAACGCAGTTAACAGGTTCCAAGCATTTACACATCACTGCGTACCACCCACAGGCAAACGGTCTAGTCGTGCGCATGCATCGTACATTAAAGTGTGCAGTTAAATGTCATACTTCTACAAATTGGACGGACAGCTTACCTATTGTATTACTGGGACTAAGGGCATCATACAAGCTAGATCTAAAAGCTTCAGCAGCTGAAATGATTTATGGAACAACAATAAAACTTCCATGCGAGTTCTTCGAGCGAAAATCGATGGAGGTCCCTCAAAGTGATTTTATTAAAAGCCTACGTTCTACGATTGCGCAACTAAGACCAGTTCCTATCTCAAAATATTTTTGTTCAAAAAAGTCTTGCGTCCTGCACACATGTATTTTTAAGAGACGATTCTGTTCGTGCTCCACTAAAGGCACCCTTCGATGGCCCATTTGAAGTCATAAGCCGAAATGACAAAAATTTTGACATCAAAATAGGCGAGAAAACAGTGAAAGTCTCAATAGATCGCGTAAAAGCTGCCTTCATGACTGAAGAAGACCATCAGGATCAAAAACAACAGAATACGTCTGAAAGCTTCCTGTCAAGTAATGAACCGACAATCGTGAGTAAAATCGTACCGGTAAATAACTCTCCAGAGGCAAATGAAAATCCTTCGGATAAAGATGCAGGTACACACTTGCCTTTCACATCGCGCTCAGGTAGAGCTATAAACATGCCGAAAAAATATGTTCAATTTGTAACGTAGAACATACACTGGAGGGGGAGTGTTGTGGCAGCAGTTTCCCGTGCACAGAAAACCCAAACCAAACTATAAAATAAAATAATCGGGTGAAAAAAATAATCCTTGATTTTCCAACATTTTGAAATAATTAAAAAGGCACGTTTTGTTCTGCGACTCCTCAACTATGAGATTGGGGTCTAACGAACGCTCTTAAACAAAGTAAACAATTATTAAGAGGCAAACAGTACTTTTTTTGATTGAGTTTAACCGTACTCTTTGATTTTTTAATATTAACGAACCTAAAACTATTAGACTGGGCTTAAACCGTTCAGGACAAGGTTAAGAGGAGAAAACTGTACTTTTTATTCATATACTCGTACTATAATAGTATTTTTTGATTTTTTAACATTAACGAATATATAACTATTAGACCGAGCTCCAACGGTGATCAGTAAATATGAAAATCAATAAATTGACAAAAGGGCCCTTTTTCTATATTTTTATGATACCTTTTAATGTAATTCGTATTAAAAAAATTAGAACTGAGATTAAATAGTCTACAAAAAAACACGAAATTATAATAGCGACAGTATGGTACTCCGCTGACGAAGTAGCGAGTTAAATGCTAGTATTATATAAAAATCAATAAATTAACAAAAGGGCCCTTTTTTTTGCAAAATAAAAATTTATTTTTTAACATAATCTCCTTTTAACTCAATACACTTAGTCCAACGTTTCTCCAGTTTTTGTATCCCTTCCAAAAAAATAGGATTTTTCGAGGTCCTTACAATAGGCATATGTTTGGTCAATAATTTCATCGTTGGAGCTAAATCTCTTCACCGAGCCATTTCTTTAGGTTTGCAAATAGGAAGTAGTCACTAGGGGCTAAATCCGGAGAATATGGTGGATGAGGCTCCAATTCGTAGCCCAATTCATAGAGTTTTGCCATTGAGACTGCACACCTCACACATTTACGTTTATGGTCAATTGCGAGCAAACGCGGCACCCATCTTGCAGACAACTTTCTTAAACCCAGCTGATCATTTAAAATCGAAACTACACTACCATATGAAATGCCTATGGCATTAATAATCTCATGCACTTTTACTCTTCAATCGACCAACACCATATCGTGGATTTTTTCGACATTTTCGGGTGTACTGAACTCGATTGGCCGCCCAGAACATTCAGCGTCATTTGTACTTGTGCGACCACAACGAAAGTCAGTAAACCACTTTTTTTACCATTGAAATCGATGGTGTAGAGTCCCCATGGTATTTATCGAGCTTCTCCTTGATTTGATTGATGGTTTGAGCACTCGAAATTCACTTTTTTCCATTTTTAGAAAAAATACACGTATGTTTTGAACAGCTGTTACACGCAAAGTAAATGACGACACTTGCTCAAAATTTGACAGTAGCCATCATGCGAGGCATGTTAAATAGCAATTTTTCGCTACACCACGAGTATGCCGGAATTTCATCTTACCGTGTTGGCATGCCGCGGATGATCGTCTAATAGCCGCTTAAGAAAACAATTAATATGATTAAGATTGAAGAATGTTCAAAAAATATAGATAGATACCGAAGATGTATGAATTAAAAATTTAAATTTTCTAATTAGAAATGAATATTTTTGGTTTGATTTGAGTTGTTTTGTCATTAATTTTTTGTAATTGCATTTTGTTTTCAAAGTTTCTTTATGTCTTTATTACTTTCGCTTTTCGATATGACTTAATTGCTAAAATAACATTTTAGAGTCATTGAACGGAAAAAAATATTAAAATTTCCTGCATATAACTAGTGACTGGTTGTTAGATAAGTTTCACTTATCTTATAGCTGAAATATTTAACTTGTAATCTATTATTTGAGCGACCTAGTACAGGGTGGGCCAAAAGAAACCAAGGGGTGTAAAAGTTTAATAACTTTTTTGTTTATTAATTTTTTTTATTTTTTCTTTCAGATTATATAGACAACACTTGGAGAATTTATAATGGAGAGGTTCACAACTGAACAGAGAACCAGAACAATAGAATTTTATTATTTAAACCAGAGATCAATTATTTTAACGCAAAGAGCATATCGTCGACATTTTAACGTCAGAATTTCGCCCTCTGAAGCGATGATTCGTTGCTTAGTTAATCGTCATCACCAATATGGCAGCGTAAGAGATTTGCCTCGAACCGGTAGACCACGTTTAAGTCGCACTGCGGAAAATATTGAACGAGTACAGCAAAGTGTTAACGAAGCACCAGAAACATCTGGCAGAAGGCGTTCTGCTCAGCTAGAAATGTCTCGTACGTCACTACGGCGCATTTTAAAAAAAGATTTACAGTTATACCCATATAAGGTGCAATTGGTCCAAGAATTAAAACCCGCAGATCATCGGAAACGTCTAAATTTTGCAGTTAAATTTCAAGAGTTGGCCAGAAATGAAATCAACATTATTGCAAATTTGATTATGAGTGATGAAGCTCATTTTCATTTGAATGGCTTTGTTAACAAGCAGAACTGTAGGTTCTGGGGTTCTCAAAATCCAAGAGCCTTTCATCAACGCCAATTGCACCCCATCAGGTGTACAGTATGGTGTGGGATCACATCTGAAAATGTCATTGGGCCCTACTTCTTCGAGAATGAAGATGGAAGTGCTGTAACCGTCAATAGAGAGCGGTATCGTTTTATGATAGAAAATTTTTTACGTCCTGCTCTTGAAAACAGACCTGGTATGTGGTTTCAGCAGGACGGAGCCACTGCCCATACTGCCCGAGACACAGTGGCACTTTTAAGTCAAATTTTTGGAGAGCGAATAATTTCTCGAAATTCGGAAATTATTTGGCCAGCGCGATCGCCAGATTTGACAGCACCCGACTATTTTCTTTGGGGTTTTTTGAAGGAGCGAGTGTATGTGAACAAGCCAGAGACAATCCTTGAACTCAAGGCAAACATTGTTGCAGAAATTCGAACGCTACAGCCACAAGTTTTGAAAAATGTTATGGAAAATGCTCTAAAAAGAGCCCATCAGTGCGAAGCTGAAAACGGTGGTCATTTAAGAGACATAATTTTTCATACTTAGTGTAAAAAAATTTCCATTTTGTATATTATATAATCTGAAAGAAAAAATAAAAAAAAGTTAATAAACAAAAAAGTTATTAAACTTTTACACCCCTTGGTTTCTTTTGGCCCACCCTGTACATAGTGGCAACAACATATCTTTTTTTGACATTTATGTTTACACACACAATTAAGCTGAAGAGCCAATTGTCATAATTTTAAAAATTTGTTTAAATTGTTATTTGGATATTTTTTCTTAAATAATATAATAAAGTGAAATGTCTGTGCTAAAAAAAGAAAACAAACAAAATAAAAAAAATGTGCAAAAAATTATACCTCTGCAGAGGAAATGCTATTAATAGACCTTGTAAAAAAGCATAAAAACATTATAGAAAATAAAAAGTCGGATGCAGTTATATGGAAACAAAAACAAGCTACCTGGAAGAAAATATAAGAAGAGTTTTCGGCAATAAGTGGCACAGAGAGAAATTGGAAAATGTTGCGGGATAAGTATGATTGCATAAAACGTAAATCCAAGGCAGAAATGGCTCACGAAAAGATGGAAACATACCGCACAGGTGGTGGAGTAGCAGCTGCAAAAGTCAGTACGGTGTGTGATAAAGTGCTTGGAGACTCGGCCACTTTTTTACAAAATATGTTCGACAGTGACTCATGTAAGTATATGTTACGCATATGTAAATTTCAATTTCTGTAACCACTAAAGTTTATTTTCCAGTAACTGGAAATTTTGGCACAATATTAGAAGACTCTATTTTAGAAAATTTTACTGAAAGTGCTGACCAGGACATATTACATAATGACAAAGTATGTCTAATTGATAAAAATATAATTTTTTTATTTACATCGTATTGTGTCGTTTATAAATATTTTCAGTTAGAAAAAATGAGTAAAGAAAAAAAATGTGATTGGTCAAGCTGGCAGCCAGCCACTTTAAAGCAGCCAAAGTTCTAAGAACTTTTTAAAGCAATAGAAAACGGTGCCATGAAGAAGAGAAGATGCAGTTACCAATTCTCCAGCAGCAATTTTATGAGGATGAAAATAAACGCGCCCAAGAAAAACATGAGGAAGAACTTCGATCCCTAAAGCTAAAGAACCAAATCCTAGAATTGATGGAAAAGAAGAAAAAAACCGAGTAATATAAATTTGTTTTTTATTTTTTTACATTTTGAAAAATACAATGTGATGAATTTGTTTTTATTTCAATTTTAATTTTATTTAATATTATCTGTACATATGCTAATTTTTATTTGTTTAATGTTTGTAGTCATCTATGTATGTACCTCTCTCTAGTCTTTTTGTGAATTTTTTAAAGGCTGAAATTAGATTAAAATTAGATTAAATTACAAATAAAATATTACAAACATACTTTGAAAAATAGTTATCTATTAAATTAGTTCTTGCCCTTGAGTTGGTGTAGCTTGGTGTCTGCTCTGTGTAGCTTTCTAACACAAATTCTTCTGGAGATTCCGCTGCTAATGTTTTTTCGTTTGATGGAAGAGCGTCTCGCGCGATAATAGCGATATTATGAAGCACACGGTACAATGACAGCCATTTTAGTTTCTGTTTTCAATCGCAAACCTGTTGTTAATATTGGGAAACGTCTCTTCTAGACCCCAAAACATTCCTCAATTGTATTACGTGTTCGAATTTGAGATTCATTGTAAAGATTTTCCGATCTTTTGTGTGGATTCAGCAAGGGCGTCATCATATATTTGCATTGCTTATAGGCCGAATCACCTAAGACTACATAATTTTGAAAATGACTGCTTTCCATGCGATATTTCAAGCGGCTATTTTTTAAAATATTGCTATCGTGTGCTGATCCGGGACATCTCACAACCAAATCCTGGAACATTAACTTCGCATTGCATACTGCTTGCACGTTGAGTGAAAAATATTCTTTTCTATTGCGAAAAATTTCTCCATTGTCAATAGCACCAATGACTTTAGGAAACTTAGCAATTCTATAAAAATCTGTCGCCACTTGCTTCATTTCTTCTGTACTGCAAGGGAATTTAATATATTGTTTCGATAGAACACCCAAAGCAAACGATGTTTCTCTAACTATAAGTGCTACTGTAGAAACGCTTACACCGCAAAAATCACCTATTGTAATTAAGAAACCACCACTAGCATAAAATCGTAACGTTATTAGCAATTTAGTCCGAGGTGATACCGAATAACACCTATTATACAAGAAAGGTTGTTAATACAAAACAATAATTCCATAAAATTGGATTACTATGTGACTGTAAAGTCCTGTAAATTTTGCTTAAAATAAAATTAAATGTCCACTTCGATACTCGAAACCTTTGCACAAATTCTGTAGCATCAATCGTATCTATTCATTTTTAATTAATATTTTGCCTTAAACTTTTTATGATTTTAAATACTTTTGTTTTTATTTGTAAATAAAACGCTTTGTACACTTTTCAATTGCAAAATAAAATAATATTTATCTGTCAAAATGATTGACATTGCCATATCTGTAATTGAAAATATGACAACATAAAACGCTTAAAGTTTATGTTAAAAGTTATGAGCAACACAAACATGTCTTTAGCATATCATACACTTTTTGGTTAAAGTCTGTTTGTAATAATCAAAAACCATTTATCTGTTCAATAACATCCTACTTTTAGCAAAGTGTTCAGGTCTAGACTAATATTCAATAGGAGTTATAGAGAATACAAATTTTGTGAAATTCATATGTGATGACTGTGTAAAGAAATACAAGATGGCGTGGAAAAAAACAAACAACAACTAAAAGAATATAAGTTCGAATTTAATACAGCACTTAGTCATAACGAAAAAGAAATAAAACAGTTATTAGAAGCAATAGAAAACAGATATTAAGAAAGATTAAAAAAGCTAGAATATGCTTATCGGAGCTGTGAAAAAAATATAGAAATAAAATCACTGCATTTTAAATTAAACGAACATGAAAACAATAATAAATAAATGATTAAATCAATAGAAGATAACAATATAAAGATGTGTAAAGAAATAATACAAGAAAATAATGTAAAAACAAAACAAAAGTCATATGCTGATCTGCTGAAAGAAAAAGAGTTACCATATGGGCATATACCAGAAACAGTCTACCAGCCAAAAATTTTTGAACTTAATCCAACCCCATTTTTTTTTAATGGAGCATTAGAATAGATATCTAATTTTATAAATTTGTAAAAAAAAATTTATTTCGATGATGATTAATACAAAAATTATTACAAAATCCTACCATACCTCAGGTCTTTTAATGTTATACAAAAAAAGTGAAATTGTTTACGTGTTGATATCATTGATTTAGTATTAACATAGATGGTCCAATCGAAAGCCATATTGTTATTCACTCAATTCTCTTTAATTTTTGTAAAAAAAAATTTTTGTTTAATTTTTTGGAAACAGTAAAATTTGGTATCAAATGCCAGGTAAATGCGTTGTAGCGTGCGTAACGGAAAATACGGTTTTTTTTATATTGTGAGTAGAAATTTTTTTTTTTTTACAAATCATCTATAATTTAAATTTAAATTAATATCCAGCTCTTAAGAAAAAAAAAATTAAAATTCTACAATTAAAAACCAAAACATTACAGCATATTCATTTCTGTAGCGTGCGTAACGATTTGAGTACTTCCAAATTTTACAATAAAAATCTTTGCAATTTTTATTCTGTTTTCTTGTCACTACAACAAATTAAGTTGTAAAAAGCATCGATCTGTCTAAAACAAGAAGTAAATATTGGGCTGTCTTCGGAAATGCAGTATGCAAAGTATCATTAAAAAATCTGCGTGTATAATACAATGCATGTATTAAGTGGAACACTGGTTTGTGGAAAAATGTTTTGCAAATTTAGTTGGCAACAAATTAAGAACATTAGACATTGCCAATAATTTTACGTATGCGTTTAGGAAGTGTATGAATTTTTAATATACATTGCATACTGCATTTCCGAAGACAGCCTTGCTGAACAAAGTTAAGTGAAAACTTTTATTGTGAGCAGAGCAAAAACAATTTCGTTTACTTTGTTGGTACCATAGGTGTAAACGGTGAATTTCATGTTGTCTCGCCTTTGGTTTCGTTTGAATCATCTTCAATTATCTTTCAGTGTCAGTTTAGATTATCGGCATATTGGTACCACACAAAATTGTTTGCTTACAGTATAAGTTTTATTAATAGCAGTTGAAAAAATGAAGACAGGTGCAGAGCGTATTCGAAAATACCGCAAAAAAAATACAATCAAGTGAAAAATTAACACAAATAGAACGTGTAAAAAATGCGAAAAGAATGAAAATTTATCGAAAAAATCTTAAAGAAAAACTTAAAAAAACAAAATGCTATATCTAAGTTATTTTTATTTTCTGATGGCTGTGCAAGTCAATTTAAAAACAAATTCATTTTGAGTAGTATATCGTTTTATAAAGAAAAAATTCGATTTGACCCACTTTGAGTGGAATTTTTTTGCAACTGCTCGTGGAAAGGGTGCAGTAGACGGAATTGGAGCTGTCATAAAGAGAAAAATTTGGCAAATGGTGAAAGCTCAGAATATTGTTCTTGATAACACCCATGATTTTTTTAAATTGTCAAAAAATAATATAAGTGGTATTTTAATTTTATATGTAAGCAGTACATACATAAAAAATACAACTGGTTTTCTTTCGGAGAGATGGGCTATCGTTAAGAGCATTCCCGGCATTAAAAGCAACCATTATTTTTCATCACTTAAAGAAAATGTGCTCGAAATAGCACTAACGGCAGATTCATCAAAATATACAATTTATTTATAAACATATACATATACTACATTAATAAATTAATTTATAAACATAAAATATGAATTAAATAATGTTATTAAAAAAGAATATGAATTGTTTTGTTAAAATAAATACAATTGTTTTTATTTATATACCACTGGAAAAAATGTAGCGTGCGTAACGTAGCGTGCGTAACGCTGGGTTCACGGCTTGTGTAAAAAAACTACAACATTTTTTGGCTACAAGTAAGTTATTTTAGAATTCTCTTACATTCATCTTTCTTTTAAGTGTTTAATTTTTCTGTTTTATTATGCAAAATTTGCTAAAAATTACAAAATCATACCTCAACCTTCAAAGCTACTTCCATTTTTTGTAGCGTGCGTAACAATACCTTGAGATCAAATTTTTCGCAACTTATACCTGTTAAAAAAAATATTTTGATGACATTCGAAAGTACACTCAAATCCCACTAAACACTGTGTATAACTTGAAGGTATGTCTTTTGAAAGACCAACAAATTGTTATATTTCAATTCGAAAACGCGTACGAATGTAGCGTTCGTAACGCAGGATTTGCCCATATGTTGAGAAACAAATCCCACTAATTATAAAACCAAAAGCAAAATGCAGAAAAAACTAAAAAGGATTTGAACAGTAAGGTTAACCCAAGTAGTCTAAAAATAAAAAAGTTAGAAAATTAAAAAAACGGAACTGTGATAATACAAACCGAGAGTGAAAATGAACGCGAGAAAATAAAGGTAGCAATTATTATTATTATTATTATTATTATTTATTTAGTAGTATTTTTTAATACTTTATATTACAATTCACATAAATATCACACTTATATGCTATGCTCTAATAAACATTACAAGTTTCTTTCTAAATTGATAAAAATTTCTTTCAGTCTTTATGTAGTTTGGCAACTTGTGGTATATATTTAGCCCTTTGTAGAATAGCGTTGTCTGCCCTCTAGTAGTGTTTCCTGTTTGTAATCTGAAATCCATATCATTTCTCAAAGTATACGGTTGCGTTTCACCTACGTACTTCAGTTGCTCAGTTAAGTACTCAGGAGCGTCTCCTAACTTCATTCTATGAATAAAAATCATTGTATTTAATTCCAGTCTTTGGTGAATATTAAGCCATTTTAGTGATTCTAGCATAAATCTTATTGATGTATATCTGTTGCATATTAGTTGTTGTTGGGTGAAGCAGCCCAAGCCCCTCAGTTTTAATAGATTGTGAACACCAAATTTAAGATAAGAAAAAATTCATTTTATTTCAAATTTGTAGTGTTAAAATTCCTATAGAATTACAAAAATATTAATATAAAGAGTGATTTTTTTGCTATTATCTTTTTGGCAACACTAGTTTTGACAGCTCACGCACGTTTTGTATCTTGTGTCACTGTCAAACATCTTCAGTTTGGTCTATAATTTAATCATGAATCGTCTTACAAACGAACAACGCTTGCAAATTATTGAATTTTATTACCAAAATGCGTGCTCTGTTAAGAAAGTTCATAGCGCGCTTCTTCCATTTTATGGTCAGTTTAATCGACCTACTGAGGCTTCTATTCGGGCTATTGTAACAAAATTTGGAGTGAAGAGCAGCCAGAAGCATTGCAAGAGCTACCAATGCATCCACAAAAAACAACCGTTTGGTGCGGATTATGGGCTGGCGGCATCATTGGGCCGTATTTCTTCAAAGATGATGCGAATCACAACGTTACTGTGAATGGTGAGCGCTACCGTGCGATGATAACAAACTTTTTTTTGCCCAAAATGGAAGAGCTTGACTTGCATGACATGTGGTTTCAACAAGACGGTGCCACATGCCACACAGCACGCGAAACAATGGACCAATTGAGAGGCGAGTTCGGTGAACAGTTTATTTCACGCTTGGGACCAGTCAATTGGCCGCCCAGATCGTGCGATTTAACGCCTCTAGACTATTTTTTGTGGGGCTATGTTAAGGCTAATGTCTATAGGGACAAGCCCGCTTCGATTGACGCACTGGAAGCCAACATTGCCAACATTATTCGTGAGATACCGGCCGAAATGTTGGAAAGAGTATGCCAAAATTGGACTAAGCGGATGGATCATTTGAGGCGCAGCCGCGGCCAACATTTGCATGAAATAATCTTCAAACATTAAATTATATCGACCCAACTATCGATCCAAATAAATATTTCATGCATTTTTCTGAATTTTATGTGTTTTTTTTTTAAATTTCCGATAGTTTTTATAAAATCACCTTTTATATTGTACAATAAATTTTATTCAAGAGTTAAATTTACTTTTTTGGTAAAACTCGGAGCAAGCTTCAGTTTGACTTACAAATGTCATCAACTAATTAAGAAAGCCAGGAAGTTGACATTGGTTTGACTTCAGTTTGTCCTTCTTGACTTTGAAACATTGTAGTAAAATATGTAAAGTTGACAGTTGAATATAAAATGAAACATTGTAGTAAAGTAAGTAAAGTTGACAGTATTTAGTACATAAACAGATTTATACGGGGCGTTAGCAGTGGCGGCAACACTTCCCCACAGTAAGACGAAATATTTTTGACTTACTAAAGTTAATCAGCCACGTCCAACAAGGCTAACTTAGCAGCTGGCCTCTCCAAAACACCGCATGTGGTCATCACTTTGGCCTTTCGTACTTGACCATCATTAGCTTTGAATATTTCAATAATTTTTCCTCTAGGCCATACGTTCCTTGGATTAGATGGGTCGACTACAATCACCAGGTCTCCTACTTCTAGCGGTTTTACTTTTTCGTGCCATTTGGATCGGCATGTCAGCATTGGCATGTATTCAGCTAACCACCTTTTCCAGAACTTGTCAGCAAATAGCTGAGCCATTAAATAACTTTGTCGCAGTACTACACCTGTATCTTCAAATAATGCCAGTGGTTTTATGCCGCTAGAGCTTCCAATAAGAAATGATTTGGGGTGAGAGCTTCCGTATTTTCGCTATCGATAGGAATATATGTAAGAGGGCGAGAGTTTATTATGTTTTCAATTTCGGCCATCATATTTCTAAGGACCTCATCGTTGGGGCAACCCCCACTCGAAATCTTATACAAAGCACTTTTTACTGATCTCACCATTCGCTCCCACGCTCCTCCCATATGTGGAGCCGCAGGTGGGTTAAAGTTCCATTTAGTTGTGGAAGTTATAAAGCTTCGAACCAATGTGTTCGTGTCAATTTCTTTTAAGGCTTGTTTCAATTCACGATCGGCGCTAACTAAATTTGTTCCCCGATCGCTAAAAAATTCCCTAGGTGTTCCTCTTCTGGCTGTAAAATTTCTGATAGCCATGATGCATGAGTGGGTATTAAGTGAATGCACAATCTATATGAACAGCCCTAATGGTTAGGCATGTAAAGAGTGCTCCATATCTTTTTTCCTTGTGTCTGTTTACTATCACGAACATGGGACCAAAATAGTCGACTCCTGTAAACGTAAATGGGGCACAATAAGCTGAAAGTCGAGCTCGAGGTAGTTGTGCCATTTGCGGTATTTTTGGCATGGCATTCTTTACAGTACACATTTGGCATCGTTTTATAACGGATTTAAAAATTGTTCTTAGTTGGGGTATATAATATTTTTGGCGCATTTTATTTATGGCAGTTTCACTATTTATGTGATAAAATTTAAAATGATAGTTTAAAATCAAAAGTTGTGTAAGATAGCTATATTTTGGTAAGATGGCTGGATTCGTTGTTTCGTGTGTTAATATATTAACGTTGCCAATACGGCTATTTATTCTTAAAATCTGGTTTTCATCTAATATAGGTGATGACATTCGAAAGTACACTCAAATCCCACTAAACACTGTGTATAACTTGAAGGTATGTCTTTTGAAAGACCAACAAATTGTTATATTTCAATTCGAAAACGCGTACGAATGTAGCGTTCGTAACGCAGGATTTGCCCATATGTTGAGAAACAAATCCCACTAATTATAAAACCAAAAGCAAAATGCAGAAAAAACTAAAAAGGATTTGAACAGTAAGGTTAACCCAAGTAGTCTAAAAATAAAAAAGTTAGAAAATTAAAAAAACGGAACTGTGATAATACAAACCGAGAGTGAAAATGAACGCGAGAAAATAAAGGTAGCAATTATTATTATTATTATTATTATTATTTATTTAGTAGTATTTTTTAATACTTTATATTACAATTCACATAAATATCACACTTATATGCTATGCTCTAATAAACATTACAAGTTTCTTTCTAAATTGATAAAAATTTCTTTCAGTCTTTATGTAGTTTGGCAACTTGTGGTATATATTTAGCCCTTTGTAGAATAGCGTTGTCTGCCCTCTAGTAGTGTTTCCTGTTTGTAATCTGAAATCCATATCATTTCTCAAAGTATACGGTTGCGTTTCACCTACGTACTTCAGTTGCTCAGTTAAGTACTCAGGAGCGTCTCCTAACTTCATTCTATGAATAAAAATCATTGTATTTAATTCCAGTCTTTGGTGAATATTAAGCCATTTTAGTGATTCTAGCATAAATCTTATTGATGTATATCTGTTGCATATTAGTTGTTGTTGGGTGAAGCAGCCCAAGCCCCTCAGTTTTAATAGATTGTGAACACCAAATTTAAGATAAGAAAAAATTCATTTTATTTCAAATTTGTAGTGTTAAAATTCCTATAGAATTACAAAAATATTAATATAAAGAGTGATTTTTTTGCTATTATCTTTTTGGCAACACTAGTTTTGACAGCTCACGCACGTTTTGTATCTTGTGTCACTGTCAAACATCTTCAGTTTGGTCTATAATTTAATCATGAATCGTCTTACAAACGAACAACGCTTGCAAATTATTGAATTTTATTACCAAAATGCGTGCTCTGTTAAGAAAGTTCATAGCGCGCTTCTTCCATTTTATGGTCAGTTTAATCGACCTACTGAGGCTTCTATTCGGGCTATTGTAACAAAATTTGGAGTGAAGAGCAGCCAGAAGCATTGCAAGAGCTACCAATGCATCCACAAAAAACAACCGTTTGGTGCGGATTATGGGCTGGCGGCATCATTGGGCCGTATTTCTTCAAAGATGATGCGAATCACAACGTTACTGTGAATGGTGAGCGCTACCGTGCGATGATAACAAACTTTTTTTTGCCCAAAATGGAAGAGCTTGACTTGCATGACATGTGGTTTCAACAAGACGGTGCCACATGCCACACAGCACGCGAAACAATGGACCAATTGAGAGGCGAGTTCGGTGAACAGTTTATTTCACGCTTGGGACCAGTCAATTGGCCGCCCAGATCGTGCGATTTAACGCCTCTAGACTATTTTTTGTGGGGCTATGTTAAGGCTAATGTCTATAGGGACAAGCCCGCTTCGATTGACGCACTGGAAGCCAACATTGCCAACATTATTCGTGAGATACCGGCCGAAATGTTGGAAAGAGTATGCCAAAATTGGACTAAGCGGATGGATCATTTGAGGCGCAGCCGCGGCCAACATTTGCATGAAATAATCTTCAAACATTAAATTATATCGACCCAACTATCGATCCAAATAAATATTTCATGCATTTTTCTGAATTTTATGTGTTTTTTTTTTAAATTTCCGATAGTTTTTATAAAATCACCTTTTATATTGTACAATAAATTTTATTCAAGAGTTAAATTTACTTTTTTGGTAAAACTCGGAGCAAGCTTCAGTTTGACTTACAAATGTCATCAACTAATTAAGAAAGCCAGGAAGTTGACATTGGTTTGACTTCAGTTTGTCCTTCTTGACTTTGAAACATTGTAGTAAAATATGTAAAGTTGACAGTTGAATATAAAATGAAACATTGTAGTAAAGTAAGTAAAGTTGACAGTATTTAGTACATAAACAGATTTATACGGGGCGTTAGCAGTGGCGGCAACACTTCCCCACAGTAAGACGAAATATTTTTGACTTACTAAAGTTAATCAGCCACGTCCAACAAGGCTAACTTAGCAGCTGGCCTCTCCAAAACACCGCATGTGGTCATCACTTTGGCCTTTCGTACTTGACCATCATTAGCTTTGAATATTTCAATAATTTTTCCTCTAGGCCATACGTTCCTTGGATTAGATGGGTCGACTACAATCACCAGGTCTCCTACTTCTAGCGGTTTTACTTTTTCGTGCCACTTGGATCGGCATGTCAGCGTTGGCATGTATTCAGCTAACCACCTTTTCCAGAACTTGTCAGCAAATAGCTGAGCCATTAAATAACTTTGTCGCAGTACTACACCTGTATCTTCAAATAATGCCAGTGGTTTTATGCCGCTAGAGCTTCCTACTAAGAAATGATTTGGGGTGAGAGCTTCCGTATTTTCGCTATCGATAGGAATATATGTAAGAGGGCGAGAGTTTATTATGTTTTCAATTTCGGCCATCATATTTCTAAGGACCTCATCGTTGGGGCAACCCCCACTCGAAATCTTATACAAAGCACTTTTTACTGATCTCACCATTCGCTCCCACGCTCCTCCCATATGTGGAGCCGCAGGTGGGTTAAAGTTCCATTTAGTTGTGGAAGTTATAAAGCTTCGAACCAATGTGTTCGTGTCAATTTCTTTTAAGGCTTGTTTCAATTCACGATCGGCGCTAACTAAATTTGTTCCCCGATCGCTAAAAAATTCCCTAGGTGTTCCTCTTCTGGCTGTAAAATTTCTGATAGCCATGATGCATGAGTGGGTATTAAGTGAATGCACAATCTATATGAACAGCCCTAATGGTTAGGCATGTAAAGAGTGCTCCATATCTTTTTTCCTTGTGTCTGTTTACTATCACGAACATGGGACCAAAATAGTCGACTCCTGTAAACGTAAATGGGGCACAATAAGCTGAAAGTCGAGCTCGAGGTAGTTGTGCCATTTGCGGTATTTTTGGCATGGCATTCTTTACAGTACACATTTGGCATCGTTTTATAACGGATTTAAAAATTGTTCTTAGTTGGGGTATATAATATTTTTGGCGCATTTCATTTATGGCAGTTTCACTATTTATGTGATAAAATTTAAAATGATAGTTTAAAATCAAAAGTTGTGTAAGATAGCTATATTTTGGTAAGATGGCTGGATTCGTTGTTTCGTGTGTTAATATATTAACGTTGCCAATACGGCTATTTATTCTTAAAATCTGGTTTTCATCTAATATAGGTGAAAGTCTATAAATAGAACTAGATTTCGATACCGGTCTTCCTTGTTTGAGTGATCTGATTTCGTCGGTAAAAAACTCCATTTGTGTTTCTCTTAATATCACAAATTCTGCAAGCTGAAGTTCGTCTGACGTAAGTTCTTTTACCAATTGATTTTTCTTTAATTTATTTCTTATAAAATTGTAATACTTTACAACATAAGCAATAGCTCTTAGTAATCTAGCCCACCTTGAAAAACGTTTCAAATTCACCAATGTTGTGGCACTCTTGATTAATAAGCACGTATGCTTAATTTCTATTTCCGTACATACTTCCTCTTTTCTGTCAGCTGGCCATGATTTCATAGGAAGCTTCAAAAAATCGGGCCCCTGAAACCATCTGCTAGATTCATCTAAATTGAAGTTTGCCAACCACGTTGTGGCATCATCGGCTACATTACTTTTACTGGGAATCCATCGCCATTCTTTAATTTCTGTCAAATCTAAAATTTCGCTTACCCGAACGGCTACGAATTGGTGATACTTTCTGTGATCAGAACGAATCCAACTTAAAACAGTTCTGGAATCTGTCCAAAATATCTTTGAATGTATTTTAATAGCATGATTTTGTATTATATTCTTTGCAAAACGAGATCCAATGAGAGCGGCCATTAACTCTAATCTTGGTATCGAAGCTAATTTTAATGGCGATACGCGCGTTTTTGAGCCGATCAGTGATATAACCACATCCGTAAAATTGCTTACTCTTAAGTACGAAACAGCTGCGTATCCGTTTTCACTAGCGTCAACAAAAGTGTGAAGCTGTACATCGGCGTTTAAATAATTTGGGATAAATTTCAAGTAGCACCTTGTAAGTTTTACATTTTTTATTTTTGGTAATAAGGACAGCCATTTTTTCCATTTTTCACCTTGAAGAGCTAGGATATGTTCATCCCATCCAACACCACTTCTCCATATCTCTTGCAGCGTTATTTTTAGATACATTAGAAAGTGTCCTAATAGACCCAGGGGATCGTAAATGCTCATAAGTATTTTTAGAATCTGTCTTTTAGTAGGTTCCTTTTTCCCTAAAAAGAGTTCACTTTCCAAAATCGATGTCGAAATTTTAAAAGTTATACTGTCATCTGTACATTGCCAAAATATGCCCAGGACTTTTTCTGAATCCATTTCACCTCCAATATTAAGCTTTTTACCCTGGGATCTATTTGCGTTCAGGTATTCTAAGACATCATTATTATTTGAAACCCAATTTCTAAGATTAAATCCGGCTAAGCTATGGATATGACGGACTTCAGTAGCGAGTTTAATGGCTTCTGCTGTAGTATCAGTTGAAAAGAGAAAATCATCAACGTAATGATTTTTTTCGATCGCGTCTGCTGCCTCCGGATACATATTTTTATATTTAGAAGCATTAAGATTTTTAATATATTGAGATATGCAAGGTGAACATGATGCACCGAAAGTCATAACGTTCATAACATAGACGTCAGGGTCCCTTGTCGTATCACAACCGCGCCATAAAAATCTTTGTGCATGGCGATCTGCTTCTCTAATATATATTCTATGAAACATTTGCTCTATGTCGGCAGAAAATGCAATTCTCTTCTCTCGAAATTTAAAAAGTATACTGGGAAGTGAAACAAGTAGGTCTGGTCCTTTTAAAAGAGCTGAGTTCAGAGACACTCCGTGCGACTTAGCTGCAGCATCCCAAACAATTCGTACTTTATTTGGTTTATTTTTATTAAAAACGGAAAAAATCGGCAAATACCAAATGGGTGTTTTAGCTTGAGTATAGTTGGTAAGTTTTGTAATATAACTCTTTTCTAAATATTCATTTATAGTTATCTCAAAGGTATTAATAAGTTCAGGTTTTTTTTGTAGGCTTTTTTCCAAGCAAATCAATCTTTTCTTTGCCATTGTATAGCTTTCGGGGAGTTGAATGTCATCACACCGCCACAGAAGAGCAGTCTCATAACGACCATTAGGTGTTTGGATAGTATATTTATCCATAAGATCTATAGCTCGTTGCTCATCCTTACCAAGAGCTGCAGCTGAGCCAGTTATACCGGCATTATAAATATATGTGAACACAGATGAAATTTTCCTTGCACCTCTCTCCACTTACATTGCCGCATAAAAACCATCCAAGACGGGTAGATACAGCGGTGGGCTCTCCTTTGTGTCCTTCCTTAACAACGTTAGGTATGCACAAATTAAGGTTGTTTAAGCCCAACAAAATTTCTGGTACAGCATTTGTATAACTTTCGATTGGCAAATTTCTCAAATGTGGAAATTGTTTACTCAATTTGTTATAGTCTATACTTTGCGTTGGTAGTAATAAATGTTTAACTGAGCGGACTTCTGCAAAATATTTTTTATGGTTTGGTCCAGATAATTTAACTGAGACTCTTTTCGATGATTCTTCATTACTTTGCATATTGTTGGTCCACTTTAAACATAATGGATCTGACTCCCCGTCTATTTTTAATTCTGTTAACAATCTTTCATTAATAAGGCTTACTGAAGAACCTTCATCTATGAAAGCGAAAGTATTTACACATTTATTACTCTGCCCGAAAATTGTAATTGGCAAAATTTTAAAATACACTTCATTGAACATACTCCTCTGTACATTTACATTAAAAGTTTGATTAGCATTGCTGTTGTTCATAGCTGACATTTCTTTTCTGATAAACCTATTCTCTGTTTTATGCAAGAGAGGGTTGTGTTTAATTTTACAGTTTTCTACACCGCATATAATATCATTCTTACAGAATCCATTGTGTTGATGCAGACATAATTTACATAGTTTACATTCTCTCACTATGTTCCATCTTTCATTTCGATCAGCTGATAAAAATCTTTCACAATTATTAACAGTTGGACAATCATTGTTACATACTACACAATTCTTTTTTTAAGAGTGTGCAAGTATGTGTGTATATTTTGTTTTGTTTCGTATAGGTTGTTCTGTTAAGACATAACTTTTCTCTGTTATATTAATGCTGCTAGCAGATACGCCAACGTCGAATATCCAATCAGCAAATACAGACAGATTTGCCCTTTTGTTTTCTCTCATCAACTTCATCTTAAACGTACCCCAATTAAGCTGCAAATCTGGTGTCAATTTTATTATTAATTCTTGTAAAAGTGAGGAGTTGTTTAATTCTTCATACAAACCACAAGCTTCTATTACTGTTTTTAGACCTTTTACTTCAATAGCGAAACTGGTAATTGATTCCAATTTGTTTACATTTACAGAAGGGAATGATTTTATTTTACCTTTTATAGCATTCAGTATTTTTTCTGGCTGTCCGAAAAGAAGTTTGAGTGTTGATACTGCTGTCGATATGCAAGATGGATGTATAAGAATATGTTGTACTGATTTTAAAGCCTCACCCCGAAGAGCCTTTTGAAGTCTTACTAAATTTTCAGCGTCTGTTAGTCCACATACGGAAGTAGACCAATCATACGTAGAAATGAACAATGGCCATTCTTCGGGATTACCTGAAAAAATTGGAAGCTCCTTGGGGACGGTTTGCCTTGCGTTTATTTGTTGCGCTGTAAGATGTGACTGAGTACTACTAGCAAAATTATCGGTGGCAAATGTTGGCCTGGTGAAGTATGTTTGCTGACCTGACTGGTATTGTGGGTTCGGAGGAAGATAATATTCAGCTCTGCTTGTATTATTCGCTGCAGAGAAATTATTTATTGAGTTAACATTTAATGGATTATTTTGTGTAAATAAATTGTTGCTTATCGATTGACAAGCATTATTGTTATTAAAATATGTAGAAGTGGTTAATATTGGTTGATTGGCTATAGTGTATATTAAATTTGAGGTTATGTTCTCATTTATTGCCGTGGTGGTTGTATTTTGATTTGATTGTGTCAGCAGCATGCGGGTATCATCTTGTAGAGGTTGATTACTGTTTTGATTTGCAGACGTATTTGGTATTGAAGCAAGCGAAGCTATGATAGGATCCTCGTTTGATGTAGGATGGGTTGAGGCTCTTTCGTCTTCTTGTGCATGTTCTAAAATTTGATATCTTTTTCGTAGAAACTCTTTTTCTAGAAGCCTTTCTTCTTCTAGCTTTTGAAGTTCTAGTTGCCTTTTAGGATTGATTGCCCTATATGTATCTGAAACATGGCCTCTTTTACTACAATCCGAAACAGGTGACAACGATCGTGCGTTCATTATACATTCGTTACAATACCAAGTCTCATTAACATTTGTTATATTGGCGCATTGAAGATGATATGTTTCGCGACAGGTCCTACATTTTATGATGTCAGCATCTGCATGTTGATTACAAGCTTGACAAATTTCTGGGCGGTTAACAATAGCCGGATCTTGTAGGTCTATTAGTTGACTTTGTAAGATTGACGAATCCATTTTAGAGTACTTACGCTTTTGTTATTAGGATGTAGCTAAATAGCTAAATTTAGGCTTAATGTGAAGTGGAGCTTATTTTTTTTTTTTTTTTTTTTTTTTTTTTTTTTTTTTTTTTATAGCATCGACATAAAGCAAAAAAGAATTTTAATGTTGTTGGGTGAAGCAGCCCAAGCCCTTAAGTTTTAATAGATTGTGAACACCAAATTTAAGATAAGAAAAAATTCATTTTTTTTCAAATTTGTAGTGTTAAAATTCCTATAGAATTACAAAAATATTAATATATATTGTACAACAAATTTTATTCAAGAGTTAAATTTACTTTTTTGGTAAAACTCGGAGCAAGCTTCAGTTTGACTTACAAATGTCATCAACTAATTAAGAAAGCCAGGAAGTTGACATTGGTTTGACTTCAGTTTGTCCTTCTTGACTTTGAAACATTGTAGTAAAATATGTAAAGTTGACAGTTGAATATAAAATGAAACATTGTAGTAAAGTAAGTAAAGTTGACAGTATTTAGTACATAAACAGATTTATACGGGGCGTTAGCAGTGGCGGCAGCATAGTATTACCCTCATCGCCTTGTTTTGCAGCTTCTGCAATCTATTAATTTGTTGTTCAGTGCAGCATGTATATATTATGGTTGATCCAAATTCAAAATGGGGCTTTATAATTGTATTATATATTGTTATTGCTGTTATTATCGATACTCTTTTCCGGATTCTTTTGAAGAAACCAATTTTTTTTCCAATTTTTTTACTTATGTATTCAATGTGTTCTTTTAGCTTAAGTTCTTTATCTATTATGAATCCTAGATATTTAATATTATTAACTTTTTCTATATTAACATTATTTATTATTAATGGTATATTGGTGACCATATTAATTTCAATTAATTTTGTTTTGCTTTCATTTAATTTAAGTTTATTCATTTGTAACCATATATTTATATTGTTTATATCTGATTTTATATTTGCATAACACTGCTCACTTGTTCTTTCCTCAGTAAATACTAGTGTATCATCTGCATATAAAACAATTTCAGATTTCTCCACCACATTCACCATATCGTTTATGTAAATTATAAATAGTATTGCCCCCAGTATCGAACCTTGAGGGACACCATAAATATTCTCTATTGCATTGGATTCTATATTGTTAACTTTTGTTACTTGTCTGCGATTAGACAAATACGTTCTAAACCAGTTCAATTCTTTATTCTCCACTCCATATTTATAAAGTTTTTGTAAAAGGATGTCTCTGTCGACCGTTTCAAATGCTCTTTTGAAATCTAGAAAAATTGCCAAAATCTTATTACCCCGTTTCATGCTTTTCCATCTATTTATCACATAGTTGATTGTTGTTTCACATGAGAACTCCTTTCTATAACCCGATTGATTTTTCACTATTATTTTGTGCTGTTCTAAGTATTCTAATAATTGGTTTTTAACAATCTTTTCTAGTATTTTTTCGCAGATATTCCATTCGTTTATTGGGCGGAATTCTTCACATTTTTTAGTGTTTCTGCTCTTTTCGATTGGAGTTACCATTGATTCCTTCCATTTTTGTGGGAAAACTCCAGTTTGCAGTGAGTTATTGATTATATTAAGTAATTTATTACCTACAATGCTCCAATTATTCATTATAATGCTGATTGAAAGTTTTTTGTAATCTGGCTTTTTCTGCATGGTTTTACATATATTATATAGTTCCACTAACGATATTGCACGGAAAATAAATTTATGATTTACCACTTGTATGTTACTTTCATATTGCACATTTTCGATTGATTTTCTTATCTCAGCTATACTAGTTACAAAATATTTATTAAAATTTTCAGCGATTCTTAAGCTGTCCGTGAAGACTTTTGATTCGAATGCTACATCTTTAATTACGTGCCTAATCTTTCCTAGCACCAGTGCTTTTATTTGAAACCACATTTCTTTTTGATTATTCGCACTTGTTATTTTACGATTTATGTAACTGTTTTTTTCATTTTCTATTTTAATTTTGTATTTATTTCTAATTGTTTTATAATCTTCTCATGTCTCTGAAGTATTCATTCTCAGAGCTCTCTGATATTTAACAATCTTGTCTCTTTTTAACTGTCTAAGTTCGTTATTAAACCAATTAATTTTGGTGCCTTTATATTCTCTATATCGATAGGTGAATTTTTGTATAGTATTTTCAAAGCATTGATCAAAGTTGTACACATATTGATTTAAATCATTTATATTATTTTGTATCATTATTGCACTTAGTTCTCTTGTAAATCTATTTTTATTATATTTAAACCGGTAATTTTCTTTATTATGCGATTCAAATTCTTCCCTTTCTTTTTCGATAATAATATCAATCGATTCATGATCAGCTATTTTATTATTTACAGTAACTTTCGCTGTAACTTTTTCACTGTTTGTTATAATATAATTTAAAGAGTAATTTTTTTGCTATTATCTTTTTGGCAACACTAGTTTTGACAGCTCACGCACGTTTTGTATCTTGTGTCACTGTCAAACATCTTCAGTTTGGTCTATAATTTAATCATGAATCGTCTTACAAACGAACAACGCTTGCAAATTATTGAATTTTATTACCAAAATGCTTGCTCTGTTAAAAAAGTTCATCGAGCGCTTCTTCCATTTTATGGTCAGTTTAATCGGCCTACTGAGGCTTCTATTCGGGCTATTGTAACAAAATTTCGCACCAAATTTACATTGTTGGACATTAAACCACCAACACGCTTACGTAAAGTGCGAACTGAAGAAAATATCGCAGCCGTATCGGCCAGTGTTGGTGATGACCGTGAATTATCGATTCGGCGGCGTTCGCAGCAATTGGGCCTCTGTTACTCCACTACGTGGAAAATTTTGCGGAAGGATTTGGGTGTGAAGACTTATAAGATACAACTGGTGCAAGAATTGAAGCCAAACGACCTACCACAACGCCAAATTTTTGGTGAATGGGCTCTTGAAAAGTTAGATGAAGATCCACTTTTTTATCGAAGAATTGTGTTCAGCGACGAGGCTCATTTCTGGTTGAATGGATACGTGAACAAGCAAAACTGCCGTATTTGGAGTGAAGAGCAGCCAGAAGCATTGCAAGAGCTACCAATGCATCCACAAAAAACAACCGTTTGGTGCGGATTATGGGCTGGCGGCATCATTGGGCCGTATTTCTTCACGCTTGGGACCAGTCAATTGGCCGCCCAGATCGTGCGATTTAACGCCTCTAGACTATTTTTTGTGGGGCTATGTTAAGGCTAATGTCTATAGGGACAAGCCCGCTTCGATTGACGCACTGGAAGCCAACATTGCCAACATTATTCGTGAGATACCGGCCGAAATGTTGGAAAGAGTATGCCAAAATTGGACTAAGCGGATGGACCATTTGAGGCGCAGCCGCGGCCAACATTTGCATGAAATAATCTTCAAACATTAAATTATATCGACCCAACTATCGATCCAAATAAATATTTCATGCATTTTTCTGAATTTTATGTGTTTTTTTTTTTTTAAATTTCGGATAGTTCTTATAAAATCACCTTTTATTAACGTTTTGGAACTTTGTGTTATTCTTGTGTACTCTTTCATAATTTGCTTTAAGCCATTATCATGTAATGTGCTCGCTATTTTTTCTTTATAGAAGTCCCCATTGCAATTTATGTTAAAATCTCCAGCAATTATTACTTCATTGCTCCTCTCACATACTTCATCAACGAACTCGCTGAATGCTTCGCAAAATTCCGCTTTAGGACCACTCGGTGATCTGTATACTATTATAATAATAAAGTTAAATTTTCCATGCCTCGCTATGTATGCATCAATCCAATATTCTGATTCTTTTACACATTCTTTAATTTTGTTCAAATTCCAATTTTTTTTATATATATTATTACTCCTCCTGTTTTTGTTGATTCAGATAGTAGGTAATGTTGTTGATAATTTTTAATTTCAATTTCTTTTTCTTCCACGTTTGCTGTTTGATGAGTTTCGGTTAATATTATAAATTCGGGTTCAACATTTTGGGCTATTATTTCTATTTGACTAAAATTATTTATTAATCCTTGAATATTACTGTATAGACCCTTTATATTCGCTCGTTGCTAGACATTTAGTCCTCTTCTTTTCTTTTTTATATTTAGTTTATTCTGATACACTGGGCAGTCTCTATTGTTCGTTGCGTGATTTTTATCCAATGCTAGGTTTAGTCGATTATTTTCCTAATGCAGTTTATACATTTCTGTATTATTTCATTATTACATTCTTTGCTCTTATGTTTTCCATGGCATTTGTAACACACTTCATTATTTTTACATTCTGAGGATTTATGGTTGAATCCTAAACATTTAATGCATTTCATCACCATTGTACCATCGAATTCAAGAAGAGATGAGTGATGGATATGATATAAAAGTACCAAATCCAATCGGAAGGGAAGTAATTATCTCAGATATGAGTTTTGATCATAAAAAAATGATTTATTGATGAAAGTTAAAAGTCAAAACCCGGAAGTAAAAGATTTAGAAATAAATATCTTGAAAATAATGAATTTAAAAAGAATAATAGAATAATATATAATGCAAAATTACAGGTAGACAATGAATCATACAACAAAATAATGAAAAATCAGAAAATAAATGTAGGATGGGAAAAATGTAGAGTGTATGATGGCACGGAATTAATACAATGTTTTAAATGTAAAGGATTTAATCATAAGGCAAACCAATGCAGAAATGAAGAAATATGTTTCATATGTCATGGTAAACATAAAAGTAGTGAGTGTAATAAAGACATAATACAGAAATGTATAAACTGTGTTCGCAATAATAAGAAACTAAACCTAAACATTGATGAAAATCATTACACAAATAGTAGGCAATGTCCGGTGTAATAAAATAAGCTTACCTTTAAAAACACACAAACAGGATTAAAGATTTAACAATTACAGTATATTCATGGCATTTATACAAACATACAGATATAAACGAATCTGAAGTGATGATTACAAATTATGAACAAATTATTACTAGATCTAACTCCAAGAGAACTGGTGGAGTTAGTATATACTTTAAAGAACATTGGAAAACTCCAAAAATTTTTGAAAAGGCTAAATACAATAAATATTGGCTATGTGCGAGCAGTAATAAATATAAAACAATAAAATTTATAATTATGGCTGTATACAGATCTCCTAGCTGTAGTGAAGTAGAATTTTGTGAAGTTTTTGAAGAAATAGTAGAAGACCTTGTTGAAAGGAACTGAGTTAATTATAGTGGGAGATTTTAATATAGACTGGATGAAAGAAAGTGTACAAAACAAGAATAAAAAATATATTGAATAACAATTTCTTAAAACAAATCGTGAAAAATTACACAAGAATTAAGCAAAGATCAAAAACAACAATAGATTATGTCATAACAAATATTAATAATATGAAGACTAAATTAAATGATTTTAACTCTTTCAGGGGGCACTACCAGAATTAAATAAAAATTAAACAAACTTTTTATTTTCATTTATTTATTGTTAATTTTTTATTGAAAAAACAAATATAAAAAGATTTAATCCTTTCAGGATTAAACGTAAGAATATGGTAAAACATATATACCACCGCCCTTTTTTACTTATCAAATTCAGTAAAACAAAATCTTATTTTGCTAAGGCAAAGTAGAACGTTGCAAGTAGAGCACATCGAATTAGTCCTTCTTTGGTGTCCTTGAACACTACAGTGAGCACATCTACGTAGTGTAGTTCTAATTGGTTGATGCGATGTTGCAGTTCTCAAATTTGGGTCAACGTATGGTTTGTGTTGTTTTACACGAACTTTTGCTAATTTTTTTGTAGAGGTGGTCGCTTGTTCATTTGATTCTGCTTGACACAGGATATATTCAGTTTAAAATCATTTAATGGTGATTGATACCCGTTAGATTTAGATATAATAAAGGCATTCACAACTGCCACATCCAAAAAATGAAGAAAAAATTCGGTGCCACCACTTTCTACTTTTCCTATCCAGCTCATAGTATTTTTTTAGCTGATCTAGCTTATCAACACTATTCATATTTATATTGTAGTTATAAATAATGTCAGGTTTATTAATTTGTTTTACAGTTCCGTCTATTTGGCGTTGGTTTACACTGACAAACTTTTTTGGATCGTTAAAGTTTGATAAGGCTGTTACCGCTCTTTTATCTATGCACTTCATAAAAAGCAAGCCAGTATCACTAACCTGCCAGTCATTTTCACCTCTTTTTAGATCTTTATCTGACTTTATCATATGTGGAAGGAATTTTCGCGACTGTCGCACCGTTCCGCAAGCGTATATTGCATTTTTTTTTAGTTATAGGAGCAAGTTCTAGGAAGTGAAAAAGTTGTCGAAAAATACTTTGTGATTTTTTCCACCAAAATCAGAGGTCAGATCTAAAACAACTCTCTCACCAAGACTTTTTTCAACTAGGTTACCCTTTTTTTTTTTTTTTTTTACGTCTCAAAACGATGCACAAAACCACTGTTGTCACGCAGCATCCAAGTTTTGAAACCTCTTTTTATTGGTTTTTTTTTGGCATGTACTGAGTTAGTGTTGATCTACCTACATGAGCATTTACAGTAAATACAATAGCTTATACACACAACATCATATGTTACATAAAAGGTGATTTTATAAGAACTATCGGAAATTTAAAAAAAAAAAAACACATAAAATTCAGAAAAATGCATGAAATATTTATTTGGATCGATAGTTGGGTCGATATAATTTAATGTTTGAAGATTATTTCATGCAAATGTTGGCCGCGGCTGCGCCTCAAATGGTCCATCCGCTTAGTCCAATTTTGGCATACTCTTTCCAACATTTCGGCCGGTATCTCACGAATAATGTTGGCAATGTTGGCTTCCAGTGCGTCAATCGAAGCGGGCTTGTCCCTATAGACATTAGCCTTAACATAGCCCCACAAAAAATAGTCTAGAGGCGTTAAATCGCACGATCTGGGCGGCCAATTGACTGGTCCCAAGCGTGAAATAAACTGTTCATCGAACTCGCCTCTCAATTGGTCCATTGTTTCGCGTGCTGTGTGGCATGTGGCACCGTCTTGTTGAAACCACATGTCATGCAAGTCAAGCTCTTCCATTTTGGGCAAAAAAAAGTTTGTTATCATCGCACGGTAGCGCTCACCATTCACAGAAACGTTGTGATTCGCATCATCTTTGAAGAAATACGGCCCAATGATGCCGCCAGCCCATAATCCGCACCAAACGGTTGTTTTTTGTGGATGCATTGGTAGCTCTTGCAATGCTTCTGGCTGCTCTTCACTCCAAATTTTGTTACAATAGCCCGAATAGAAGCCTCAGTAGGTCGATTAAACTGACCATAAAATGGAAGAAGCGCGCTATGAACTTTCTTAACAGAGCACGCATTTTGGTAATAAAATTCAATAATTTGCAAGCGTTGTTCGTTTGTAAGACGATTCATGATTAAATTATAGACCAAACTGAAGATGTTTGACAGTGACACAAGATACAAAACGTGCGTGAGCTGTCAAAACTAGTGTTGCCAAAAAGATAATAGCAAAAAAATCACTCTTTAGTATTTATGTTTATAATTATCTTTGAATCTGATCATTGATTCATCTACCGCTAGATACTCGTCCGCATTGTATGTAACTTTGAATCTTTCCTTCAACATTTCTAAGAACGGTTGAACTTTATATAGTTTATTAAACGTTGGTGACCCCTTTTTTGGCATTATAGAAGAATCATTCAAATGAATATTGCTCAAAAGGCAATCGAAGCTTTTTATAGGCATTATACTAGATATATAGTCTCATTTCTCTTTAATTCCTCATAAAAAATCAATGCTTATGCTGCGCCACAGCTTAACAAGAGAAATACTTAAAAATTTTGTACAATAATTTCTCTTGTTTACGAGTATGTGTGCATGTGCTCTTGAGAAAAATTTTTTATTTGTTTTGATTATTTGGTCTAATATTTATTTAATATCAAAACTATGTCAAGTGACCACAGGACAAATGTTTTGCCCCTATTTGTAGGCTGTTTGTACAAATAAAGACCAGCAAATAAATGTTCGTAATGTGCCCACAAATAAAACTTAGTACTAATATATAAAAAGTTTGGGCAAATAAAGGGTGTTTTTTTTATAGACGTATAGAACGTTAAATTGCAATAAAACAACGATGGATTATTCGATTGACATGAATTTTATTTATCCGAAAGATAATCTTATGGCATTACATTTTAAATATGATTTCTGGCATATGACCGCCACGGCTGGCTCGGATGTAGTCCAATCTGGACGTCCAATTTTCGATGACTTTTTCCAACATTTGTGGCCGTATATCGGCATTAACACGGCGAATGTTGTCTTCCAAATGGTAAAGCGTTTGTGGCTTATCCGCATAGACCAATGACTTTACATAGCCCCACAGAAAGTAGTCTAGCGGTGTTAAATCACAAGATCTTGGAGGCCAATTTACAGGTCCAAAATGTGAAATTAGGCGGTCACCAAACGTGTCTTTCAATAAATCGATTGTGGCACGAGCTGTGTGACATGTTGCGCCGTCTTGTTGGAACCACAACTCCTGGACATCATGGTTGTTCAATTCAGGAATGAAAAAGTTAGTAATCATGGCTCTATACCGATCACCATTGACTGTAACGTTCTGGCCATCATCGTTTTTGAAGAAGTACGGACCAATGATTCCACCAGCCCATAAAGCGCACCAAACAGTCAGTTTTTCTGGATGTAACGGTGTTTCGACATACACTTGAGGATTAGCTTCACTCCAAATGCGGCAGTTTTGTTTGTTGACGTAGCCATTCAACCAGAAATGCGCTTCATCGCTAAACAAAATTCGCTTACGAAAATCGGCAACAGCGGCAATGTCGTTTTGGGCCCATTCGACGAATCTACGCCTCTCTTGATGATCGTTTGGCTTCAATTCTTGCACGGGTTGGATTTTGTAAGCACGCAAACCAAGATCCTTTCGCAAAATCTTCCATAAAGTGGATGGACACAGATCCAATTCTTGTGCTCGATGGCGGATAGACTCATTCGGGTCTATCTCAATGTTACGCTCTACAGCAGCAATAGCTTCTTCTGTACGCACCGTACGGCGTCTCTGGGGATGCGAGTTATCAATAAGAGTAAACGTGGTGCGAAAACGTTCCATGGTTAATCGAATTAACTGCTCTGATGGACGATGTGCGCGATACGTATTCCGCACAGAACCATTATTTTCGAAATAAAATTGCACTATTTGCAAGCGTTGTTCAGGCGTGAGTCTATTCATGATGAATTGCCAAACCAAACTGAGAATAAATCACTTGACAGCTGTTAAATCGGTCGCCATCTTGAACAGTAATGCCAACTTAAAGTTCTATACGTCTATAAAAAAACACCCTTTATGAGCAAACATATTTGCTGCTAAGATTTGCTAGGTGTGACCATCTTTAGGCTTTGTGTATTTGTATTTGTCATACATATATGTAAAACTTTTTCAACATTTAGTTTTGTTTTGTGTGCAAAGTTATTACATATATTTGTCAAGTTCATATATTTAAGATTTTTTTCTATTATTTCATCAACATTTCTTGTTTTCCTTCCTAGTAATTCATTTATTGTTTGCCATTTTAATCGTATATTATATCTATTTTCAAAAAATTTTTCTTTATATTGTTATACTCGTATGAATATAAAATATTATAGATTTCTATTATTGCGCCATTTCTTGTAAAGTTTATCCCTAACTTCACAGTTTTGTAACGCAGTTTACTTTTCCAGGTGGGGTATGACTCAGTCAACCCAGGGGCCTTACCAAAAGTCTGCTTCCTTTTAATTAAAACACTTTGATGTTTTCGTATTAACACAGTATAATTATATTACGAAGAGTAACTTAAGATCTAATATATTAGTATAATGAGAATTAAATACTTCGTTGCGCAACACCTTCCAGTCGCTCACGATTTAACTCCTCGCTCACACGGCGGACCAGTTCTATTTGCTAAGACTCGGCGTAACTCCCACTTCGTTCGTGTACTGCTCGGTCGAGGCACTCGGCTTGGCCGTGCTGTGAAATAAGGTAAAGGGTTCGCCGCAAATGAATCGATCCTGAATTTGTTTATTTGTGTTACGAACACAGTGTGTGTTCGGTTAACTACAATTATAATATTAAAGACGAATGTAGGTAATTTCCAAAGACCTTACACTCGGCTAACTACAATTAGAATAAGCATTAAAGACGAATGTAGGTAATTTCCAGAGACCTTACACTCGGCTATATACGAAATAAAATAAATGAATGTAGGTTATTTCCAAAGACCTTACACTCGGCTAACTGCAAGTTAAATACTAAAGACGAATGTAGGTAATTTCCAGAGACCTTACACTCGGCTATATACGAAATAAAGTAAACGAATGTAGGTAATTTCCAAAGACCTTACACTCGGCTAACTACAAGTTAAATACTAAAGACGAATGTAGGTAATTTCCAGAGACCTTACACTCGGCTAACTACAATTATAATATTAAAGACGAATGTAGGTAATTTCCAAAGACCTTACACTCGGCTATATACGAAATAAAATAAACGAATGTAGGTAATTTCCAAAGACCTTACATATGGCTAACTGCAATTAGAATAAGAATTAAAGACGAATGTAGGTAATTTCCAGAGACCTTACACTCGGCTATATACGAAATAAAATAAACGAATGTAGGCTAACTACAATTAGAATAAGAATTAAAGACGAATGTATGTAATTTCCAGAGACCTTACACTCGGCTATATACGAAATAAAATAAACGAATGTAGGTAATTTCCAAAGACCTTACATTTGGCTAACTACAATTAGAATAAGAATTAAAGAGGAATGTAGGTAATTTCCAGAGACCTTACACTCGGCTATATACGAAATAAAATAAACGAATGTAGGTAATTTCCAAAGACCTTACACTCGGCTAACTACGGGAACAATCGCTTATATCAACCTCGTACCATATTTCAAGTAGCTTGCTTGTAACTATAATTCGTACAACGTCGGTAATTGTTCTCCCTTTTCGCTGCCAAACCTTGTCTACTTATATCCATTCTCACATCTACCTTTTGAGAATTGTAACACACTGATGTCGATGTTGTGTATGGTAACACACTGATGTGGTGTTTACATGTGCACTACACACAGTGCGTTGGTCATTTATCGTGATGATGTTGTTGTATATAAGGTATACAAGTATGCTACTTATTATACGTCTGTTTGTAGGGTCTATTGGCACGTTTGTAACGGTCACGTTACAGTTTTTTATTAATATATCACTTATCAATGGGCTTGCCATTCTAATATTGTTACTTTTTGTTGTTATTGAGTTTTTATAAATATTATTAAACTTCTCCTGTGCCCATGTTCTGTAGCTCTCAATTAATGCAAGCTCGGTAGAAAAACTTTTTTACTTATTTCAAAAAACAGATGGTGAGGCACGAGACATTAATAGAAACGTAGCACTGACGGGCCACAATTTTGAGATAGCTTGGAATAATTTAAAGACACAATACGAAAATAAACGGGTGTTGATAAATAGTCAATTGAAAGTGCTGTTTAATTTAACTTCTTGTATACAAGATACAGCAATAGAAATTAAACGGCTTAAACGAGAAATCAATAATTGTATAGCAATTTTAAAATTATACAAAATAGATATTGATTCTTGGGACCCTATTTTCGTGTTCCAATGCTCGTCGCGTCTCCAAAAAAAACACACTGAATTTGTGGGAACAGTTTGTCAAAAATAAAACAAAGGTTCCCAAATATGAAAAATTAAATGATTTTTTAACGGACAGATTTCATGCCCTGGAAAGTGTTTCTGACATTATAGCCACAAATAAGACAATTAGTGATGCGCAAAATGTCTTGTACTTGGATAATAAGCAAAAAATGAACCAAGTTAAGCAGTATAAGGCACATCATATTAAGATTGAAGAGAATGAGTGTAAGGTGTGTAAGGAGAACCATAAAATATACAGTTGTAATAAATTTCTGAGCATGGACAACAAAAGTCGTGTCTCAGTTTTGAAAAAATTAAAATTTTGTTTTAATTGTTTAACAACTGGACATTTATACAAAGACTGTAGAAAACAAAATGGTTGCTCTAAATGCAATAATAAACGTTGGTACACAGAGATTTTGTACAAAAGGAGAGCCAAAAAAAATAGTTACGAAATATTTACAAAACACGCAAAATAAATTACAGTCCACTAATACGCCTAGTCCTTCTGGAGTAATACAAGCACATCATGCCACAGTGGCAAAAAAGGTGAAGTTAGCCACTGCGTGGGTACACATTACTCACATGGGATTATCGTATAAAGTACGTGCCTTAATTGACCCATGCTCTGACGAAAGCTTTATATCGGACAAAATACAAAATCTACTTAAGTTGCCTACTATACCAGTTGCTGCTGAAGTTTCAGTTTTAGGCGGAGAAGTTATAAGCAGAGCTTCAAAAATGCCGTCTTTTGTAATAAGATCTGTTTTCGATCACAACGTGTCTCTCAATATCAAGGCATTAGTAGTCCCACGTGTGACTGGAAATGTACCTACACACACCTTTACTCCATTATTCGGTTTAAAATTACCTAATTTAAATTATGCAGATCCAAATTTTTATGAAAGTGGTGAGGTTGATTTACTATTAGAGGGTGATTTGTATCCCTTAATTATTCGTGGCGGAGTCCAGAGTGGAATTTTTGAGTCTTTAGTGGCTCAAAAAATAATATTTGGCTGGATTGTAACTGGCCCGACCAGTGGTGTCTGCCCACGATATGTTAGAATGTCTCATGACAAAAGTCTCAATTGAAGATGAGTTGACAAAGTTTTGGGAGTTAGAAGAAGTGTCTCATAAGAAAATTTTATCAGAAGAGGATAAAAAATCTGAGGAGATATACCGTTCTACTATCACGAGAGATTCAGAAGGGATATATATAGTGAGTCTGCCCTTTAAGAATAGCCCTTTGTCAGTTGGCCCTAATCGGCATATAGCGGTCAGCCAGTTTTTAAGATATGAAAAGTCTCTAATTCGTTGCAGTGAGCGAAAGTCTCAGTATGATGAGGTCCTAAAAGAATACATAGCTTTAGGGCACATGGAAAAGATAGAAAATCCAACTTGTGGCGCAAGATTTTCACCCCTATCGTGAATATTTTTTCCCTCGAAATATCTCCCTTTTCCCTAAATTTGCAATCGTGAATTATTTTCATGGGAAAAATTTCGCATGTTCGAAAAAAAAATTGGCATCGCCGATTTTTATTCCCGTGAGTTTTTTCCCAAAAGTATTGTGACATTTTTCACAAACATTTTGTTTGGGAATAAAATTTTGAATTGTTGCAGCGGCAAATAAAATTAAAGAAACTGAAAATCAAGCAATCTAATAGCACTGATGGACTGTAAATATGTAAGAATGTGATAATTTTTTAGTTTTAACAACGTATATTAATTATGAATCACAATTTTGTTGCCTTTTTTATGTGCCTTTTTATTAAAATTTTTTGTGATACATGAAGTACAACCAAAAATAACACAAATGTGATTTATTGTTTTTTAGATTTAAGATTTCGTATCTTTCTAAAGAATATTTCTTTTTTAATTTTTTGTATCCTATAAAAACCGTAGATATGTTGTAAGCTACATAACACGACTTTCTAGTAGGCAGTTCTGGTTCAATATATCTAAAAGGCAATTAAAAGCTGCTTTGTTGTTAAAACCTGTAAAGAATTTATTTATATGTACTGTAATGTTAACAATTCTTCATGTTTTCATTTACATTGTTTCTGGTATGCACAATAGATTTGATGATTCTTTTAAATTCCGTCTTTTTATTTTCTCCAATAATTCCTTCTCTTCTTCTAATAACATTAATCGGAGCGAAATACTATGCATTTTATTGAATAATAACAATTTATTAAGAAAATTACAAAAAAAAAAAAAAACAAACAATGAAACTACATCAATTCACAATAGCCACATATGTTTCGAAAATATATTTTATTCCCTAACAATTGACGATACCAAATTATTGTTCATGGGAATAAACAAATTATTCCCTAGAATTTATTCCCATGAGATTCGCGATAAGGGTGATTATTTACCCCATCATGGCGTATTTAAGCCAGAAAGTACAACAACAAAATTGAGAGTGGTCTTTAATGTCTCTAGCACGACTCCTACTGGCAAAAGCCTAAATGATTTCTTGTTCACTGGCCCTATTCTACATACAAGCTGACATCGTACACTTAATTCTGCGATGGCGATTTTTTCAGTTTGTTTTTAATGCTGACATTTCTAAAATGTACAGACAAATTTTAATTAGACCCGAAGATAGGCCTTTTCAAAGAATAATTTTTCGTACCTCTGAGAATGAGAGTAAGCAGTGCTCTTTTCTTGGCCCTTAGAACCATTCTGCAATTAGCTGCTGATGAAGAGCGACGTTTTCCATTAGGTGCAAAATTATTACTTGAATGCATGTACGTAGATGATGCTCTAGTGGGAGCACATTCAATTGATGATGCTCTAGAAGCACGTAACCAATTAATTGGCATTTTAAAGGCGGGAGGTTTCGACTTAAGAAAATGGACGTATAACTCGAAACAAATTTTAAGAAATTTACCCCAAGAGCATTTATTAAATTTGTCGTTTTTGTCGTTCAATGATAAGTGTACCACGAAAACTTAAGGGATACACTGGAATGCAGCAGATGACGTGTTTTTCTTTACGGCAGAAAAAATTAGCCGTAAAGACGCATATACCAAAAGGGAGGTACTCTCAACTATCGCTAGGCTGTTTGATCCAGCAGGATGGTTGGCGCCAGTGATAATCACTGCAAAAATTTTGATGCAGCAAATGTGGCTTGATAAAATAGATTGGGACGAGTATCTCAAGCCAGTAGCTCTTAAAAAATGGCAAAATTTCGTCGATAGTTATAAAGACATCGAAACTATCAGTTTGCCACGTTGGATTCAATATTCTCCAGGGTATAATATTGAATTTCACAATTTTTGTGACTTGTCTGAATTGGCGTACGCGGCCACAGTATATATTAGGGTAAGCTGCGAGAATAAAATGTACACTAAGTTGCTCACATGTAAAACCAAAGTGGCCCCGGTGAAGAAGCCGTCGCTGCCTCGTTTGGAGCTGTGTGGAGCCGTGATTTTGGCAAAGTTAATTGACAGTTTAAACCCTACTTTAAACATCAATCAACATAGCGTGTATTTGTGGTCCGACTCAACTAAAGTATTGGCTTGGTTACGAAAACCACCATGTAATTGGAAGACTTTTGTGGCAAACGGAGTGGCGACAATATTGAAGAAATTGGGAAATAAAACATGGCAATACGTAGTGTCTGTAGATAACCCTGCCGATCTAGCAACTCGGGGGCAGATTTCTGTCAAATTAAAAGAAAGTAAACTTTGCGGGCATGGACCTGTTTGGCTAGGCATGAATAATTCAACGTGGCCTAACAATCCAATGTAGTTTGAAACAGCTGAGGAGTCAAAAAAGGCTGAAACTTTTGTTGCTAGATCGTCAGAAGAAGACATACTTGATACATTTTCAAGCTTGTCTCGCGCATATCACGTCATTGCATATATATTTAGATTTTTCATTCTCACTAATAGAAATAAGAACAAAGATTACGTCTTCCCTTCGCTGAGAATAACAGCCAGGGAATTAATTTTTGTAAAGAAACGTCTATTTTTCCTTTCCCAGCAAATTTATTTCCCCAATGATTAACTGCTTGTTGGCAAACAAGAGACTTGACATGCGTAGCCCGTTGCTAACCCTCAACCCATTTTTAGATGATCATAAGATTATTCGTACTAATAGTCGTCTCGCTTCTTCCATTTGTTTGTCCTACAATGAACGATTTCCTGTAATATTGGCGTATAGCAGTAGGCTAGCTCGGCTGTACGTAGAGTTTGTTCATCAGGTAGTACTACATGGAGGCCCCCGGTTGATGCTAAATGTGATTCGACAAGATTGGTGGATAATAAAAGTTAAGAACTTAATAATAACAGTCACTCACAATTGTAAGGTATGCGTGCTGCATAGAAAAAGATTACAGTCGCAGCAAATGGCAGCTTTGCCCCCCGAGAGGACACTAATGAATCGCCCTTTGACTAATACTGGTGTCGATTTTGCAGGCCCTTTTGAAATTAAAAGTTTTACTGGTCGTTATTGTCGAATTACTAAAGGTTATGTATGTCTGTTTATCTGTTTTTTCACGAAGGCCATTCACCTTGAAGCTGTTAGCGATTTATCCACTCCTGCCTTTTTAGCTGCTTTCGATCGTTTCGTTGCTCGTCGAGGTTGTCCAAATCGTATATTTTCTGACAATGGTCGTAATTTCGTAGGCGCTTCGCGAGAAATAGCTGCTAATTTTAAGAAACACGTAAAGGAGCTGGGTGACACGGCTGTGGATAAGTATGGACATCAACAGCTGGAATGGCAATTTATTCCAGCCGCTGCCCCTCACATGGGAGGTTTGTGGGAGGCAGGCGTTAAAAGTTTGAAAACTCACTTCAAAAAGACTGCTGGACAGATAAAATATACTTTCGAAGAATTTTCAACATTGACGCGTGTCTCAATTCGCGTCCGTTAACCCCTATGTCCGAAAACGGCGATAATTTGTTAGCTCTTACTCCCGGACATTTTTTGTTTGGCTCTTCCATGTTAACTCCAGCTGAGCCGGAAGAGATGAACTCCTCTTTGACTATGGTCAATCGTTGGCGAAAAGTAAAGGCTTTACACCAAGAAATATGTCGACGGTGGAAAGAATATTTAAAGGAACTACATAAACGAAATAAGTGGAAGATCGCTCAGGTGGACCTGCATTAGAATGATCTTGTAGTATTGAGAAATGAATCCACGTGTCCCACCGAGTGGCGCTTAGGGCGTGTAGTCAAGATATATCACGGTAAAGATAGGAGAGTACGAGTAAAGACGCAGAATGGCATCATTACTCGACCAATTCATAAATTAGTGGCTTTGCCACGTAATAACCTTTAATTTTGTTCTACTTTCATGCCTCATGAATATAATACTTATGAAACTCCCTCCTTTTGCAGATTATTATGGCCTTCAATCCGAACCACCGTTGCCCGATCTGCAGCAAGCTCCATGCTGCACCTGTCGCAACTAAATTGAGATTTGCATTGGACCAGCCGTAGGCAAACCCGGATTTCTGTATGTGCAAGAGACCATTTTCGGATTTGCCTATTTCAGGGAAGCCATAATTGATAAGAAGGAAGAAATATTTTGAATTACCGTGGCTCTATTGATGAACTCTGAATGTTTTTTATTACATTACCATTGTCCCTATATTGAATTTGAATGAAGTACTTTGTTTTAGTTTTTTTAATTGAATATAAATCTTGAAAAAAAATTTTTTTGTGACCGATTTAATTTTTTTTGTATAAAAGTAAAGACACACCAACTTCGAAAGCCAGAAATATAAGTTTTTATTTTGATTATTTCTCTTCGAATAGGGTGATCAAAAATGTGCTTTTTCAAGAGAAGCTGGAATTCAATATATTTTGAGAAATTTTTGAATTTCAAGTGGGCATAACTTATTTTATTTTATATATTTTTCCACCATTTTTTTTCTTTGCATAGTATGGTTTCTTAGCTATTATTTAATTTAACAAAATTTTAGTTTTAAATTGTTCAAGTTTCAGATCGTGATATTAAGTGAATCGGAACTTTTTTTCTGCGAAAAATTTCGTAATATGACTTGTACTGTGTTATAGTACGTACTTTGAGCTGTTGGAATATGTTGAACTTTTTAATTTATTTTTGTAGGTTTAGGAACTACAACGATTTTACTGTTTGTAAGTCGGATATATGACAAAAAGTTTTTTGATGAATTCGTGTAAATTAAAAAATAAAATTATTTATGTATTCGATCACTTTTAAAAATTTCCATTAAATGTGTTACAAAACGAATTTTCAGTACATTGCATATATGTTCAGGACTGTCTCATACGCGTCTTTAAATTTTACGGTGCATTTGAGAAATATATTATTGCCAGATGTTCTTCATTTAGGTAACTATTTTGCTGCCGCCGTCAAATTTGTCTAATTCGACCGAGTAGCTGATATATACACTCGGGCACATAAATGAATTTAAAAAAATAATGTTGTATAATGTTGCCAATTGAGAGGAGATTAATCTGCTTTATATAATTGTCTTTCGGATGAAAATCGCAAGAAAATTAAATTTTTTATTTTTAAATTCTTCAAATTAAGTAATTAATTTTACTAAAAGATATTAATAAAAACATTTATAGCTACACCTAAACACATATCTTTTATAAACGAAATTCAGTTTTTATCATTTTAATTTTAGTACTAGAAAAATATTTCATAAATATTTATATTGATTTCTCATTGTGAAAAAGTTTTTTCAAGTTTATCTTTTTACTAGCATTTAACTCGCTACTTTGTCAGCGAAGTACCATACTGTCGCTATTATACAGGGCTGTCATAAAATCCAATGTTGTCGGAATTGGATTTGAAACCGACAAAAAAATTACTTTGGTGTCATGAAAACCAATGTTGTCGGTTTAATTTTCGAACTAGAATTAATGTTGTCACAGAAACCAATGTTGTCGGTTTGCTATTGGATTGAAACCAATCAGTTGACAGTTGTTGGTTTGTTTAATTTCAAATAAAGCAAGTGACTAAAACAGACTTGTCATTAAAAATTCACCTGCAGTTAGATATTTAGTAAAAATTTAAGTAAATTAATATTAATTCTACAAAAATACATTTTTACTCATAATTTTTTTTTCTCTAACAAAACAAAATTGCACTTAAAACTCAATAATTACGCATTTTATAGAAAAATATCCTGACATTGCGAAGGGATTTACAAAACTTGATAAGCCAACTGTATTATCTCTTTGACAACAGTTGGCTGAATCAATAAAAAGCGCAGGTTCACGGCAAAAGGATGTAAACGGAAAGATTCTTTATTTAACCGGTAATTTATGAATATTCTTTTTACTTTCTGTGAGTGTTCTTCTAATAATAAAAATCCTATAAAACGGCAAAGTCGTTTTATTTCACTACTTTCACTGACACTAATTATATATTTTATATCAAAAATTTTTAATAAAAAAACACGTTTTTATTTTTATTTAAACGAAAACACTACGATTTATCAAAATTGTTATCAAACATTTACATAAACAATTTCATACAAATAAACTAATGTATAGAACAACTGATTCGAACATCGGTTTTATTTGTCTTTGAAAATAACAAAAACGACTTGGTTTCATGACACCAAATGAAACCAGTGTTGGTTTGCAGAACCGACAATTAGCAAAACCGACTTGGATTCCACGACAGCCCTGATAATTTCGTATTTCTTTGTAGACTGTTTAATCTCTAAATTTTTTAATACAAGTACAATTAAAAGGTATCATTAAAATATAGGAAAAGGGCCATTTCGTCAATTTATTGATTTTTATATTTACTGATCACCGTTGGAGCTCGGTCTGATAGTTATAAATTCGTTAATGTTAAAAAATCAAAAAATACTATTATAGTACGAGTATATGAATAAAAAGTACAGTTTTCTTCTCTTAATGACTTTTCACCTTGTCCTGAGCGGTTTAAGCTCAGTCTAATAGTTTTAGGTTCGTTAATATTAAAAAATCAAAAAGTATCGTTGAAATCAATAAAAAAAAGTACTGTTTGCCTCTTAATAATTGTTTACTTTGCTTAAGAGCGTTCTAGTGTTGTTAGCATGAAAAACTGAAAAAGTAGCAATAAAAACAATAAAAAGTAAAATTTTTTCCCATTCAGGGTTGTCCACCTTACCTTAGATCATTTGAGCCAAAACCCATAATTTTACATTCCTTCATAATAAAATACCAAAAAGTACCAAAAAAGTTATAAAAAGTACCATTTGTCCTCTTAATGATTTTTCACTTTGCTTGAGACCAGATTTGTTTACATTAAAAAATCAAAAAGTACCATTAAAATGTATAAAAAGTACCATTTTGTCCCTTAATGATTTTTCAATTTAAGCTTAACCGTTTGAGCGTAGTCTCGTAGTTCTAGGGCTGTTAATACTAAAATATAAAAAAAGTATCATTAAAATCAATAAAAAGTACCATTTTGTCCACTTAATGATTTTTTATTTTGTTAAGGATCGTTTAATTCTTCTGTGAAAACTCTAGGTTTGCACATAACATTAAAAATATTATTAAACTTTTTTAAATATAAAGTAAAAATCTTTCTTTTGGTACTTTTTTTTAAGAGAAAACAATTTTTGTACCATTGATTTTTATTGGGTACTACAAATTAGTAATAAACTGTTTATATGCTGTACCAAGTTACACTATGATACGCCCATAAAAAAATCCCTACGTGATGGAGAAAACCCAAAAACGGATTTGTGTTTAGCGCATCAAAATCCATATAATCCACATAGTTTTATTTAAAGATGTCAGAACTATATGCCTGTAGTAGTAGAATTATGTGCATGTAGTAGATACAAAGTAAAAAAAATACCCAACAAACTAAATCACTTGAGAAAAATATTAAAATAATGACATTAAAAATATATTAACATTTGTTTGAAGCAAAATTTTATTTATTACAGACATATTTTTATATTTCATAAATAATAAAAAAAATAGTTACCTACAGAAATTTTTGTATTCTCAAGTTGTATTGTAGCTTGATTCCTACATGGTTTGTTGGGTAAAAAAAATGAAAAAAAAAAAAATAAACTTTGACAGTTCCAAGTACAACAAACGAAAAAAAAAAAAATATCCAGCTGTATGTTTGCTTTTACCTCATACATTAATATCCCGTGCTCACTACCAGGGCATATTAACCCATTACAGATCATGAGTGCTATAAAAAACAGACAGCCTACAACAAAATGTGTTAAAGTTAATGGCGAAAAAAGTGTAAATCGATCATTTTAGTTTTTATGGGGTAATTTAAAACATATAAATATACTAGATGTTTTTGTCCGGTCTCACCCGGCCCAGTCGATATCCTTAGAAAGCGTTTGTATCAATTTTTAGCGACATCCCTTCACAAATAGAATTTTAATTGTTAAAAAATCAACAAAATAAATACAGTCATTACTTACTAAGAAATATGTATAATAGAAATAAATTATCAATTTCCATTGTAATTATGGTTCACCATTTTGACGATAATTGCTTCCACATAAGAGATAGACATATGCTGTCGTGGACTTTTTCGTAGGACTATTTATGATAAACATACTGTTCATACATTATATATGTGTAACTTCAACGATATTTGCGGCGCACGCCAAAACGTCGCCGATTGTAGAATTTTTTCCTACTTACTTGACACCTATCGTTATATTTTGGACAATTTACATGATATCCTTTAAAATTATAGCCTATGTGTTATTCTGATGTATAGGCTAAATTATTGTAAATTTTCATTAAAATCCATTCAGTAGTTTTTGCGTGAAAGAGGAACAAACATCCGCACTCACAAACATCCACACATCCATACAACCACACTCACAAACATTCGGGTTTATAATATTAGTAGGATATACATATGTACATTGTTACGAAAAATTACTCTTGTTTTATTATTCATAAGAAATGGTTAATGCGTTGAATTTTATAGTGTAATGCTTGTGTGTGAGATGTGTGTTATTTATATCTGCGTTAGTGTATACGTTTTATGATAGCTTTAGTTCTAGAAATTGCTAGATTAAGCATTTTCATTTACCTTCTTGTTCTATACTTGATACACCTAGAAGTATGCATTAATGTCTAGATGTTTCTGACAGTTACAGTGAATCATTGTTGCTACACGAATCTAGATATCTCTACTTTTAAGTGAAACAGTATATAAGGCAATGCTGAGATTGCCAGATGAGTTCAGCTCTGGTTGAGACATTAGACTGTAAACAAGGTGTGTCAAAACCAATAAAGTGTCGTTGTGACGGTTATAAATAAAGTGTGTTTCTGCAACAAGTGTTGAGAAAAGAGAACTAATTGTGTTTTTATTTTACATCAAAGAACCCTTATAAACTAAACGTTTTTATAATAGGGTAAAATAACAATATAACATATATATATTCAATTCAATTATTCGTGCTTTGAATGCCTTCGTCAACGGAAATAAAAAACTTTTCTTAAAAAACCTTAAGCTTTAAAAATATTGATTAATAACTGCATTTATATAATTATTTATTTTTTAATTATTTTTTTGTTAAAAATATTAAATAATTGTTGAGCTTAGATCTGTTTAGTTAATTATAATTATACTTTTGGACTAGCCACGCCATTTTACGCTCACGTTTACGCCCACTTTTGGTTAAAAGAATTGAGATGGGTCTTTTAAATATTAATTACAATTGTATTTTTTTAGTCGATTTCTTTCATATGTCGTACATATGCTCACTATATGGCGACATATACCTTTGGACCGAATATGCTCACTTCTACGCCTCCTTTTAGACTAAATATTTGCAATTGTTTTTTAGTAATTAAAATTTTATTTTTAAACAGATTTTTCTAAAAATTTATACTATACTAGATGTTTTTGTCCGGTCTCACCCGGCCCGGTCGATATCCTTAGAAAGCGTTTGTATCAATTTTTAGCGACATCCCTTTACAAATAGAATTTTAATTGTTAAAAAAACCAACCAAATAAATACAGTCATTAACTACTTTATAAAGTGGCTAATGTTTTTGCTAGCATTATTTTCAGAAACGCCAACCAAAGTGACAAATAAAATATTTAAGACCATAATTTTAGGATTAAATTATGTACGGGCTAGTCTATTATATATATCAAAGGCAATGAAAGTATTAATTTTGATATAGATCAATTTGTTACTAAGAAATATGTATTAGAAATAAATTATCAAGTTCTATTGTAATTATGGTTCACTATTTTGACGATAATTGCTTTCACATAAGAGGTAGACATATGCTGTCGTGGACTTTTTTGTAGGACTACTTATGATAAACATATCGTTCATACATTATTTATGTGTAACTTCAACGATATTTGCGGCGCACGAGTTACATACCCAAGTATGAACCCAAACCAATAACTCTCGCTCATTTGGTTAACAAATTCTGCTGATTGCATTTTCATCATTTAGGTTAATGTTCGCTAAAAGCAACAACTACAATTCGAATTATTTGTCATAAGCTCATATTACAAACCATTTTACGAAATAAACTCAGCAAGTTCAATACACTTTTGTTCAACCTACTTTTCATAAACTCAGTAAGTTCAGATAATTTCCAACAACTTTTATTACGATAAATTTTTTTGTTTTCGAACTCCTTTTTGTAGGAAAATCGATCTGAAAAAATCAAAATTTTCAAGGTTTCAACCAAAAACTTAAATAATTATTACCAATGTAATAACTAGTTACTTGTACTCAAATCTTAAAATAAAAGGAGTATTCTATGTTTAAATAAAAAAGTTATATTCCTCTTCTCACTAGGCGCAAGGTATCACTTCTCTTAAGCCTTCTGTGTCCCTCGAACTGTAACAGGTCCCTGGCGAGGGCGTTTGGATGTGTCGCCAGTTTGTGAACGTACTTAGTACAATATTTTTCAATTTCCTCCCGAACCGTTGGAATTTCTAGATCTCTGTGGATATTCTCATTTCTTATATACCAGGGGGCGCAGACTATTGTTCGTAAAATATTCGACTGTCTCCTTTTTTGTAATTTTTGGATGTTAGATGCACACGCAGTTCCCCAAAGCTGAATGCCAACTTTATATTCCAAAGATAGAGATGAAAATGGACCTATTAGCCACTTTAGTCGAGCTATTTTTAGTTTCATAGCTGAGATTTTGGCCTCAATGTGGCGTGACCATGTTAGGCGTCTGTCTAGATGGATTCCTAGATATTTAGTTTGGGTTTCCACCGGAACAATGACGTTATTTATTTTTATTGGCGGACAATTTGCCTTTCTTAGTGTGAAAGTCACATGGGCACATTTTGATGGATTTACTTTGTTTTTCCATTTATTTAGCCAACCTTTCAGCTCGTTTATATGAGCTTGTAAGTGCTCAGATGCAGTTCCTGGATCGTTGTTCACACTTAAAAATGCCGTGTCATCTGCGAACGTTGACGTGATAGTATGTCGATTTGTAGGCATATCGGATGTATAGACGATGTATAATAGCGGGCCAAGTATACTTCCTTGGGGGACACCTGCACAAATCTTCTTAACTGGTGAAAATACATTTTTTGACCCTACCTTAAATGTTCTATCAGTCAAGTAACTTTTAATCAGCTTGTGAGTGTTAGCAGGAAGAAGTCGTGTTACTTTTGTGAGGAGACCATCATGCCAAACTTTGTCAAATGCTTGGGAGACATCAATAAACAATGCTGAAAAAAACAGCTTTTTCTCGAAGGACGACCTGATAGCCGTAACAATTCTGTGAACCTGCTCTGTAGTCCCATGACCAGCCCGGAAACCGAACTGATGTTCTGGAATAATATTTCGCTCTGCTAGATGGGGCGTTATTTTTTGGAGGAGGACCTTTTAGAACAGCTTTGAAAGGATGGATAATAAACTGATAGGTCTATATGACGTAATTTGAGTAGCGTCTTTACCCGGTTTTTGAATCATGACTATTTCTGAAATTTTCCAAGAGGACGGGAAAACCCCCACTCTTAAGATGGCATTAAAAATGAATAACACAATTCTCACAGCGCAATGTGGCAAGTTCATCAGCATTGAACTAGTAATGCGATCAGCGCCGGGCGATTTTTTCGCATCAAGATTTTTGATTGCCATTTTAATTGAGGGCAACCGCATCCTTATTTGATTTTCGATGAAATCTCTGATGTGTGGTGGATTAATTTCACTTTCTGTCACGTGGAGTGAAAACGTTTTCTAGATGGCTAGCAAAAGCATTTGCTAGTTTGCTTGAATTTTAAGCCAAACTAAGGTCCTCAAGTCTTATTGGTGGTTCGGAGGAAGTAGGACACTTCATATGCTTCACAGCTTTCCATAGGCTGTGGTCGGTTATTGTTGTTGGATATAAGTTACTTAAATAATTTGCAAGCGCTGACTCATGCTGTAGACGCAGCTTTTCTTTAAGTATTTTTTAACACAAATTCAATTGCGTCTTTAAAGCTGGAGAACGATTTCTCTGGCATTCCCTTCTCAATTTTCTTTTTTGTCGGATGACGGCTTCAATATCAGCTGATGACTTGAATGGTTTCCTCCTATATGTGTTTCTCATTGGAGTTGCATTCCTAGCTGCACAAGTAATAACGTCTGTAAGGTGGTTCACAGCACATTGTATATCAGACGAGTTCCTTAGAGGGATGTTCTGGGAGAGATGAGAGCTCACATACATTTTATACTTTAGGCAGTTCGTGTACCGGTTCGGATAGAACGTAGGAGATACTTCAGAGTTTATAAAACTATTACGTAGTGTAATTATAGTCGGCGAATGATCAGATGATAGGTCTTCTAGGGGACTAATCAGAAGTTGGTCACGTTTAATATTTTTTATAACAGTGAAGTCAATAAGGTCTGGCTTTTTCGTACAGTCTGTAGGCCAGTATGTGGGCTCACCGCCAGATACGACATCTAGACTATTTTGAGCAATAGCATTCAAACTTGAATAAATTTTTTTTGTTTAAAACTTGTGGATTTTTTTTCCATTATTTTACTTTACAAATTAAGCGCCAATCCCACGATATCGAAACGATACGAACGTTTGCACAGTTTATATGGAAAATAAAAAAAAATTTGCATTTTTTATTTTTGTTTATCATACTCGTATATCTATGCGAACATTCGTAGTTTCGATATCGTGGGACCGAGCCTAAGTTTTAATTTTAAAATTAAATAATTAAAAACGATTAATATTATTTTTTGTTAAAATCTTGTAAAATATACCGTCGTTATTTTAATAGAAAATATTTTGTAAGCATTATATGGATTATAAAAATAAAGTTTTATTTTAATTTTCAAAATAAATAATTTTTTTTTTCAATCTAAACCATTTTTCATCAATTATTTATTTGATTTGTGCCCTAATTCTGTAACTTTTTGATCCTTCTGTTAACGTGAATAACAGAAATTTCCTTATACTTTTCTATTAAAAAATGTATGTAATTGACGTTAAAAGAATGTTAGCAGAATGAAATAAAGGTTACAGAATTATAGCATTAACTTAGAATCTTTATTTACAAAATACAGAACAATAAATTTTTTCATACAAGGCAGGATTAAGCAGTATTAATAAAATGCTGCTAAATAACATTAAAAGACATACCATTAAATACAGCATGGTACAACAGCTTAGGCAATGACATGCTGAGACAGTATGTTTGAATTGGTATAACATGGTATAACACCTTACTTAAGTTGACATGACATAGCAATGCATTATATTTTTATGAATAAGATTTTTACAGAAAATGTTGAATTGTGCAGGACTCTAGTATCCATATAATTAAGTACAATTTGGTATAAATATTTAGGTTTCATATAGCTGTAATAAAAATCATAAATTTTCCACTTGGAAAGTTCTAACACCGCAAACCCTAAGTATATTGGTTTATCGTATGTGACTTTCATTATTTCTAGCTGAATGGCAAACATATCATTGGAAAATTGTGTAATGCTCTTAAAGTTTCGTTTTGCGATTAGTGCTCTTGCTCCTAAACGATTTCTTTGCGTAGTTTCCCAATCTTTGACGATTTTTATAATACATCTTTTTGTTTGTGAACATTTTCTAAAGTTTTTCCATAAACACAATTGTTCATTAGTTTATAAAAATCTTTTTCAAATGAATTTTTCGCAATTGTTCTGCAGCGAGTGTTTATATCAATATAACTTTTAAGCCAAGCGGATTGTTTAAATTGTAGTACTCTATGAATTTTTTTCAATATCAATCCATTTTTAAGACATTGTTTAAGTACTCTATAATGAATTTTATATTTGGTTTTAAATGTAAGATCTGCTATTAGCTTCCTAGATTTTGATTCACCAACACTTTTATTTTCAGGACAAAATGGAAGATCATTATGCAAGTCATGAATATTTTTAAGATATTCTAAATCTACCTCTAAAAAATAACCAATATTTGATGTGTCCGATATACTATTTATATCTAAAAATGATATAGAATCATCAGAAAGCCACTCGAATTCTCCATATGGAAGATATTCAGATATTGCCCATCCATATAAATTAGTTGCATCTAAATATATTAAGTACTCCGAAGGTTTACTTGAATCGTATTCTTTTAAATATTTGTTATTAGCTTTACAGTATCTTTTTGAGCATTGCACTTAACCTCCTCTAATACCATCTTGCATAAAATTGTACATGTTTATATCAGTTAATAACTCTAGCTCGATCTCTGTGCTTTTTAACATTGCATCCCATGAGAGTCCAGGAGCAGTGTAGTATTGGCATGGGTCTAGTTTATGTACTTCTTTAAAAATGCTTCTAAAATTTTGAAAGATTTCGGCTAGGAGAAGAACATCAGTTTTCAAATAAAGTTTTGAATAATCTAACAAAGTATTACAATTAAATGTTCTCCAAACAGTACATGCATGATTATAATCATCAACGGAACATTCAGAATTATTTAGAAGATTATAAAACTTTACTCTAGTCGGCAGAGTTCTTTCGTTAAACCTCTCCATTAAATCTATATACGAGTAAGGGAATACACCTTTCCTTCAAATTATATTTGTGACTTTGCGGATAAATTTTTTTAAGTATATGAAAATCATCACTGCTTAAATTGTTTGCAAGTGATTCTAAACTGGAGGCCATAAATCGTAAGGAATCAAAAAAACCAATTTCAATGCTATTTCCATTTTCTAATGGTATAAACTTTGATACCTTTTATTAAGGTGAATACTTTTATATCACCATCAAAGTTATGTTGTTCTTTAACGAATAAATGACAATCATAAGAAGAAAGGTTATGAAATAAAACAGGTACAAATTTTGAAACTTTATATTGCATATTGCAAGAACTATGCGCTGGTCCTCTAAATTTCCCACTTAATTGGAGCTAATTTTGATAAATGATTATAATAAATTTCCTTCTTAAATAAATATTCTAAAAATTTAAAGGGTGCGTCTTCACCAAAATAAATATTAAAAATTATTATCGTAGCTACATTTAATATATTATTATTATTGCTATTATTATTACTAACATTTTCTAAAAATACCTCAAAGTCTGCATATATTACAAATGGGACATCTAGTTGTTTTTTATAATTTTTAAAACGCAGCCTTGAATTGCTCGGTGTTGGTAAAGTGGCAACAATCTTTTTACATTCGCTTTTATGCTCATCCATCATCTTTTGAGTATGCGAGTATTGCAGACAAGCATTACATAAAAATATTTTATTTTTATGACTGGTTAGTGAACTTCGTATTAACCTATAGAGAAATTAATAAAAATAAAAAATCAATGCAGATATAAAATATATTGTTAATTTACTTACCTTGAAATATCTTTAATTAAGACATAATGAAAAATATCATCATTCGTTAAAAGAAGAAGATTTACATGATGATCTTTAATGTTTGAAGTAAGGTGATACGGACCCACAATTTGATTATTTTTACAACCAAATACATTTACACTAATGTTGTTTTGGTTTTCTAATTTTTTGACATCACTTAATTTTAGAGGAAACGCTGTTTTGAAAATTGATGTTTTGATCAACAATATTTATTTGGCTAGAAATAATGTTTATCACATAATTCTGGATTCCAGATCCATTTGGTAAAAATGATGCAATTATGCACCATTTAAAACAATATTCATCGTTGTTTTGTATGTTTAAGCACGCTTTCTTCTTTTCTATCCACTAGGGGAGGGGGATATAGCGTGAACCTCTTATAAAAGCTGAGCGATTTATATTTATATGGAGGTATTTAATGGTTATAAGTGTCCATCCACTATCCCTATCTTGAAAATTTGACATTTTCGTACTTATTTCATCAGCCTGGTGATTAAATATCTTCTCCATATCGTTGCTGTCAGGCAATATGACAAACACCATTTTTGAATGGTGAGTTATTGCACACATTGTCAACTTTTCGTCTACAATTGTTACGTATTGACAGTCAAGGTCCATGTTGAATTTAAAAGTTGTATGATCCTTCAGAGCATCTTTTAAAATTGTCAAAACATTTGTTTTAATTCCTGAAAAAAATTCTTCAGGCAATAAAATTTCTTCATTTTTATTTTCATATGTGAATGTTTAAACACGATTTCTGAAAGCATTTGTAGTAATTTTCATGCTTGAATCAATTTCGTGAGGGATAGAGGACACTGTTGGTTCAATATTTTTAGATGTACTCGTGTGAATCTTCTCATGGTCTTTTAAAATATTTTTAGATGTACTGCTATGAGTCATGGTCTTCTAAATTCTTTAAGTGAGAAAAATACTTCCCACATTCCGTACAATGTACCTTTTCATGATCATTTAACATATGACGTTCCGAACGACATAATTTTTAAATATTTGATTTTAAAATTTCACTTATTTGATTTAGAATTTCTTTATTTTTTAAATATGGTTCCAAATCCTTAACTGATATATATGATTTAGTCTTTAATTTGTTGAAGGCATCAAGAATTTTATTTTTTGAAATATTGGTGGTACACATTTTTCTCTTTTACTTGTTTAACTAATTCGAAGTTATCCTTTAAACTCATAAAAGACATACTTTTTGTCTTTCATTTTATAGATCTAAATAGGTATATGTACGTAGTTGTGCGTCAGCTATATTTATGTATATGTGCAGTAAATACTTTTGTTAATTTTCTGAAAAATGTTTCTCTTGAAATTATTTTGTGTAAGTAAGAAAAATTGTGCCTATATTATTTATTTGTAGTAGTACAAATCAAATATTGCCGTATTATTTTCTGGTATTCATCTTTTGTAAATTATAGTCCAACATTTGGAATTTATTTTTGTTAAAAATGTATCTTCTTTTGTTAAGAATTTATTTATTCTTTGGGGAAGATAAAACCATTTATTGTTTTCTAAGTAAACAACTACTTTTTGTCCATGTTGAGTCTCTTTCCATTTAAAATTTGAAACTTTGTAAGGATGATGTAAGGGAATGTCATCGACTTTTGTGTAATCATATTTTATACTTTGAGCAATATCAATTAATTCTTTATAAAACTATTAAAAAAAATAATTTATTAAACAATAATATTTGATTTAAAATTTCACTTTCATCTTTTATTTTTCAAATTCAAATTTTCATAATGTCCATGAATATAAATTTATAAAATGTTTAGTGAGAAGATGTCCTAAATGTATTTGCATGAGAATAAGAGTCGAATTGAGTGTAAATGTGTGAGTGGGAGTAATAAATTCTTGTTTTACATAGTTCAAGGTTTGTTTTGTTTTAGAAAGGGAGACATTACATTTACGATTTTCTCTGAAAAATACGTTTTACCTAAACTGTGCATGATCGTGCAAGATTTGTTTTGTTTTAGAAAGCAAGACATTACATTTACGATTTTCTCTGAAAAATACGTTTTAGCTAAACTGTGCATGATCGTGCAAGATTTGTTTTGTTAAGAACAAACCAAATCTTGAATATGTTCTGTTACACAGCTATTTCACAATGCTACGCATTTTACTTAACCCTGAATAACCTATCCTATTTTTAATACGTTTTTACCAATGTTAGTCATTTCGACTTTCAATTGCATCTAAGAAATCGGGAGTGCACCTAGCACTTCCAAAATTACTTAAAAGCAAAATGCTATAGGTTTTTGTATTTTTAAAGTAATTTAACTGCTTTTATAATTAAAAAATCAATAAGAGACAACGACTTATAAAAGCTACTATAAAAAATTAAGCTGTGTTAGTCCAAACGACCAACATTGGCTATGCAGGGTTAAACTGTGATCATTCAAGATTAGTTTAAAAAAAAAAAAAATTTAAGTTCGTCTTTCATAGTAGGTACCAAAAAATTTCGATTAACCTTTGTTTTATAAAGGAAATTTAGATTCATTCATAGCAGGTAATTTTTTATTACCCTCAAAACTGTTCAGGAAACTAAAATTTCGCTGCCTCATTTTCAACTACTATAACTCCTAGATACCTCAGCGAATCCTTAGAAGTTATCTCACAGTCACCTACTCTCACTGTCACTAGCTCCCTAGTTCGTCGGCTCGAAATGACTACGACCTCCGTCTTGTGGTTCGCTAGCTGCAGACCCATGGAATATAGCCATGATCGCACTACTCCAATGATCGCATGCGTAACTGCCTCAGCCTCTGTTAGTCCAGATGCTTCAATTACAAATGCGATGTCGTCAGCAAAGCCAATAGTTCTCACACCGACCGGCAAGTCCAGTCGCAGAACGCCGCCATACATTATGTTCCACAAAAGCGGCCCAAGAACCGATCCTTGCGGAACTCCCCCCGTTATCGTATATTCACTGCTGCCCTCGTCCGTATCGTAGATCAGAACACGGCCAGCAAAATAGTCCCCCACAATGGCCAACAAGTACTCCGGGATCGGCAAGTTACGTAGTGCTTTCATGATCTTCCCGCAGCACGCAGTATTGAATGCATTCTTCTCATCCAGTGTCACCACAACGCAGTAGTCATTCGAGTACCGTCTCCTTATTATTGCCCGGCTTGCTGTCTCCACAAGTACTCTTATGGCATCAACGGTAGATCTCCCTTTCCTGAAGCCGAACTGATAATCGGAAAGCCCGTTTGGGCGCTCTACACACTCCTGTAGTCTCCTATTTATGATAGTCTCTAACAGTTTCCCAAAGGTATCGATCAGACATATTGGTCGATATGAAGAGGGATCACTCGGCGGCTTATTCGCCTTAGGAAGCAGCACCAGTTTCAGTCTCTTCCATATTGATGGAATAACAGAATACTGGAAACAATCATCGAAAAAGTGCACTAGGTAGTCCGGTCGTGTCGCAGCTACCTCCTTCACTACTCCTTTCCTGGTGACTTTCCATCCTGCAGTCCAGCCACAGCATGTTGAATCTCCTCACACATGACATGGGGAAAGCTTCCCCAACTGTTCTGTCCCAGGTAATACCTATCTGTAGTGGAAAGAGGGGTGTAACACGGGATCTGTTGACATCGCCCTGTTATAAGACTTGAATGGATTATTGTCAAGATCGTCGTAAATGCTCATGAAGAATTGCCTCTTTCTATCCCTAATGGCCTTCTTTAGCTTTCGAAAGACGAAAGCCGAAACTCGGCTAATAAATCCCCTTGCCGCTTCGTCTGGAAGCCCAGCTATACGCCCACCATCCATGCAAACCCGAAGCATCCCGCGGTTAAAACTGTTACACTTCCAGTCCTGTGTGCCAATATTGTACCGACCCGCCCCATCGTGCTCCCTATCCATAAGCTCCATGAGAACGGCCCTATGATCGCTATGGGTATAGATCCCGCTAATGCTCCACCGTACGCGACCGGCCACTCTATTGCTGGCAAACGCTATGTCTATAACGGATCCGCCTTCGTTTCGACTAAACGTATGCTCACTGCCCTGGTCCAATAACACCACATCCAGGCTTGCAAAGGCCTCAATTAATGTCCTTCCCCTAAGGTTTGTCCGTGAGCAACCCCACTCGATAGCCAGCTCAAGCATTAAAATCGCCAGCAATCAAAACTCTTCCATAGTTTGCCGCGTCCAGAGAAATCCTATCTACAATGCTCCTAAATTCCCCAATACTATGATCAAAACGGAGTCTTACGACTCTAATGGAAGGCCGTTTAGGCCGCCACGTAAACCAAACCCCAATACTATATATAGGTGGAATATAGCAACTGTATATGGTTAAACCAGCTATAGTGACCCTCTAGAGCCAATTTATACCTTGGGCAGGTTGAAGATCCAGTAACATGCCCCCTATTCTCCTTGCAAAGAAGACAGTTTGGCTTGTTTCGGCAAGTCCTCACCAAATGCCCCCTCTCCCCACACTTTATACACGTGTCCCTGTAATTATTCCTGTTCTTACAGTTTGCCCCAACATGGCCGAAGTCCAAGCTCTTGAACCATCTCCCAGGCGTGATCTTCTCACGAATCCTGCACATAACCCATCCTATTCTTATTCTAGACGCCGTCAGTAGCATGTTGGTTAAGGGTTGCGCAACAGTTGCTATCTGAGTCCCCCCGAACGCTGTCCTCATCGATCTAATCGAGAATTCCTGCAGGCTCTTCATTCTGTCTGAAAATTTTCTCAGTGCTTCGAAAATTTCTCTTTTCGTCGTAATCTCGTCCACGTCCCTGATTTCTACTGGAACTCCTGGCTAGCCGCCCTAACCTCGGCATTTATCCCTAAGACTTCGCAAACTGTAGAAGTCCGTCAGCACCAGAAGCAGTTCGCCCTTGACAGTCTTTCTAATGCTCCTGACATTCTCGCCAAGACCACCCAATCTACTGTCGGTCTTTATGGTCTTCAAAATGTCCGCGTGTGACCGAACGCTTCTTCACCCTTTCCCGAATCCGGATCTTCTGCAACTCGCCATCCCCTTCACCAGACCTTGGACCGGCCAACGTTGGTGAAGGATTCGCTACCGGGGTGTTTCCTAAAGGTGGAAGTTGCTTCATCGCATCCGCCTTCTTCTTCTTTGGGGCGACCCAGGACTTACTGGGCCTGTTGGACGCTTCCGCAATGGGGTCGCTAGTCCAGCTCGGGCCTCTGTATGCGTCTGTTTGTGCTCCACTGAACTTTCAGCCCCATGCAGATCGCACCCATCCTCCTTCGTTAGCACGTACAGTGCCTGTATTTCCCTGACCATTGATACAATTTCCTTATGGACGCCCATTCAGAAATTCCACCAACCAGAAATTCTTCTCACCCATCTTCCCAAAGTTCAATTTGTCTTTGGAAGCTGTGCTTTTTTCACAGTTACCGTTGTAGGCACGGCTACGCTACCCGAAGGAGGTGTTCTCCTCAGGATCGCGCTCCTCCCGAACGGTGATACGCCCTCTAATCCCTTCTTTCCCGATGCTTCGCGTACTACCCCCGCCAAGTTCAGCGGGGAAGCGTCACAATCGCTAACTGTATCATCCCGTCCATTCTGTCCGATCTGTTTAGCTTATTTATTATTCATTTTTCAGTTCTATTGGGTCCCAACTCAAAGCCGTTATCTATACTTGATGTGTAATTGCGTTCGTGGTCCCATGGTTATCTATGCAAGCAGGGAGGCCATGCAAGGATTGACGTGGAGCCCTTATGAGACCCCGCGTTCACAGCCGGACTCGCGTTAATCAAGACAATGTCAACTAAGCCTACACCATCAACTTAACGGCGACGAAGTTTTCGATCGTACTTTGAGATTTCCCACGTTTTAACGGGACGGAGGCAGCAGTGGTATTAACCCATTAGTCGTTTCTGTAAGATATCACTCTTACATAATAAGATCCCAGAATACCACAACTGTCAGGCCAAAGTCGTCAGTCCACATACATATTCCAGTAGGCCATAATCTTACTGGTCTCGATCTTAATGCCAAAATGCGGTTCCGTCAAAGGTAGTTCTTAATTTGCGATCCAGAGCATGTCGCATGTGCCTCACACACAATGTCACACATGCGACATGCCCCAAATCACAGTAAGCCCTTACACCGCGACAAGGTGACTAGCTCAGGTAGGGGAAGACACACACACATACACATGTTTGTATAACACCTGGCATTGTGTTTGTGTGCACAAACGTTATGCATGTATACCTTAAAAATTTCCATTAAAAAAAAAAAAACAAAGCATGTGGCTATGAAAGTACACATATAAACACATACATACGTGTGAATACAGCATAGTTCTATAAAGTTCTGCTGTCGTGTTGCTTGTTCTGCGTTATTGCTATGTTCAGTTTTGTGCTAGTGTATATGTGTTCTGGTTGTTCTATGTTCTATGGGTTCTAATTTTTACTGCAATGCAAAACACTTTGTCACTGAAGTATTTGTTTTGATATGCTATAGACAGTATTTGAAATCAGGGATGATGCTTGAAAGCTGTTTCAAGTGTGCTTGTGCAGCTCTTTAGTAGTTATATACTAGACATCTACGCAAATGTATTTTTATTTGCGTAGTACTTATGTGTGTCCTCTGCAGCAAGTGCATGTATTTGCAAATACAAACAAGAATGAGTTCACATTTCTGGAACAACAAAATTCACGAATGACGTTTTTCATTATTTATCGAGACTTTTGTTGCCAGATCTAATTTATTGATGTTTCTAAAAGTCGCCACGGTTTATGTAAATACACATTACATTTGTACATACATATGAAGGTACATTTCTTTCATTTTTCGATAAAAAATTTAATTTATAATAATATTCAAATATAGTTTGGCAATAGGTCATTAATTAATAAAACAAATAATTAGAAATTATAATTTCTGTTAAATTTTTGTTCTATTTTTATTTATATTAAAAATAATTTTAAATTATAGTATCTGCTAAATTTTTGTTTTATTTTTATATATATTAAAAATAACACAAAAATTTAACAGAAATTATAATTTCTAATTACACTGCTCTGCAATAAATCATTTTTTGTCTCTCCTTTAAATAAAACTATTTGGACTATATGGATTTTGATGTGCTAAACTCAAAACCGTTTTCGGGTTTTCTCCATCACTTAGGAATTTTTTTTTATGGGCGTGGCAATTTTTTTCCACTAAATTAGTCAGGTACGAAGACATATTTCAGCCTAACTCGAGAACGACATCCGATTTTCATAAAAAAACACTAACAGCCATATTCAGAGAAGAAAATTAGTTTCTATATGATATCTACTTTATTTAATAAAGGCTTTAAGCTAATAATCCTATATTAACATTTTTATATTCAAGGAAGGTTTATTAACTAATATGCCCTTTAGCAAATTTTAAAATTCGATTCTGGCAATACTATTGTTTTGATTTGTCATTTTTTATATTATTGTTGTGTATAAAAGGTTACTAAATTATTCAGTATTCGCAAATATATATTTCAGTCGTACATTTTTTTCTTATTAGCCACAAAAAGTTTATTTAATTTAAAGAACAGTGTATATTACACCATGTTTACTAGTTTATCTTCAAAAAAATTTAAAAAGTAACAAAATTATATAGGTAATTTATGTAACCTCTTCACAACGAATAAAAGGAGAAATGATTACCCATTCCTTTTTTATTTGTTTTGATTTTATACACGTCACTGAAAATTTAAATTTAAAATTTGTGAATTTGTGTTAGTTTCACCAAAAAAATTGTGATAAAAATGGAAAATATTAAAAGAAAAAGGTGTGATTCCATTTTTTTTAATTAATTAATACTTTTTTTCAGTAAAATAAAAAAGTTGTTTTTAAGTAAATTTTTTTTAATATAGGCTCTAGGTATAGAGAGAGCTCTACAGAGACCTAGAGCCTATATTTAAAAAATTTTTAATTAAAAATCATATAAAATAAACAGGTCGAAAAAATTATCAAATAAATAAAAAAGTTATATCAATATATATTTTGTCTTAACACAATGTAATAAAAAAATAAAAACAAACACAGCTTAATATAGCTTTAAAGTGGGGTCATACCTACTTTAAAATTTGTGGATTTAATAAAGGTTTACCATAGGATTATTAAGACTAAAAACGTCTCTGAATATAAATTAAGCGATTTTAATTTAATAACGGCTTGCAAACCTATATTAAGTCTCTCTGAATAAGGCTGTAAAAGATGCGTAACAATATTATATTTAATTTAACTCATAATTTTGTTCTATATTTTGTCGTTTTGGAATTATTCAAAAATTTAAGAGGAGAAAAAATTTTTTTCTTGCAAAATTCGTTACTTTTTTCAGTTTAAAAATTCTATAAAAAAAAAGAATAATCATTTATTTTTATATTGCAAATTTTTCTGAGAGCTAAATACCTCAAGAATAAAATAAGGTATAAATCATGAAAATCGATTACCAAATGCGGATTTTATTCTCAACTAGTTGACCCGGCAAACGTTGTCTTACCTTAAAATTTTTATATATTCGTACTCATAGAGTAAAGCACCATGCGAGACCGGGTAAAAACAGGTGTAGGCAAATAAGCCAGCTACCGACTATAGCGCTACCTGCCGAGCGGATTTGTGACGTTAAACCTTCCAAGATTATGCATATAAACCTTCCTCTTGAATCACTCTATCTTTAAAAAAAAAACTGCATCAAAATCCGTTGTGTAGTTTTAAAGATATAAGCATACATACAGACATAGGGACATACGCGGGAAGCGACTTTGCTTTATACTATGTAGTGATTTACCGCAGGTACCCAATATTGAAAGAATATGTGTGCAGGATTGCGTTAGCTTAGCAGGCAGGTAATGGAAATAAAAGCCAAGGGTGTTTTGTATGGTTCTTGGAATTAAAAAGTATAATATATAATAATATTTTTCATCTAACTGCACATTCATAATTGTAGAAAAATTCGTAGGTAAAAAATACATGTAAGTGAAATGCAGCTAAACAATAAATACTGTAATGAAGTATTTTTTTGTTATAAAGTCGGGTTATTCGTTCATAAATTGTCATACCACAATTGCTTATGAAACCAAAAGGTCAAGTGTTGTCCGCTGTAAAATAAAAAAAAATTAGAATTTGAATCTACTATAAAAGCATAAACCAAAAAGTGCTCAGTGATCATTTTATACATACATTTTTGGTTAGTACTGTAATTTAAAATATTGTAATGAAGAAACGAAATAGAGATTAAAGAGGCTTATAAGCTATACTTTGGATTTCCTATCGATGAAAGAGATAAAAAGTGGCTACCGAAAATATGTTGTAATAGCTGTTCAAGGAATTTAAGAGGTTGGTTAAAAGGAAGTCATAAGTCTTTGCCATTTATGAAGCCATCGATTTGGAGTGAACCACAAAATCATGAAACCGATTGCTACTTTTGCATGACTAAAACACGTGGGTTTACGAAAAAAAAAAACAAAAATAAAGTCATATATTCAAATACTTTATCTGTCAAACGACAAGTTGCTCTTACATGTAATTGTTTACCTCCATTGCCTCCTACAAATGACGAAGAAGATAGGCTTTCTGCAAGAACTGAATCCAGTTACACCACCATGAGTGCTTCTTCGCATTCATTTGAAAGTCCAACGATCAAACCTTATTTTCCGAATCAAACTGATCTGAATAACTTACCTCGTGATTCATGACTTCCAAAAATAAAGTCTGAGCTTCTTGCATCCAAATTTAAATAATGGAATTTGGTGCATAAAGACGTGAAAGTCTCGTACTTTCGAAATAGAGAACAAGCTTTTTTGAGCTATTTCACCAAAGACGACGATTTGGTATTTTGTAATAATGCTGATGGACTTTTGCGACAACTGTGTTTCAGTCATAAGTCTGAGGAATGGCGGCTTTTTATTGATTCATCCAAGACAAGTTTGAAAGCTGTTTTGCTTCACAATGGCAATAAATATCCATCGGTCCCACTCCCGTATGCAAGAAATATGAAAGAAAGCTATCATAACATGAAGGCGATACTTGAAATAATTAAATATACACATTACTCATGGAACATTTGTGCTTATTTGAAAGTTGTAGCAATGTTAACCGGTTTGCAAAGTGGGTATACCAAGTTCTGTTGCTTTTTATGTGAATGGGATAGCCGCGCGAAAGAAAAACACTACAACGCTATTTTATTCCAGGAGAAAAAAATGTATCAGAAGAACCTTTAATTCAAAAAGAAAAAAATTTTCTACCACCTTTTCATATAAAACGGCTTAATGAAAAATTTTTTTAAATTAAGAGCAAATTTCCTAGAGTCAGTACAAAAGTAAAAGGAGGCATATTTGTAGGTCCACAAATACGAGAGCTTATAAAGGACGCAGTCTTTAGAACGAAATTGAACGATGTGGAAGAAAGCAGCTTCCGTGAATGTGTATCACAGTTTTTTGGGAAACAGAAAAGCTCAAAACTATCATGCAATTATCGAAGAACTGCTTTCTGCCTACAAAGCTCTAAAATGTAATATGTCTTTTAAAATTCATTTTTTTGGCTCGCATCTAGTTTTTTTCCGGAAATCTCGGTGCTGTATCAGATGAACATGATAAGAAGGAATGCTTGCAGATTTTTGTTGGTCGATTTGGCGAGAAACTCCAAGTGACAATGTAAAAAAAAAAAAAAAAAAAAATGTTAATTAAATAAAATTAAGCTACTTTTTATTTTGACAATGTTTCTGAAATAAAAGTAATAATTTACTAACAAAAAATTTGTGTTGATGTATAAATCCAAAGCAGCTGAAAAAATTTAATCAATTACAAAGAAAGTTTTAATTCCAAGAACCATACAAAACACCCTTGGCTTTTATTTCCATTACCTGCCTTCTAAGTTAACACAATCCTATCACCATACGAGTATGTAAGGTTGACTGCACACATATTCTTTCAATATTGAGTACCTGCGGTAAATTGAGAATAAAATCCGCATTTGTTAATCGCTTTTCATGATTTATACATTATTTTATACTTGAGGTATTTAGCTCTCAGAAAAATATGCAGAGTATAAAGTAATTGCTTATTCTTTTTTTTTATTGCATTTTTAAACTGAAAAAAATAACGAATTTTGCAAGAAAAAAAATTTTTCCCCTTTTACATTTTTGAATAGTTGCAAAATGATAAAATATAGAACAAAATTATACGGAGTTAAATTAATTATAATATTTTTACGCATCTTTTAGTGTTTTTTATGAAAATCGGATAAGTCGTTCTCGAGTTAGGCTGAAATATGTCTTCGTACCTGACTAATTTAGTGGAAAAAAATTGCCACGCCCATAAAAAAAATCCTACGTGATGAAGAAAAACTAAAAACGGTTTTGAGTTTAGCACATCAAAATCCATATAGCCCACATAGTTTTATTTAAAGGAGGATTTTGCTGCTGAGCAGTGTTATTTGTTTTATTAATTAATGACCTATTGCCAAACAGTATATATTAATATTATTACAAAACAAAAGGTCAACTATAACTAAATACATAATATCAAATTGAAGTTATGTTACATTTAAATATAATTTATTATTTACAACCTCATATTTTATAAGATTATAATATACAAAACACAGTTATTAATATCTGTCAATTTTTGTTGAATGATTTTGCACATTTTGTGTTAAGAAGTGTGCTACACTTAAATTTTTTACCAAAGTTTTTGGTGTTCTGCAAATGCAGCACTCATTTTTACAGTTTTTTTTTTTTTTTGATGAGCTATTTGCTTTTTTTTTTTGTTCCTATTTTCGGAACAAGGTTTTGCAAATACTTATGGATAAAAACTTGAAAAGCAACACTTCACTACTCTTCACTATTTGAGTGCAGTGAGCAAGTACCTACTTTTTACTTACAAATACAAAAAAGTTATTTGTTGCAGGTGTCATTTCATTCTGACTAAATAAATTTCTAAAGAGAAAAATAAACTCCAAAAATAAAAACACATAGCCATTTCGCTGATTTTTTCTTGTAAAGTGGCAAAAATTATGATTTTTTGCAATGTTTGTATGGGGAACCCCCCAGGGGTGATTCCAGGGGGTGTACCACTGGCATAGGTGGGTCGGCCCTAAAAAGTTAGTGGGGGTCGGTCATACATTTTGACTCGATTGAGGTACTCTAAATGGGTCAGTGAGATTTTTCCAAATTTGACCCTTCGGATCAAAAGTCGGGACATCAAAATACATTTTAGAGGTATGGTTCCTTCGGCAAAGTTTTTTATTTTGATCCCTAGAATACGATTTTCCTTGTAATTTGTGCGATTTTTAAATCGACCCGCCCTAAAATACATATATAATAAAATCAAATAAATTAATATCAATAATCAATAAAATATCTTAGTAAGTACTAAGGTGTATGTAGTGAAGTTCTATTTTTAAAATCATTTAAAGGGTTTTGGATTAAATGTAAATTCGGATATAACGTTAAATCCATTTCATAAATTCTCTTTTTATTTTTTAATGTTTTTATTTGCTCATGAGAACAAAATGTACTCTTAGTTGAGTCGTACTTATCTATCTAGAAAAGAAAGGAATGAAAGCAAAAATAACACCATAACTAATTAATAAAAAAAGAGTTTTATTGCCTATTATTGCAATTTTTTTTTAAGCGAACGATACTCGCAACATCATTCGTGCATTTGTGTGCGTTTTTTAATGAAAGTCACATGTATACGTTGAGAGTGATTTTGACGAAAATCAAAACTATTTTGATTTTGTGGATACCCACACAAATGCATAATTTGATGTGTCTATTCCTCGTCTCTTATAGTTATCTTTTGTATTCATAATTTCAGCTCACAAGATATGTTAATTTTATTTTAAAGTTAAATTTTTAATCCCAAGGTTATGTTAGGTTAGGTTAACAGGTCGCCCGAAAGAAATAAAACAGAGCTGGGCTCACTTGGGTCCTCTGACGTGGTCCCTTTGTGATACCTGTATAGAGATAGTGATAGCAGAGTGAAGGGGAGGAAAGAAGATAGAGAAAGAAAGAAAGAAAGAAGTGAGTGAGTCCGTCACATAAACCAACCACTGCTTTTAATGAAGCCATAAAGCGTGTCGACACTTGCATTCGACAGCGCAGTGAGACCCTGCAGGCGTCGCTCACCGAAGTGGATCATGCGCCGCTCTTCCAGGGCCGGACACTGGGAGAGAAGGTGCTCCACAGTCTCCTCCTCCTCCTCGTCCTGACAACTTCTACAGTAGTCATAAAAACGCAAACCCATTCTTCTAGCATGGTTGCCAAAGTTGCAGTGTCCCGTTACTACAGCCACCACATTTCTCAGTCGGCCTCTATGGAGCCCCAACAAATCCCTACTGCGACTGCTATCCAGCCTAGGCCAGATCATCCTCGCCGTATTACACGTCCCTTCGTCTCTCCATCTGGACTGTGCCTTTCGCAAGAATATGCTTTCGATCTCCTTTTTACAGACCGATAGAAGGATGCCACAGGGCGCATTGGCATCTTGCTCTGGCAGCCTAGACCCTTCCCTCGCCAGGCTATCCGCCCTGCAGTTTCCCATTGAAGTCCCATGTCCACGCACCCAAATGAGGGTGATCACCGAATGCTCTGCCATTCTATTTAAGGATGTGCGGCATTCTTGGACCAGTTGGGATGTCGAATAGACACCCGCTAAGGACCTGATTGCAGTCCGACTGTCGGTATAAATGCGAATATTCCTGCCAAATACTCCATGATACCGCAGCCAGTCTGCTGCTTGTTTTATAGCCATCACTTCAGCTTGTAGAGTGCTGCATTGATTAGGGAGTCTGAAGGATATACTAATCCCAAACTCCTCAATATAGACTCCACCTCCAACTCCATGACTATTCTTGGAGCCATCGGTAAAGACATCCAGATCTTTTCCTATAGGAGAAGATCCCATTGAGATTCCCGTTTCGTTCAAAATCGTTAATCCGAAGTTCCTCTGTAGGAATGATCTTGAAGTGACATAGTCAATGAGGTTGGGAATATCCCCCCAAGTACCAATTATCCCCGAATGTGCCCATGATCTATGGTTCCACTCCCGCGCCGCATGCAATCGCACGGATGCAAATAGTGCCAATTTCTCAGCTTGTAGATCAACTGGCAGCCAATTTAGCATCGTAAAGAGTGCCTTATTGGGCGTTGATCTCATGGCCCCTGTAATCAAGGTGGCCATGCATCTGAAAATCCTCTCAAATTGGGATCGGTTCGTAGTCGTTTCCGTACTTTCCACCACACCACGGCTCCATAAAACAAGATGGGCTGAATCACCATCTTGAATAGTCAGTGAACGTTGCGAGGACTTAAGCCCCATTTCGTCCATATGACCCTCCTGCAGGCGTATATCGCCGCATTTGCCTTCGAGGCCCTTGCTTCCACATTCTAATTCCATGAGAGTTTTCTATCCAGAATCACTCCCAGGTATTTTGCACTGGCAGAAAGGCTCAATACCGAGCCGTTTAGCCTTGGCAATCTGAATGCAGGAACCTTGTATTTTCCCGTGAATAATACAAGTTCTGTCTTTGTCGGATTGACGTTTAGTCCCACTGACTTACTCCAGTTAGTGATGATTCTAAGCGCCGTCTCCATTCTCAGGGATAATGTATCCAGACAGATTCCTGATATCGCCACCGCGACATCGTCTGCATATGCCACAGTTTTGAAACCCATGGAATCCATCCTCCTGAGGATTGCATTTATGGTTATGTTTCATAAAAGCGGTGATAGGACCCCTCCTTGAGGTGTGCCCCTTACAGCTGATCTGGTTATCCCAGCCGTACCCAGCGAAGATTCTATAATCCTCCCCGAAAGTAGTCTTCTTACGAATCCAAGAATCACAGGGTCAATGCCAACATCCATCATAGCATCCACGATGGCTGTTGGCCTGACATTGTTGAAAGCACCTTCTATATCCAGAAAGGCCGTCAAAGTGAAGTTCTTGAACTCCAATGACTTCTCTATGTAGCCCACGAGAGTGTGCAATGCCGTCTCAACCGACTTGCCCTTCGTGTAGACATGCTGAGAGGTTGACAGCAGGCGATCGTCAATCGACATCCGGATTCTGATGTCGATGAGTCTCTCCAGCGTCTTTAGCAAGAAGGATGTCAGACAGATTGGCCTAAAGACCTTCGCAGTTACGTAAGACGTTTTCCCACCCTTAGGGATGAAAATCAACCTTGCTCTTTCTCCAGCCCACTGGGATATATGACCATGCGAGGCATGCATTATATATTCCCAGCAGCCAAGGAGAAATTACCCTAAAGTTACTCTGTAGATAGGCAGGTATAATACTGTCCGGTCCAGGGGATTTATAAGGCTGAAAACTGTCAATGGCCCATTTTAAGGAATCCATCTCTATTCTCATAGAGGAGGATGCCCTACAGTACCTGAAAGCGTAGCACATCCCCGAAAGTAGGTATCCATTAACACTTCCAACGCCTCATGACTACTAGTAGTCCACCCCCCATTAGTTCTCCGAATATACCCAGGTACCGTTGGAGATTTGGAGAGAATCTTGCGTAGTCGACAAGTATCTGAAGAGCTCTTAATGTTCTCACAAAAGTCTCTCCAGGACTTACGCTTTGCATTCCTCACCTCATTTTTGAAACTGTTTACAGAAGCTTTATAGAGTGACCAGTTGGCTGTTCTCTTAGCCTCGTTGAACAGTTTCCTGCATCTCTTCCTAGATGCAGCTATGGTGGGGGACCACCGCGGTGGGCTGTCTCTCTCCCTGTGTGCGGAAGGTGTGCAAGACCTTGTAGTGGCCTCCTTGAAAGCCTCCGACAGCTGTGCTACAGCGCTATCTATGTCCTCAACGCCGCTAAAGGGTTGAGGCTCGGTGAGAAACTGGTTAAGGATGTTTCTCTGAGATTCCCAGTCAGTTTTCCTTCTATTAATGAAAGAAGTTACCGGTGATCTCATAGTACGTATACCGAATTCGATATAGCGATGATCGGAGAATGAACAGTCGCCCGACACCTTCCAGTTCTCCACAAAATGTGCATTATCTGCGCTCAGCAATGTAATATCCAGCACCTCCTGTCTGTTAGTGACCACGAAGGTGGGCTCCGAACCTCTATTTACTACCACTAAATTCTGGTCTAAAATAAAGTCAAAAATGCACTCACATCTAGTGTTGACGTCTCCACTGCCCCACACTGTGTGATGCGCATTGGCATCGGCACCAATTATCAATGGGATGCCTTTGCCCCTCGCCAGCTGTACCATGCCTCTCGTCAAGTTGTTTGGCGGAAGGTCAGCAAGGTCATGCGCCATATATCGCGACTGGATCCAGATGGTTGTTCCATCCTTTTCCCATGTCGCGCTCACTATGTCTTCATCACTGTAATCGGAGAGAATGAAGATATTAAGATGCTTTTTAGCCAAGATGCAGGCTCGAATCCTACCTGTACAATTTGCATATAACAATTTATAGCAATTTGCGCTGAGTCCAAGAACCTTGCCATCATGATACAAGGGTTCCTGTATCAGCGCCACATCCTCGTCCCTCTCTGCAAGACGAAGGAGCAATGCGGCGGATGCTGCCTTGCAGTGAAGCAAATTAATTTGAGTCACTGTCGCCATCCGGGTCGTAGTTGATGGTAACGTCGACATCCTCTGGGTCTGAACCAGATCCCAGAAGCTTGTTTTCGACCTCCGCAACATTCAGGTCGCCCAGTAGTTCCCCAACCATTCTCGTGACAGATTGGGAATCCTCTGGGCATCCTGCCTGTACGGGTGCGTCAACCACGAGCCCGGCTTCGCCTTCCTTGGTCATAGCTCCTGGGTTTGCAGAATACTCCTTGTCATCACCACGATAGATGCTCAGCTTGATACTTCCGAAGCCGTAAAATACCTTGCCTTGCATCTGTCGTAGTGGAGCCAAAGATTCCTTATTCAGGACCATGACCACTTTCCTCTTCTTGCCTTCAGGAGCGCCAACCTTGACTACCTTCCAATCATGGGTAGGCAGAGTAGGGTTGCCACTCCTGATGTAAGACAGCACGGTTTTGGGGTCGTGTGGCTCGGACGGTATGGTCATGATTGATCTCGGCCTGCGAGGTATATCGCAGACCAGTATCACGTCTAACCGCGCACCCAGCCACACGTCCCCTATTGCCGTAACAGCCAACTTAAGTAAGTTGTCTGATTGCTCATTGGAGCAGGCTAGAAGCTTTATATGCCCCTGAAACCAGCCTGCATCCGAATTCTGCGGAGGGGTACCCGGATTCTCCTCTAGAATCCTAAAGTACACCCTTAACAGCTTCTCCTGTATTATCTCCCACTTTGCATGGCAGATTGCTCCTTCGCTGTCACTGTAGCCGACAATAGCCCTTACGAGTGAGTTATTCGCAACTTCACTGAACGGCCTATTGACAACTACAGGTTGCGCTCTCTTTGGCTTTTCAGACGCCAGCTGAGTAGCCGCCTCCTCCTCCGATCTCTGTCGCTTCGTCGCTACAGGAGCTGAGAGGAGGAAGCGTCCAGTTCAGCTAGATGCTTTTTTGCCCATATCAAGGAGGCCTTTTGCTCACTAGTTAGCGATTCGATAGGTTTGCTGCCATGCTTATTTGTAATACGCATAGCAGCTCTCCTTTCTGCAAAAGCCCTCCTTTGCGGTTGTGCCCCTGGGGCATTGGTGGATGTACACGACCCTGATGTTGTGGGTCGGTCCTCACCAACTACTCCAGGAGCAGTTTCCTTTCTGGCCGCCTTGGAAGTTCCCGCCACTGGCTTTGATACTTCCACTGCGTCAGATCCACCTTTATTGACGGAGGTTGCCACGCCAATATTGGTGGTATGCAACCCGCTTGTTACAGCGGGTGCTCTGCAATCGGCAGATCCCACGAGTATGCCCGTAATGATAAGGACCATCCATGCAGTGACGGCATACATGGACTAGGCAACTAAGCTTACAACCGGCCCGTGCCCTAGCAGCGGAGGGGAGCTGTTAGCGACTAGTTCTCTTTAACCAATTACTAGCCATTCATGTTCTGGGCACTGCTACCAACCACCACAACATTACAAGTGGGGGATAAGGATGTGGGGGATGGGAAAGGAAGAAAGGTATGGGATATTAGAATTGGAGTTGTATATTTTGGTCCGCGAGTGTCTGCGTCAGATGGTCGGTCAGGAGGCACTGATGACGCATCGCGTAAGACTATGTCATGCGTGACTCCTATCCTTCCCATGAAGCGGGCACCCCCCCAACCGATCTGTGTGACCCTATGCTATAGTAGTCAACAAACCGACCAGAGGATCCCCTATCCGCCACCTGGGGACGCGCCCGATGGGAGATATACAACTCCACACGGGTTTTAATCCCAAACAAAAAACGAAAATATAAAAAAGCTCTTAATTACACATGTAAATCAAGTAACTTGATCACACTTAAATCCAAAAAATAAATAAACAGAGCTGGATTTACTGGCCGCAGCTTAAATATCAATTTCTCACAACCATTTAATCCCTATCCGCATTTATAGCATCTCATTTCTCTTTAATTCCTCATAAAAAATCAATGCTTATGTTGCGCCACAGCTTAACAAGAGAAATACTTACAAATTTTCTACAATACCCAGCGGCGAAAAGGAGTAAGCAGGCCTTCTAGTAGCCCTTATTTGTCAGACACAAAGCCTTCTTACTCCATTCCATACTCATATATTTTTTACACACGTCCTAGCGAGCCAAGGCCTTCTACATTCCCTTCTTCAACAGGCCTGTTAGTATGCCTTCATGAACAGGCCTGTTATTAAGCTTTTTTCAACAGGCCTGTTAGTATGCCTTCATGAACAGGACTGTTATTAGGCGTTCTTCAACAGGCCTGTTAGTAGACCTTCTTCAACAGGCCTGTTAGTAGACCTTCTTCAACAGATCAGATAAAGGCCTTCCTCAGTATGTCTAAGTGAAGGCCTGTCACAAGTTTTGTTTTTAATAATTAGGTTTAGAAATGCATACAAAGCAATAAAAACCATGAAAATGACAAAATATCAACCGTAGCAATACGATTAAAAATTACAAAATACCGATTCTTGTATTTTGTTCCATTTCAGGGTTTTTTTTACATATAATGTTCTTACATAAATTCTTATTTATTCAAAAACATCCATTTACTTAAAAGCAATACAGTTAAAAAAAGAAATAAGCGTAAAAAACATAAATCATTTCATTTCAGTCTGTGATAAATTTTTTTAAGAATATACATACATATTAATTATTTGTCTCTATCTTTTAAGCATTTTTCTTTATATAATTGATATTTTTTATTTTTAAACGCTTTCTTTATTGTTGTTCTATAAATTTCAAAAGTTTCTAATTTTGAAGCTTTAAAAATTAATGTATCAAGTCTCGTGTATACTATAAATGCTCTTTTATTTTGTAACCCGTCATAGTTAAAATCTCGAATTATTTCATCGCCTATTAAATTGTGCAAGTTTTTGACTAGTCCACTTCTCTGAATTTTTTTGAAATTGTCATTACCAGTTTATCTTCATCAAAATCTTGGATCTTTCGTTCAAAATCGCTAAGTTCTTCCAAACTTTTCAAAGGGAAAGATTCATCGATTTCGTTTAATCATTTGTTGCACACAAACTTTTATTTCGGCCAACTCACCAATTACTACTTCATTGTATTTTTTAACTTCAATTCTAAAGGCTTCTAATTGTTTTTCCAATTCTGCAATTGAAATTGAATTTAGTAATAGTTAACTTACTGCCAGTTCCAGTATGTGGAAAAAACTTTTTCTTTCGAAGAAATAAAAATTTAACTATGAGAGAAAAAGGTATTTCTATAAAAAACTTTAAAATTTTTTTTGTTAATTTTAATTGTCAAATTAAAAAGTTCTTTCGACATACTGGAAGTAGCACTTATAAAATTTTAAATTCATTAATTTTAAAAACTTACGTATGATTTTGAGGTTCGCCATACTTATTTCCATATATTTAAATTTGTATGTATGTTTAAGTAAATTTTTTTTTATACAAAGGCAACCTATCTATTCCAATATCTAGGTGTATAGAGTCTATGTTTTCAACCAGACTTCTGTCGAGTTTGTGTACTAACCACAATTTTTTCTTTTCTTTGCTTTAAAAGCAAATCATAAGAAGAAGGAACTTCGAGATTTTTAGACTTTAAAACTCTGAGTAATCCATTCACGCACCTGCGTGTAGAATGAAATTCCCTACACCACTGCAATAATTTTTTTTCTAAATTTTTTTTAGATTCACTTGATGGAAATTCTATTTCATTACTGTAAGATTCCACAATATTTTCATTACATTTTTGTGTATGCTTATTAATATCACTATGTTGTTCAATTTTCTTTATTATTACTGTTATTACAAATATTAAACGTGACCAAATTCTGATTAGTCCCCTAGAAGACTTATCATCTGATCATTCGCCGACTATAATTACACTACGTAATAGTTTTATAAGCACTGAAGTATCTCCTACGTTCTATCCCAGAACATCCCTCTAAGGAACTCGTCTGATATACAATGTGCTGTGAACCACCTTTCAGACGTTGTTACTTGTGCAGCTAGGAATGCAACTCCAATAAGAAGAACATATAGGAGGAAACCGTTCAAGTCATCAGCTGATATTGAAACTCTCATCCGACAAAAAAGAAAATTGAGAAGGGAATGGCAGAGAAATCGTTCTCCAGCTTTAAAGACCCAATTGAATTTGTATCAAAAATTACTTAAAGAAAAGCTGCGTTTACAGCATGAGTCAGCGCTTGCAAATTATTTAAGTAACTTGGATCCGACAACAAAAACTGACCACAGCCTATGGAAAGCTGTGAAGCATATGAAGTGCCCTACTTCCTCCGAACCAGCACTAAGACTTGAGGACCTTAGTTGGGCTAAAAATCCAAATGAACGAGCAAATGCTTTTGCTAGCCATCTGGAAAACGTTTTCACTTCACATGACATAAATAGTGATATTAATTCTAAATACATCAGCGCTCCCATTGAAAATCATATAAAGATGCGGTTGCCCTCAATTAAAATGGCAATCAAAAACCTTGATGCGACAAAATCGCCCGGTGCTGATCGGATTACTAGTTCAATGCTGATGAACTTGCCACATTGCGCTGTGAGAATTGTGTTATTCATTTTTAATGCCATCTTAAGAGTGGGGGTTTTCCCGTCCTCTTGGAAAATTTCAGAAATAGTCATGATTCAAAAACCGGGTAAAGACGCTACTCAAATTACGTCATATAGACCTATCAGTTTATTATCCATCCTTTCAAAGCTGTTCGAAAAGGTCCTCCTCCAGAAAATAACGCCCCATCTAGCAGAGCGAAATATTATTCCAGAACATCAGTTCGGCTTCCGGGCTGGTCATGGAACTACAGAGCAGGTTCACAGAATTGTTACTGCTATCAGTTCGTCCTTCGAGAAAAAGCTGTTTTGTTCAGCATTGTTTATTGATGTCTCGCAAGCATTTGATAAAGTTTGGCATGGTGGTCTCCTCACAAAAGTAACACGACTTCTTCCTGCTAACACCCACAAGCTGATTAAAAGTTACTTGACTGATAGAACATTTAAGGTACGGTCAAAAAATGTATTTTCACCAGTTAAGAAGATTTCTGCAGGCGTCCAAGAAGGAAGTATACTTGGCCCGCTATTATATATCGTCTATACATCCGATATGCCTACAAATCGACATACTATCACGTCAACGTTCGCAGATGACACGGCATTTTTAAGTGTGAACAAAGATCCAGGAACTGCATCTGAGCACTTACAAGCTCATATAAACCAGCTGGAAGGTTGGCTAAATAAATGGAAAATCAAAGTAAATCCATCAAAATGTGCCCATGTGACTTTCACACTAAGAAAGGCTAATTGTACGCCAATAAAAATAAATAAGGTCATTGTTCCGGTGGAAACCCAAACTAAATATCTAGGAATCCATCTAGACAGACGCCTAACATGGTCACGACACATTGAGGCCAAAATCTCAGCTATGAAACTAAAAACAGCTCGACTAATGTGGCTGATAGGTCCATTTTCATCTCTATCTTTGTAATATAAAGTTCTGTTATATAAAGCCATTATTAAACCAATCTGGACATATGGCATTCAGCTTTGGGGAACTGCGTGTGCATCTAACATCCAAAAGTTACAAAGAAGACAGTCGAGTATTTTACGAACAATAGTCTGCGCCCCCTGGTATATAAGAAATGAGAATATCCACAGAGATCTAGAAATTCCAACGGTTCGGGAGGAAATTGAAAAATATTGTACTAAGTACGTTCACAAACTGGCGACACATCCAAACGCCCTCGCCAGGGACCTGTTACAGTTCGAGGGACACAGAAGGCTTAAGAGAAGTGATACCTTGCGCCTAGTGAGAAGAGGAATATAACTTTTTTATTTAAACATAGAATACTCCTTTTATTTTAAGATTTGAGTACAAGTAACTAGTTATTACATTGGTAATAATTATTTAAGTTTTTGGTTGAAACCTTTTGATTTTTTCAGATCGATTTTCCTACAAAAAGGAGTTCGAAAACAAAAAAATTGATCGTAATAAAAGTTGTTGGAAATTATCTGAACTTACTGAGTTTATGAAAAGTAGGTTGAACAAAAGTGTATTGAACTTGCTGAGTTTATTTCGTAAAATGGTTTGTAATATGAGCTTATGACAAATAATTCGAATTGTAGTTGTTGCTTTTAGCGAACATTAACCTAAATGATGAAAATGCAATCAGCAGAATTTGTTAACCAAGTGAGCGAGAGTTATTGGTTTGGGTTCATACTTGGGTATGTAACTCGTGCGCCGCAAATATCGTTGAAGTTACACATATATAATGTATGAACAGTATGTTTATCATAAATAGTCCTACGAAAAAGTCCACGACAGCATATGTCTATCTCTTATGTGGAAGCAATTATCGTCAAAATGGTGAACCATAATTACAATGGAAATTGATAATTTATTTCTATTATACATATTTCTTAGTAAGTAATGACTGTATTTATTTTGTTGATTTTTTAACAATTAAAATTCTATTTGTGAAGGGATGTCGCTAAAAATTGATACAAACGCTTTCTAAGGATATCGACTGGGCCGGGTGAGACCGGACAAAAACATCTAGTATATTTATATGTTTTAAATTACCCCATAAAAACTAAAATGATCGATTTACACTTTTTTCGCCATTAACTTTAACACATTTTGTTGTAGGCTGTCTGTTTTTTATAGCACTCATGATCTGTAATGGGTTAATATGCCCTGGTAGTGAGCACGGGATATTAATGTATGAGGTAAAAGCAAACATACAGCTGGATATTTTTTTTTTTTTTCGTTTGTTGTACTTGGAACTGTCAAAGTTTATTTTTTTTTTTTCATTTTTTTTACCCAACAAACCATGTAGGAATCAAGCTACAATACAACTTGAGAATACAAAAATTTCTGTAGGTAACTATTTTTTTTATTATTTATGAAATATAAAAATATGTCTGTAATAAATAAAATTTTGCTTCAAACAAATGTTAATATATTTTTAATGTCATTATTTTAATATTTTTCTCAAGTGATTTAGTTTGTTGGGTATTTTTTTTACTTTGTATCTACTACATGCACATAATTCTACTACTACAGGCATATAGTTCTGACATCTTTAAATAAAACTATGTGGATTATATGGATTTTGATGCGCTAAACACAAATCCGTTTTTGGGTTTTCTCCATCACGTAGGGATTTTTTTATGGGCGTATCATAATGTAACTTGGTACAGCATATAAACAGTTTATTACTAATTTGTAGTACCCAATAAAAATCAATGGTACAAAAATTGTTTTCTCTTAAAAAAAAGTACCAAAAGAAAGATTTTTACTTTATATTTAAAAAAGTTTAATAATATTTTTAATGTTATGTGCAAACCTAGAGTTTTCACAGAAGAATTAAACGATCCTTAACAAAATAAAAAATCATTAAGTGGACAAAATGGTACTTTTTATTGATTTTAATGATACTTTTTTTATATTTTAGTATTAACAGCCCTAGAACTACGAGACTACGCTCAAACGGTTAAGCTTAAATTGAAAAATCATTAAGGGACAAAATGGTACTTTTTATACATTTTAATGGTACTTTTTGATTTTTTAATGTAAACAAATCTGGCAGTACGATATTGAGCTCAAATGGTCTCAAGCAAAGTGAAAAATCATTAAGAGGACAAATGGTACTTTTTATAATTTTTTTGGTACTTTTTGGTATTTTATTATGAAGGAATGTAAAATTATGGGTTTTGGCTCAAATGATCTAAGGTAAGGTGGACAACCCTGAATGGGAAAAAATTTTACTTTTTATTGTTTTTATTGCTACTTTTTCAGTTTTTCATGCTAACAACACTAGAACGCTCTTAAGCAAAGTAAACAATTATTAAGAGGCAAACAGTACTTTTTTTTTATTGATTTCAACGATACTTTTTGATTTTTTAATATTAACGAACCTAAAACTATTAGACTGAGCTTAAACCGCTCAGGACAAGGTGAAAAGTCATTAAGAGAAGAAAACTGTACTTTTTATTCATATACTCGTACTATAATAGTATTTTTTGATTTTTTAACATTAACGAATTTATAACTATCAGACCGAGCTCCAACGGTGATCAGTAAATATAAAAATCAATAAATTGACGAAATGGCCCTTTTCCTATATTTTAATGATACCTTTTAATTGTACTTGTATTAAAAAATTTAGAGATTAAACAGTCTACAAAGAAATACGAAATTATCAGGGCTGTCGTGGAATCCAAGTCGGTTTTGCTAATTGTCGGTTCTGCAAACCAACACTGGTTTCATTTGGTGTCATGAAACCAAGTCGTTTTTGTTATTTTCAAAGACAAATAAAACCGATGTTCGAATCAGTTGTTCTATACATTAGTTTATTTGTATGAAATTGTTTATGTAAATGTTTGATAACAATTTTGATAAATCGTAGTGTTTTCGTTTAAATAAAAATAAAAACGTGTTTTTTTATTAAAAATTTTTGATATAAAATATATAATTAGTGTCAGTGAAAGTAGTGAAATAAAACGACTTTGCCGTTTTATAGGATTTTTATTATTAGAAGAACACTCACAGAAAGTAAAAAGAATATTCATAAATTACCGGTTAAATAAAGAATCTTTCCGTTTACATCCTTTTGCCGTGAACCTGCGCTTTTTATTGATTCAGCCAACTGTTGTCAAAGAGATAATACAGTTGGCTTATCAAGTTTTGTAAATCCCTTCGCAATGTCAGGATATTTTTCTATAAAATGCGTAATTATTGAGTTTTAAGTGCAATTTTGTTTTGTTAGAGAAAAAAAAATTATGAGTAAAAATTTATTTTTGTAGAATTAATATTAATTTACTTAAATTTTTACTAAATATCTAACTGCAGGTGAATTTTTAATGACAAGTCTGTTTTAGTCACTTGCTTTATTTGAAATTAAACAAACCAACAACTGTCAACTGATTGGTTTCAATCCAATAGCAAACCGACAACATTGGTTTCTGTGACAACATTAATTCTAGTTCGAAAATTAAACCGACAACATTGGTTTTCATGACACCAAAGTAATTTTTTTGTCGGTTTCAAATCCAATTCCGACAACATTGGATTTTATGACAGCCCTGTATAATAGCGACAGTATGGTACTTCGCTGACAAAGTAGCGAGTTAAATGCTAGTAAAAAGATAAACTTGAAAAAACTTTTTCACAATGAGAAATCAATATAAATATTTATGAAATATTTTTCTAGTACTAAAATTAAAATGATAAAAACTGAATTTCGTTTATAAAAGATATGTGTTTAGGTGTAGCTATAAATGTTTTTATTAATATCTTTTAGTAAAATTAATTACTTAATTTGAAGAATTTAAAAATAAAAAATTTAATTTTCTTGCGATTTTCATCCGAAAGACAATTATATAAAGCAGATTAATCTCCTCTCAATTGGCAACATTATTTTTTTAAATTCATTTATGTGCCTGAGTGTATATATCAGCTACTCGGTCGAATTAGACAAATTTGACGGCGGCAGCAAAATAGTTACCTAAATGAAGAACATCTGGCAATAATATATTTCTCAAATGCACCGTAAAATTTAAAGACGCGTATGAGACAGTCCTGAACATATATGCAATGTACTGAAAATTCGTTTTGTAACACATTTAATGGAAATTTTTAAAAGTGATCGAATACATAAATAATTTTATTTTTTAATTTACACGAATTCATCAAAAAACTTTTTGTCATATATCCGACTTACAAACAGTAAAATCGTTGTAGTTCCTAAACCTACAAAAATAAATTAAAAAGTTCAACATATTCCAACAGCTCAAAGTACGTACTATAACACAGTACAAGTCATATTACGAAATTTTTCGCAGAAAAAAAGTTCCGATTCACTTAATATCACGATCTGAAACTTGAACAATTTAAAACTAAAATTTTGTTAAATTAAATAATAGCTAAGAAACCATACTATGCAAAGAAAAAAAATGGTGGAAAAATATATAAAATAAAATAAGTTATGCCCACTTGAAATTCAAAAATTTCTCAAAATATATTGAATTCCAGCTTCTCTTGAAAAAGCACATTTTTGATCACCCTATTCGAAGAGAAATAATCAAAATAAAAACTTATATTTCTGGCTTTCGAAGTTGGTGTGTCTTTACTTTTATACAAAAAAAATTAAATCGGTCACAAAAAAATTTTTTTTCAAGATTTATATTCAATTAAAAAAACTAAAACAAAGTACTTCATTCAAATTCAATATAGGGACAATGGTAATGTAATAAAAAACATTCAGAGTTCATCAATAGAGCCACGGTAATTCAAAATATTTCTTCCTTCTTATCAATTATGGCTTCCCTGAAATAGGCAAATCCGAAAATGGTCTCTTGCACATACAGAAATCCGGGTTTGCCTACGGCTGGTCCAATGCAAATCTCAATTTAGTTGCGACAGGTGCAGCATGGAGCTTGCTGCAGATCGGGCAACGGTGGTTCGGATTGAAGGCCATAATAATCTGCAAAAGGAGGGAGTTTCATAAGTATTATATTCATGAGGCATGAAAGTAGAACAAAATTAAAGGTTATTACGTGGCAAAGCCACTAATTTATGAATTGGTCGAGTAATGATGCCATTCTGCGTCTTTACTCGTACTCTCCTATCTTTACCGTGATATATCTTGACTACACGCCCTAAGCGCCACTCGGTGGGACACGTGGATTCATTTCTCAATACTACAAGATCATTCTAATGCAGGTCCACCTGAGCGATCTTCCACTTATTTCGTTTATGTAGTTCCTTTAAATATTCTTTCCACCGTCGACATATTTCTTGGTGTAAAGCCTTTACTTTTCGCCAACGATTGACCATAGTCAAAGAGGAGTTCATCTCTTCCGGCTCAGCTGGAGTTAACATGGAAGAGCCAAACAAAAAATGTCCGGGAGTAAGAGCTAACAAATTATCGCCGTTTTCAGACATAGGGGTTAACGGACGCGAATTGAGACACGCGTCAATGTTGAAAATTCTTCGAAAGTATATTTTATCTGTCCAGCAGTCTTTTTGAAGTGAGTTTTCAAACTTTTAACGCCTGCCTCCCACAAACCTCCCATGTGAGGGGCAGCGGCTGGAATAAATTGCCATTCCAGCTGTTGATGTCCATACTTATCCACAGCCGTGTCACCCAGCTCCTTTACGTGTTTCTTAAAATTAGCAGCTATTTCTCGCGAAGCGCCTACGAAATTACGACCATTGTCAGAAAATATACGATTTGGACAACCTCGACGAGCAACGAAACGATCGAAAGCAGCTAAAAAGGCAGGAGTGGATAAATCGCTAACAGCTTCAAGGTGAATGGCCTTCGTGAAAAAACAGATAAACAGACATACATAACCTTTAGTAATTCGACAATAACGACCAGTAAAACTTTTAATTTCAAAAGGGCCTGCAAAATCGACACCAGTATTAGTCAAAGGGCGATTCATTAGTGTCCTCTCGGGGGGCAAAGCTGCCATTTGCTGCGACTGTAATCTTTTTCTATGCAGCACGCATACCTTACAATTGTGAGTGACTGTTATTATTAAGTTCTTAACTTTTATTATCCACCAATCTTGTCGAATCACATTTAGCATCAACCGGGGGCCTCCATGTAGTACTACCTGATGAACAAACTCTACGTACAGCCGAGCTAGCCTACTGCTATACGCCAATATTACAGGAAATCGTTCATTGTAGGACAAACAAATGGAAGAAGCGAGACGACTATTAGTACGAATAATCTTATGATCATCTAAAAATGGGTTGAGGGTTAGCAACGGGCTACGCATGTCAAGTCTCTTGTTTGCCAACAAGCAGTTAATCATTGGGGAAATAAATTTGCTGGGAAAGGAAAAATAGACGTTTCTTTACAAAAATTAATTCCCTGGCTGTTATTCTCAGCGAAGGGAAGACGTAATCTTTGTTCTTATTTCTATTAGTGAGAATGAAAAATCTAAATATATATGCAATGACGTGATATGCGCGAGACAAGCTTGAAAATGTATCAAGTATGTCTTCTTCTGACGATCTAGCAACAAAAGTTTCAGCCTTTTTTGACTCCTCAGCTGTTTCAAACTACATTGGATTGTTAGGCCACGTTGAATTATTCATGCCTAGCCAAACAGGTCCATGCCCGCAAAGTTTACTTTCTTTTAATTTGACAGAAATCTGCCCCCGAGTTGCTAGATCGGCAGGGTTATCTACAGACACTACGTATTGCCATGTTTTATTTCCCAATTTCTTCAATATTGTCGCCACTCCGTTTGCCACAAAAGTCTTCCAATTACATGGTGGTTTTCGTAACCAAGCCAATACTTTAGTTGAGTCGGACCACAAATACACGCTATGTTGATTGATGTTTAAAGTAGGGTTTAAACTGTCAATTAACTTTGCCAAAATCACGGCTCCACACAGCTCCAAACGAGGCAGCGACGGCTTCTTCACCGGGGCCACTTTGGTTTTACATGTGAGCAACTTAGTGTACATTTTATTCTCGCAGCTTACCCTAATATATACTGTGGCCGCGTACGCCAATTCAGACAAGTCACAAAAATTGTGAAATTCAATATTATACCCTGGAGAATATTGAATCCAACGTGGCAAACTGATAGTTTCGATGTCTTTATAACTATCGACGAAATTTTGCCATTTTTTAAGAGCTACTGGCTTGAGATACTCGTCCCAATCTATTTTATCAAGCCACATTTGCTGCATCAAAATTTTTGCAGTGATTATCACTGGCGCCAACCATCCTGCTGGATCAAACAGCCTAGCGATAGTTGAGAGTACCTCCCTTTTGGTATATGCGTCTTTACGGCTAATTTTTTCTGCAGTAAAGAAAAACACGTCATCTGCTGCATTCCAGTGTATCCCTTAAGTTTTCGTGGTACACTTATCATTGAACGACAAAAACGACAAATTTAATAAATGCTCTTGGGGTAAATTTCTTAAAATTTGTTTCGAGTTATACGTCCATTTTCTTAAGTCGAAACCTCCCGCCTTTAAAATGCCAATTAATTGGTTACGTGCTTCTAGAGCATCATCAATTGAATGTGCTCCCACTAGAGCATCATCTACGTACATGCATTCAAGTAATAATTTTGCACCTAATGGAAAACGTCGCTCTTCATCAGCAGCTAATTGCAGAATGGTTCTAAGGGCCAAGAAAAGAGCACTGCTTACTCTCATTCTCAGAGGTACGAAAAATTATTCTTTGAAAAGGCCTATCTTCGGGTCTAATTAAAATTTGTCTGTACATTTTAGAAATGTCAGCATTAAAAACAAACTGAAAAAATCGCCATCGCAGAATTAAGTGTACGATGTCAGCTTGTAGTATAAACGAGCTGGAAGGTTGGCTAAATAAATGGAAAATCAAAGTAAATCCATCAAAATGTGCCCATGTGACTTTCACGCTAAGAAAAGCAAATTGTCCGCCAATAAAAATAAGTAACGTCATTGTTCCGGTGGAAACCCAAACTAAATATCTAGGAATCCATCTAGACAGACGCCTAACATGGTCACGCCACATTGAGGCCAAAATCTCTCCTATGAAACTAAAAACAGCTCGACTAATGTGGCTGATAGGTCCATTTTCATCTCTATCTTTGGAATATAAAGTTCTGTTATATTAATCCATTATTAAACCAATCTGGACATATGGCATTCAGCTTTGGGGAACTGCGTGTGCATCTAACATCCAAAAGTTACAAAGAAGACAGTCGAGTATTTTACGAACAATAGTCTGCGCCCCCTGGTATATAAGAAATGAGAATATCCACAGAGATCTAGAAATTCCAACGGTTCGGGAGGAAATTGAAAAATATTGTACTAAGTACGTTCACAAACTGGCGACACATCCAAACGCCCTCGCCAGGGACCTGTTACAGTTCGAGGGACACAGAAGGCTTAAGAGAAGTGATACCTTGCGCCTAGTGAGGAGAGACATATAACTTTTTTATTTAAACGTAGAATATTTCTTTTATTCTTAAGATTTGAGTACAAGTAACTAGATATTACATTGGTAATAATTATTTAAGTTTTTTTTTTATCCTCTTTTACAGTTAAGATTTGGATACTTATTGTAATTTCTTATAGAAAGATTCAATAATAATAAAAAAAAAAAATTCTTTAGAATATTTTCTTTTTCTAATTTTATTAAGCGTCTAATCGATCTTTTATTCATTTTTTTTTCAACAAAAATTGTATTGTTACCAACACAACCGCTTTGTCCAAAAATTTAAGCAAAACTATTTTGAGTATACTCCTTTTTTATTTTCACATTTTGCAAATTTTTTTTTTGTATTTGTTGTTTTGTCTTTGGAATGTGTTTTTTTAGTTTTATTGTACAAACATAGTACATGCACAAAATCCATACACATAATAAAATTCAACCTATGCAGGAAGGAGTAGGTAAGCCTTCCATAAGGCCTTCCTGAGAAGGCAAGCGAGCATGAGTACTGGATCTTAAATAAGGTCTAGGAAGGTCTTACAGAAGGCCTTATAATTGAGGGCCTCAAAAACTTCGCCGCTGGGTAATTTCTTTTGTTTACGAGTGTGTGTATGTATGTGTGTATGTGCTATTAAGCAAATACTTTTATTTGTTTTGATTATTTGGCCTAATATTTATTTGCTTTCAAATATTAGTCATATGTGACCACAGCGCAAATATGTTTTTTCGCAGTTGTGTTTGCCCCTATTTGTAGGCTGTTTGTAAAAACAAAAACGAGCAAATAAATGTTCTTAATCTGACCACAAATAAAACTTAGTACTAATATTTAAAAATTTTGGGCAAATATAAGCAATCGTATTTGCTGCTCATAAAGGGTGTTTTTTATAGACGTATATAACTTTAAATTGCAATAAAACAACGATGGATTATTCGATTGCCATGAATTTTATTTATCCGAAAGATAATCTTACGGCATTACATTTTAAATATGATTTCTGGCATATGACCGCCACGGCTAGTTCGGATGTAGTCCAATCTGGACGTCCAATTTTCGATGACTTTTTCCAACATTTGTGGCCGTATATCGGCAATAACACGGCGAATGTTGTCTTGCAAATGGTCAAGCGTTTGTGGCTTATCCGCATAGACCAATGACTTTACATAGCCCCACAGAAAGTAGTCTAGCGGTGTTAAATCACAAGATCTTGGAGGCCAATTCACAAGTCCAAAACGTGATATTAGACAGTCACCAAACGTGTCTTTCAATAAATCGATTGTGTCACGAGCTGTGTGACATATTGCGCCGTCTTGTTGGAACCACAGCTCTTGGACATCATGGTTGTTCAATTCAGGAATGAAAAAGTTAGTAATCATGGTTCTATACCGATCACCATTGACTGTGACGTTCTGGCCATCATCGTTTTTGAAGAAGTACGGACCAATGATTCCACCAGCCCATAAAGCGCACCAAACAGTCAGTTTTTCTGGATGTAACGGTGTTTCGACATACACTTGAGGATTAGCTTCACTCCAAATGCGGCAGTTTTGTTTGTTGACGTAGCCATTCAACCAGAAGTGCGGTTCATCGCTAAACAAAATTCGCTTATGAAAATCGGGAACAACGGCAATCTCGTTTTGTGCGCATTTGCAAGCCTTGTTCAGGCGTGAGTCTATTCATGATGAATTGCCAAACCAAACTGAGAATAAATCACTTGACAGCTGTTAAATCGGTCGCCATCTTGAACAGTAATGCCAACTTAAAGTTCTATACGTCTATAAAAAACACCCTTTATTTGCTAAGTGTGACCATAGCTTAACATATATATAAACTAAAAACCACCCCTTATAAATACTTATACTGATTGATTCATTGTGTTGTTTTTTTGTTCTCTTTCTTTTAAATGAGAGACTACATATTATGGCTATTGCTGTGTGTGCTTTTATAGTTTTTCTCTCTATGTTAAATAAGATTGTTGCCAATTTTTTTTTTATTTATTTGTACAAAAGATACATTTTTTACATCATATACCCTGTTCAGACATAAAAGTTAATGAAGTCAATCAAGTTTTAAATTGTGTGACTGATACATATTCAATTAAGTTTACGCAATTAAGCATTTGACAACTGAAAATATTGACAGTTTTTTTTTTTGAAAATATGTTTGAGTATTTATAAAATAAAAAATGAAAAGAATGTCAAATTAAAAAACAAATGTTTTGAAGGCAAGCTATTGATTAAAAGAAATTAGTTATTTAAAAATTATTTTCAATAACTATTTTATAAAATTTATTTACCGGCTACTTCGGCTGCTATTTCCTTTTTATGACATTCATTTTTAATTTTATTTTCTCTTTTTAATACTGAAAATATCAACTTTTCTCACGTTTGAGTTGATATTTAAGGGCACAACAAAGAGTTGCATTTTGATTTTGACTTCATTAACGTGCAATCAATTTTTAATTGCGCAATTATTTAAGGGAAATTTGTATGGTAAATTGAGCTCAATAAAGGCGATAATTGCGTAAAATGCTTAATTGCTCAATTAACATGTATGTCGGAACAGCCTAATACTTTGGTCCCAGCACCTTAAAGGGATTATTGGGACAAGTTGGCAAGTATCATACGAGTACATTTTTCTAAGTACTAAAGTTTTTGTTTACAGGAAGATTTAAAAAAAAAAATAAAGGGTAATTTTTATAGACGTATAGAACTTTAAGTTGGCATTACTGTTCAAGATGGCGACCGATTTAACAGCTGTCAAGTGATTTATTCTCAGTTTGGTTTGGCAATTCATCATGAATAGACTCACGCCTAAACAACGCTTGCAAATAGTGCAATTTTATTTCGAAAATAAATGCCGTTGTTCCCGATTTTCATAAGCGAATTTTGTTTAGCGATGAACCGCACTTCTGGTTGAATGGCTACGTCAACAAACAAAACTGCCGCATTTGGAGTGAAGCTAATCCTCAAGTGTATGTCGAAACACCGTTACATCCAGAAAAACTGACTGTTTGGTGCGCTTCATGGGCTGGTGGAATCATTGGCCCGTACTTCTTCAAAAAAGATGATGGCCAGAACGTTACAGTCAATGGTGATCGGTATAGAGCCATGATTACTAACTTTTTCATTCCTGAATTGAACAACCATGATGTCCAAGAGCTGTGGTTCCAACAAGACGGCGCAACATGTCACACAGCTCGTGCCACAATCGATTTATTGAAAGACACGTTTGGTGACTGCCTAATTTCAAGTTTTGGACCTGTGAATTGACCTCAAAGATCTTGTGATTTAACACCGCTAGACTACTTTCTGTGGGGCTATGTAAAGTCATTGGTCTATGCGGATAAGCCACAAACGCTTGACCATTTGGAAGACAATATTCGGCGTGTTATTGCCGATATACGGCCACAAATGTTGGAAAAAGTCATTGAAAATTGGACGTCCAGATTGGACTACATCCGAGCCAGCCGTGGCGGTCATATGCCAGAAATCATATTTAAAATGTAATGCCACAAGATTATCTTTCGGATAAATAAAATTCATGTCAATCGAATAATCCATCGTTGTTTTATTGCAATTTAAAGTTATATACGTCTATAAAAAAACACCCTTTACTATCTATTGATTTCAATTCTGCATTCAAATTATTAAGCTTGATGCTTACAATAAAATCAATTCTTTGTTTCGTTGTTTCTAACCTGCAACGGGGAGTTCTTAAATTTGTTCTATTCCTGGTGTTTAAATGTTGCTGTGGTTGAGAAAATGTTATTATATGATCACCAATATGGTTAATACATTTAAAAACAAACATTAGCACTTGATGTGAAATTACTTAAAACCTATACTGATTCTGAATATAAGCTATATAGTTCTCAAATCTGCATTGTAGTAGCTTTCGATCCCATTAGTCTATGGAACGCACCATCTCGATTTTGACCCATTTGTAGAACCCATTGATTTTCACTGTAAAATATTCTGAGTGAAATTACTCAAAACCTATACTGATTCTGAATATATGCTACATAGTTGTGAAATCTGCATTGCACTAGCTTTCGACCCCACTAGTCCATGGAAGCCCACTATCTCGATTTTGATCCATTTTTCGAACCAATTGATATTCACCGTAAAATATTCTGAGTGAAAGTTCTCAACATCTGTACACTTTTTGAATATAAGCTTTACAGTTCTGAAATCTACGTCCGAGTAACTTTCGATTTCATTTTTATAACCTTCACCGTACATGGGACACCCTATAAAGTATATATATTCTGAAGCTTTATGAATATCGGAGTTTAATAAGCGTTGTCCGTCTGTCTGTCCGTGTAGTCGTTGAAATCAACTTTCAGAAGATCGTAGACAACGTACAGAAAAATATAGCATACCAAACGGTCAGCTGTTTCGCTAAGACTAATACTATTGAAATTCAGCCAGATGGGTATATAAATGAAGGAGCTATGAGTCAAAAACCACAACTACCCCTATTTTTGACCATTTTTTGTGTGGGTATTTTGCGAATTTTTTGTGAACTACGAAATAGGGAAAAAAACTAGTATAGTTTTGTTTGAAATATCACTCATAATATCTGTGCAAAAAATGAGAGCCATCGGTCCACACATGGCCGATTAATATCAAAAATACAACCAACATTTTAGTTTTTTAATCACTTCTACTTTGTTTTTTCGAGTATTTTATCTAAACTTAAAAAATTAGTACACAGTTTTTTTTATACAATATATTAATGGTATTTGGATACAAATTTAACTAGGTCGGTCAATAAATGGCGAAGCTATTAGTTAAAAATCGTGACTACTTCTATTTTTGACCATTTTTGGTATGTTTTTTGCGTATTTGTTTAAACGGATGATAAAAACTTGGTACACAGTTTTATCACAAATGACAGTGCAAAAAATCAAAAAGATCGATCTACAAATGGACAAGAAAAATCAAAAATACAACCGAAATTTTAGATTTTTATTAAGTTTTGCTTTGTTTTTTGCGTTTTTTATCTAAAGTAAAAAAAATTAATTACTAGTTTTTTCAGATATCATATTCATAGTATGTGGAATAAAAAGTCAGCTAACTCTGTCCACAAATGGCTGAGCTATGAGTCCAAAATAGCAACTACCTCTATTTTTTGACCATTTTTTTCGTAATTTGGTTAAACTACAAGACGGACAATAAAACGTGGTATGCAGTTTTATCACAAATAACAGTTGTAATGTCTGTGCAAAAAAATCACAAAGATTGGTCCACAAATAAACCAGAAAAATCAAAAATACAACCGAAATTTTAGATTTTAATTTTTTTTTTTTTTATATAAATTTTTTAGCTGTTATGTGCGTAATGCTTTGTACACACAAACACGAAAAATAAAAAAAGTGTATGTGTGTGTGTGGTTTTTATTGCCTTGAGTAGAGATAATAGTATTAAGAATTCAAACATCTTTATGAAAGAAAGTCTATTCGATTTTTGTCGATAATTAAAAATTTAATTAAATATTAAAAAATTTTGCAAAGTTAAATGAAAATAAATTTTTTTGTATACCTATTGGATATCTTTCTTAGAATTTCTTTTTTTTTTATTAATTTAAAAATTTAGTGCCTGCAGACATTTTATTGCTTTTAAAAATGAGATTCTCAGAAAGGATTTTTTCTTAGAACTCGTTAATTTTAGTTTCTTTAACTGAAATTAATTATTTATTTAGGATTAATAAAAAAATATTCAAAGAAAATTATTTTTATCAATGTTTGTCATTTATTTTTTTATATCTTTTATAACTTTATAATTGTAAGTTTATATGACTTTTTAATTGAAACGGCTAGTTTATTAATGTTTGCGCGCCAGGCATAAAATATGAAATAAAAAGTATCAGGTTTAATTAGTTTAAATAAAATTGTGTTTTTATTCGATTTAAAAATATTACCTTTAAAAAACTTCTGGTGTTGTGACCTTTATTGTTGAGTAGTTTTCACACAAGTAAGTGAAACCAAAAACAAACATACATAGACCGTAAGCGGTTAACTTTGCCTAAATCCAAATAAACAACAAATATGATTCATAAACAAAGGGAAATTTGGACTTCAGTAAAGTTGCCAGACGAATTGAAATAAATAAATTATTCAACAAGAATCTGGCTTAAACATTGCCGGCCGCCTTGTAACAACGTAAGGAAATGCAAAACAAAAAATTTCAATTAGATAATAAATACAACGTTTTAATTAAAACGTAGAAATATATGGGTACAAATATACACAAGATTTACAAAATTCAAACATAAATCGAGAAGTATATATGGTACAATAATTAAGAAAAGTAGATTCTTAGAGTTACATTACTTGGATGACAAACTCTAAGTCGGTGATTGACCGGAGTCAAACATTGTGTATTGCGAAAGTGGAGAGCCCGGACTCGTAAAAACTTTCCCCGTCAATATTTAACCACTAAGTTCGGGGCCAAGAACCAGAGAAACTGTACCAGAATGGTAAAAAGTAGGGTCAGCCAATTGAAGACCCGGAAAATGCTCTCGTACAGTCTTTGCCACGCTTCCGCGAACTGCCAAACAATTTGAGTAGTGACCCCAAATCAACACGTGTCGAATTTTCTTCTCATAAGCAAGGTATCGGAAACGGAAGCAAGCTCTTAAAGGGTGAGATCTTTTGCAGAGACTGTAGGCCACGGCTTAGTTCTTGGGCCTTTCCTTAGCTGAATTGTCAATATTTTAGTCAAAGGTGTCCACTGGGCCGGTAGACTCGATGATTGTGATGAAAAACACCTGCGGTTCATCATTGGATGACGCAGCAGCCGATGTATCCATTCCGGGTAAGGATATTATAGCCGCGGACGATGGACCAGCTACCTCCATAGCTTCCTCGTACTAAACGTCTTCAAAAATATATAGAGCGTTCATAATACTAGGAAACAATGAAGCTTAATTAATATGTTTTAATTTGAATTAGTTAAAACGACCAGTGATTGGTCGATTCACAACTCCGTTTTTCGTTCGAACGTCAACGGCTCGAACCTGATCGTCACTTCCCGGACAGGTTCTTATATCTCTACCTAATTTCCAAGAAGTGGGCGATAGGTGTTCGTGACGAATAACAACCAGATCGTTTATTTCAACATTACGTTCTGGAAATTTCCATTTATACCGTTTAGGTAAGGAATGAAGGTATTCTTCTTTCCATCGGCGACAGAAATGATGTGAAAAAGCTTTTAATTTTCGATACCGATTTATTGAACTTAAAGCTGACTTGTTAGTAAGTTGCTCTGGCAGAGCTAGTATCGGGCTACCGATTAGAAAATGGCCGGGAGTAAAAGCTACTGGCTCATTCGGATTTTCTGACATAGGACAAAGAGGACGCGAATTCAAACATGCCTCTATTCTCGCTAATATTGTGGACAATTCCTCAAACGTATATCTTGCAGACTGGGATTCCCTTCGGAAATGCTGTTTAAAACTCTTAACAGCAGCTTCCCACAAGCCACCCATGTGGGGAGCCCCAGCTGGAGTAAAACGCCACGACAAGCCCTGAATGCCAAAAGTTGAAGACATTCTCGCGTGACTTTCAGTAAGAAATCCACGAAATCCTCGTTCAATCTCACGAGAAGCACCTACAAAATTCGTACCGTTGTCAGAAAAGATAGTTAATGGACAACCACGTCTAGCTATGAAACGATGAAAGGCAGCTAGAAAAGCATCAGCAGACAAATTCGAAGTCGCCTCTAAATGTACTGCTTTGGTTGCAAAGCAAACAAATATGCACACATATGCTTTCGTAATTTTACAACCTCTTCCAGTAAAACTTTTAAGTTCAAATGGACCAGTGAGATCAACACCTGTGGTAGTAAAAGGTCGTTGTAACGTAGTTGTTTCAGCAGGCAATGCAGCCATTATCTGATTTCAAGATCATTTTTTATCCAAAATATAACGCTTACACCTCATAATTATCGTACGAATCAAAATCTTCAATCGAGGTACCCAATATTCTATTCGAATAATCCTCAACAGTAACTGATTTCCACCATGAATCGAAATCACATGTACGAATTCAATCAACAAACGTGTCGAATATGGCAATATAATTGGATGTTTCTCTGTGTACGACAAAGACGGAGACCTAACTAAACGAACATTCATCCTCATTATTCCATTCCCATCCAAAAAGGGATTGAGTGAAAGTAATGAACTTTTCGAAGAAATAAGTTTTTTCAGTAACAAACACTGATATTCCTCTGCGTATTGAGATTTCCGAGCCAATATTGCTAATCGTAACCTGACCTGGGTTATTTCATCACTCGAAACAGCCACAGATGAAAACATACATTCTGCTGTATATGAAGGATGAGTTCTATAATAAAATCTAAACATATAGGCGATTACTCTTAGAGCACGATCAAGTTTTGAAAATCGTTCTAAAACATCCTCATAATTCGAAAAAAACGATGCATGTGCTTCTACCGTTTTAGCAATATTAGTGTCTACGGAAGATACGTTGGTTATATCACACGTAGTCTTGTCTCTCTGAAGCCAAGCAGGACCATGTAACCAAAGATCACTTTTTGCGAGCTCTGAAGGCGAAAGTCCTCTACTACCTAAGTCTGCCGGGTTTTCTTCAGACCTCACATGATACCAATTATGCTGTCCTACATTTTCTTGAATTCTACAAACACGATTTGCTACAAAAGTTGTCCAACTGCTAGGAGTTTTTCGCAACCAACATAGAACAATAGCAGAATCTGTCCAGCAATATATATGTTTAAATTGGATATCTATTTCGCGAACTACAGTTTTTAAAAGTTCTGAAGCTAAAACTGCACCACAAAGCTCAAGCCTAGAAAGGGAAATTGATTTAATGGAGGCTACTTTAATTTTACAGGAAAGTAAAAAAGTTGAAATCTGCCCAAATGACTCCACGCGAATATAAATTGCCCCCGCGTATGCTTTCTCTGAAACATCGGAAAAAACATGAAGTTCGACAGATGACCAAAAATTAGGATCAGCTAGCCGTAAGCTAAACTCTGTACGAACACTAGAGTCAATAACAAATAAGAAATTTTCGGTAATACCAAAGCCATAGTTTCCAAGATAATTGAATGATCTAATGGAGAACTAATCTCTAAAGCACAAATTTTCCTAGGCATAGCAGAAAACGTTTGGTTAATACCAGAAACTTTAACATTCGTCAAATGTGTTCAGAGACAAACGAAGATTCTGAAGCTGGGTCAATAAGAGCCCGAGCTGGGTACGTGATACCCTGATGAAGAATATTCCATCACGGTTCCTAGAAGCACTTTATGGTTCTGAGCAACATAAAAAACCTGTCGATTAAAATTACCACATGAGGTAATACCTGTCGACGTAGAAGGTAGAGACGAGTCTACACAACTAAGATCCCGGCCTACATTAGCCGAAACCGGAGAAGAATTCTTCCCATTAGACGAATTATTCCTATTACATCACGGTGTAACAAAGAGTGATGTCTTTCATTACACGTGGTACAATTAAAGGTACTCTTACAATTCTTGTTCTCGTGATAAACAATTAAGACAACAGTGAAATTTTCGAGCTGTAGAAAATCTTTCTGATAGCGAAAGATTTTTAAAACGTTTACACGTTCTCAAAACATGTCCGGAACAATGACATAAAACACAAGAAGCTGAATTGGAGTTAGGAGTTGTACTAGAATTCACAACATGAGTTTTAACCTTCTGCGTAGGTTTCATCAATGGTTGAGAATTATCTTTAACACCCTATTCCCATAAACTAACTGTAGACGTAGGCAGACGTTGAATGCACATGAAAATTAAAATTGGGTCCCAATTCTCAGTGGAAACCTTATAAACAGATAAAAAGCCCAAGCAATTATTTATACCGCGCTCCAAAGTTCTTAGCCTGGCACTAGACTCTTTTTCAACCGTAGGGAGATTAAATAATAATTTTGATTGGTTGTTAACCAACATACGAGGATTCTCATATGCCTCCTTAAGGTTGCGCCAAGCCATTTCAAATCCTTCGTGACTAAAATTTTTTTAAGTACAGGGTGGGCCAAAAGAAACCAAGGGGTGTAAAAATTTAATAACTTTTTTGTTTATTAACTTTTTTTTTATTTTTTCTTTCAGATTATATAATATACAAAATGGAAATTTTTTTACACTAAGTATGAAAAATGATGTCTCTTAAATGACCACCGTTTTCAGCTTCGCACTGATGGGCTCTTTTTAGAGCATTTTCCATAACATCTTTCAAAACTTGTGGCTGTAGCGTTCGAATTTCTGCAACAATGTTTGCCTTGAGTTCAAGGATTGTCTCTGGCTTGTTCACATACACTCGCTCCTTCAAAAAACCCCAAAGAAAATAGTCGGGTGCTGTCAAACCTGGCGATCGCGCTGGCCAAATAATTTCCGAATTTCGAGAAATTATTCGCTCTCCAAAAATTTGACTTAAAAGTGCCATTGTGTCTCGGGCAGTATGGGCAGTGGCTCCGTCCTGCTGAAACCACATACCAGGTCTGTTTTCAAGAGCAGGACGTAAAAAATTTTCTATCATAAAACGATACCGCTCTCCATTTACGGTTACAGCACTTCCGTTTTCATTCTCGAAGAAGTAGGGCCCAATGACATTTTCAGATGTGACCCCACACCATACTGTACACCTGATGGGGTGCAATTGGCGTTGATGAATGGCTCTTGGATTTTGAGAACCCCAGAACCTACAGTTCTGCTTGTTAACAAAATGTCGACGATATGCTCTTTGCGTTAAAATAATTGATCTCTGGTTTAAATAATAAAATTCTATTGTTCTGGTTCTCTCTTCAGTTGTGAACCTCTCCATTATAAATTCTCCAAGTGTTGTCTATATAATCTGAAAGAAAAAATAAAAAAAAATTAATAAACAAAAAAGTTATTAAACTTTTACACCCCTTGGTTTCTTTTGGCCCACCCTGTATTAAATGATAGATAATTAAAGCAAGAGTCACGAAACGATCAATTACAATAGGTAATATGAAGAAAAAAAACACATAAATAATTAAACCAATGTATGTATGTAAATATGTATATTAATTTTTACACTTTTTGCATTTACATGTACACATATATTTTATTTGCCGTAGCACTTTTATTTTTCTCTTTTCTTTATTTGATAAAAGAATTATAAATATGTATTTTACGCACCTTATTTTCAATTTAAAACTTTTATTAAATATGACGATGTAGCTGTTGGTGGTAAATTATGATTATAATTCCTTAAAGGGAAGAAAAGGAAAAATATTAGCTTCGAATTTAATTTTTCTTAAATCCGGCTCGAATGGACCAAATGTTTGCGCGCCAGGCATAAAATATGAAATAAAAAGTATCAGATTTAAAAATATTACCTTTAAAAAACTTCTGGTGTTGTGACCTTTATTGTTGCGTAGCTTTCAAGTAAGTTATGTATATTTGTTTTACACAAAAACCAAAAACAAACATACATAGACCGTAAGCGGTTGGCTTTGCCGAAATCCACATAAACAACAAATATAATTCATAAACAAAGGGAAATTTGGACTTCAGTAAAGTTGCCAGACGAATTGAAATAAATAAATTATGAAACAAGAATCTGGCTTAAACAATTAAGTTAAGGTCGTTTTATAATATAAAAATTTATTTTTTTATAGATATTTCGCTCCAATAATAAATAAATAAATTTTTATATTTAATACGACCTCAATCTGAACAAAGTATGCATTACATAATTTTTTGAAATAAGTGAAGATAAATATGGTTAGTTAAATATGTTTTCATGTAATTCCTTATGTATTTTAGTATTTGTAAATATCTTTTCAGTATTTATGACATACTTATAAATATGTTTAGGAGACATATAAATACGTTGATTTCTCTAAGAGATTGCAAACGAACCATAGAATATTACGGGTTGGTACACATATCATTTTAAACAAGAGGTCGTCTAGACTTGTAATCGATCGCCCAAGTACTCACAAAAATCTTTATATTATTTTAAAAAAATTTTTTGTAATTCCTTCATACCTCAGTACTCTTCCTCTGAGGGATTTTCACCATTCCCCACTTTGCAGAGGTACCATTGCCGATTTTGCCCATAAAAATGACCAAAATCAAAAAGGGATTTAATCTGGAAGTGTTTTAACATTTTCTGAAAACTTCGCAGTTTTTACTTTATAATTCAAAACGTTAACTGCCAAAATCCTTGACAACAACGGTACTGGGGTGTAAGGAAACTTAAAAATTTTTTTTTTTTAAATAGTTCAAAGTAACTTCTGAGTATTTGGGCGGCGGATTACAAATCTAAACAGCCTCCTCTTTAAAATGTGTGTCCCATCGCACAATCTTTAATGGTAAATCGGCTAAAAAAGTTGCTAAAATCACTTAGAGCAACAGCACTGAGGTATATGAAAATTTCAAAATAATCCAAAGTAACTTCCGAGCGCACCATAGAAGATTAAGCGATGGGACGTACACCATTTTAAAGCGGAGGCCTTCTCGATTTGTAATCTACCGCCCAAGTACTCAGAAAAAACTTTGTATTATTTTAAAAAAATTTTTGAAATTCCCTTCTACACCAGTACTCTTCCCCACTTTGCCGAGGTACCATTCCCAATTTTGCCCATAAAAATTACCAAAATCAAAAAGAAATTTAATCTGTAAGCGCTTAACTTTCTGGAAATGTTTTAACATTTTCTGAAAACTTCGTAGTTTTCGTTTTATGATTCAAAAAGGAAACTGCCATAATCCTTGAGAACTGGCGTGCATGGAAATTTCAAAAAAATGTAAAAAATAATACAGGTCTGCGACCAAAAAACTGCATAGGATTTTTTTACATTTTCTTACAGATTTTGATGCGCAATTTTTTCCCCCTAAATTAGTCAGGTACGAAGACATATTTCAGCCTAACTCGAGAACGGCTCAACCGATTTTCATAAACAAAACACCAAAAGATGCGTAACACTCGTAGAGTGAATTTACAACCGCTCTACATTAAGTGAAAACAGTAGTGTTTTATTTTACATCGCTTGAAACAAAGAAAAGCTCTCAGTAGACATACTGATATTCAAGTGAACAGTGCTGTTGTCTGTTAATCATGGCTACAAGGAGTTGTGTTATTTCTCCAAACAGTTTTTGTTATATCTGTGGTGAATTCACTATTAAAAGTCAACAGAGAAATATAAGTGATTTTGTAAAGAAAGTTTATTTTGCCTACTTTAAATTAAAACTTGGTCATCAATATAAACTATGGGCCCCGCATAAGGTGTGTAGAAGATGCGAAGAAGATCTTCGTTTGTGGCTTAAGGGAAAGAAAAATGCATTTCGATTTGGAATTCCTATGATATGGCGTGAGCAGAAAAATCACACCACTGACTGCTACTTCTGCTCAGTTGACGTAAAGGGATTCAATTCAAAAAACAAAAGAAATATAAGTTATCCTAATCTTGACTCAGCTATACGTTCAGTGCCCCATACCTCCGAGATATCTATCACGCAGCCAGCTTCCAGTTTGGATGAATACCCGAGTGCGTTGGAGGACGAAGCTACATTACATCCTCCGGGTGAATCAAGCTCAGATTTATCTTTTGACGAAGATGGAAGGCCTCAACTATTTGCTCAAGTTGAGCTCAATGATTTAGTAAGAGATTTAGGTCTTTCAAAAGATGCAGCCGAACTGTTAGGTTCTAGATTACAAAATAAAAACCTGCTTAAGCGAGAAACTGAAGATGGAAATCGGAAAAGGACTCGTCAAAGTATCAAGGAAAAGAAGAAGAGGTTTCATAAAGAACATGAATAAGTATACATATGTATCAAAATAATGTTTCGTTTGCTTTAAAAAAAATATTTATTGTTTGAAAATTTTGAATAAAGGAGTGCTTTAACCAATTTTTTGTGTTTGAATTTGCAAAAAATCCTTATGTGATAGAAAAAAATGGCCATCACTTTTGAAATCAGCGCACTTTAAAACATAATTCAGTAAAAATATCTCATGCAGCTAAAAAAAAATTTTTTTCGCAGACCTGTGTAATCCAAAGTAATTTCTGAGTGTTTTGGCGGTAGATTACAAATATAGATGATCTCCTCTAATCTATTGCTTAAAACATTTACAGTCAAATTCATAAGAAATATTTTTGTTTAACAAGCGCTTATTAAATAAATTTCACATAGAAAATGTGCTTAATAAGCCCCTATTAAACGAAAATAATAATGAATTTGGCATTTAATATTTAATTGTTTAAAGACGTAAGACGAATTTTTTTGTATGTTTTAGAAGAATGTGTAAAGTTAAAAATATTAATATTTCGCTAACACAGTGAAGGGTATATAAGACTCGGCGCAGCCGAATTTTAACTTGTTATAAATAAATTTAAAAATTGTCTGCAGACATTTTATTAAAATAAAGTCGTCAGAAAGAGTTTTTTCTTAAAATCCGTTAACTTTAGTTTCTTGAACTGAAATTAATTATTTTTTTTTTTAACTAAATATTAATCTTTATTTGTGGTTATTCCAGAATTGTGTTGAGTTATTTTAAATTTATTGTTTTCCTCATGATATTCTCATGAGCTGTTTATTCAGTACAATAAGTACCGAAGAGGATAACATGTCTAAGTCGACCATTTCATCAGACGCTACTCTGAATTCTCAGTAGACTACTACCAACATTTTTTGACAAATATTAGAACCTTTACATTGTAAAAACTATTGATTAAATAAGAATTATTTGTCAATAGTTCGAAAAAGATTCAAATGTTAAAACAAAAAACTTAGCAAGCATGGAATTGAATAAACGAAATTTCCGAACGAACATTATAATATTGAAAATATATATGTATTCTATTTTTATTCTTCTCTTCCCTTTTACATTCGAATGCTCTTTGGGTGTTACTGAAATATAATTAAAGAGTATATGAAAAACAAAAATAAAAAAGGAAATAAGAAAACACAGAGTTTCTCTACAACGTGCACTTGTATTTGTATATGCAATAAATTCATTTGGAATTCAAAAGTTTAACAAAATATTAATCTTTCTTTGTGCTTATTCCAGAATTTATTTGTGTTTATTCCAAATAAAGATTAATATATTGGTAAACTTTTGAATTCAAAATAAATTTATTATATATTATTATTATTTTTTAGAACTCGTTAATTTTAGTTTCTTGAACTGCTATTAATTATTTATGTTAGGATTAATAAAAACATTGGTATGCAACTGTGTGATGTGTAAAATTAGATGTTGTGAATCATACTCATATATAAAATTAATCACCCCTATCCTGAATATTTTTTTTCCTCGAAATATTTCGCTTTTCCCCAAAGTTGCTATCGTGAATTATTTTTAAGTGAAAAAACTCGCATGTTCGAAAAAATTATGGCATCGCCGATTTTTATTCCCGTGGGTTTTTTCCCAAAAGTATTGTGACATTTTTCACAAACATTTTGTTTGGGAATAAAATTTAGAATTGTTGCAGCGGCAAATAAAATTAGAGGAACTGAAAATCAAGCAATCTAATAGCAATGATGGACTGTAAACATGTAAGAATGTGATAATTTTTTAGTTTTAAAAACGTATATTAATTATGAATTAGAATTTTTGTTGCTTTTTTTTGTACCTGCTTATTAAATTTTTTTTATGTGATACATGAGTACAACCAAAAATAACACAAATGTGATTTATTGTTTTTTAGATTTAAGATTTCGTATCTTTCTAAAGAATATTTCTTTTTTAATTTTTTGTATGCTATAAAAACTGTAGACATTTTGTAAGCTGCACAACACTACGACTTTCTAGTAGGTAGTTCTGGTTTAATATATCTAAAAGGTATTTAAAAAGTGCTTTGTTAGCTGGAAAATGTTGTTAGAACCTGCAAAGAATTTATTTATATGCACATATATGTACATAATGCCAACAATTCTTCATGTTTTCACTTACATTGTTTCTGATAAGCACAATGGATTTGATGCATCTCTTAAATTCCGTCTTTTATTTTCTCCAATAATTTCTTCTCTTCTTCTAATAACAGAAATCGGAGCGAAATACTATGTATTTTATTGAATAATAACAATTTATTAAGAAAATCACAAAAAAACACGTAAACAATTAAATTACATCAATTCACAATAGTATGTTCGACTTGCCACATATGTTACGAAAATGTGTTTTATTTCCTAACAATTCATGGAATAAACAAATTATTCCCTAGAATTTATTGTCTTGAGATTCGCGATAAGGGTGATTATTTATTTATGCTCATCTTTTCTATTCTGGTTGGTTAATTTAACGGTAACCATGATAAACCTTCTGCATGTTTCATGTCTGTGCTTTTTTTGTAACATACTGTATAAGCATACATTGACAAAATAATTGCCCGACGCTGTAGGTGATTATCCGCTACAGCTGGTATATTTTTTATATCTCCAAAAATTGTTTTTAGTGGTTGGTGATCTGTTTGTATAGTGAACTTAAGCTCATAATTATACATATGCAATTTTTTTTACTGCGAAAATAATTGCCAGCGCCTCTATATAATTGAGTATAATTTTTTTCAGCCGCCGCACTGTGGCATATTTCAGGAGAAGGTGGCCAAAATGTTTGAAAACAATTTTTTTTGTGTCACCGATTTAATTTTTTTTTATATAATACAAAGAAATACAAATTTATATTTTGATTATTTCTCTTGGAATAGGATGATCAAAAATGCGCTTTTTCAAGAAAAGCTGACATTCAATATATTCTGGAAAATGTTTGAACTTTAACTGGGCATAACTTTTTATATTTTCTATATTTTTGGAAAATTTTTTTTCTTTAAACAGTTCCAGATCCGTCCATTGCAATAAGGGCCTAAAATATTTATACCTGAATCTCGCTAATACAGTAAAATCGTTATAGTTCCTAAACCTGCAAAAATAATATATATTATATATATATATATATATATATATATACAAGGTGACGCAAAAGTAATCCTCCTATCAGAAAATGCTATAAATTTTGCGATTGGCCCCTAATGTCAGTTCTGTTTTAACATTTGTGTAGTAAACACGTGCGAAATACACGTTAATAAACAATGTTGCGCTACACTGGTCCAGAACGCGAAATATTGGTGACTATTTATTTGACCAATAATCGATCGGTGACTTTGGCACAACGTGAATTTCGTCGCAGATTTCCTGGCCGTCCAACGCCTACTGGTGAAACACTGCGACGTTTAGCCGCTCGCCTCGAAGAGACTGGTACAACACGAGATGCTGCCAGGCGTGGCAGACCCCGGAGTAGCCGTTCTGCAGAGAATATTGCTGCTGTAGCCGAGGATGTCATGGAAGCGCCGTCGACATCGACCAGACGACGTGCCACGCAAATGGGTATCAGTCGACGGTCTTTACAGCGAATTTTGGCACAAGATTTGAAGATGTTTCCGTACAAAGTCTAGACGGTGCATCAGCTATTAGCTGCTGACCGCCAATCGCGTCTAACATACGCTCAAGCCATCCTTAATCACCACCAAGAGGAAGATGATTTTTCATCAAAAATAATCATGAGTGATGAGGCCCATTTCTATCTTAGCGGGTACGTAAATAAGCAAAATTTACGCTTCTGGGGCACTGAAAATCCGCGTGTAACCCACGAAGAGCCATTACACCCGCTCAAAGTGGGTGGTATGGTGTGCTGTTTTCGCTGGAGGAGTCATCGGACCTTTTTTCTTCGAAGACGTCGCGGGCCAAACGGTTACTGTGAATGGTGAGCGCTACAGAGCAATGATCAACGAGTTCTTTTTGCCGCAACTTGATGAATTGGGATTGGAAAACATGTGGTTCCAACAGGACGGTGCAACGGCACACACTGCACGTGCCACAACCGATATGCTGAAGGATGCATTTCCCGGGCGCCTAATCTCCCGTTTTGGCGATTTGCACTGGCCAGCCAGATCGCCTGATTTGACCGCTACAGACTTCTTTTTGTGGGGCTTTTTGAAGTCGCAGGTTTATGTCAACAAGCCTCAGACTCTTGCAGCTCTTAAAGACAATATCCGTCAAGAATGTGAGGACCTATCGCCGGAAGTTTTGGCCAAAGTGATGGAAAATGCCATAAAAAGAGCTCAAATGACAATCAACTGTAGCGGCGGCCATTTACATGACATCATATTCTCGACTTGATGTAAAAAAATTAAAAGACCAAATAAAAATAATCCACAAGAAGAATCAAAGTTTTTCATTTTTTTTTAAATTACAGCCAAAAAACATCGGAAGGTTATTTTTGCGCCACCTTGTATGTTGTTGTATTTCCACTAATTACGTAGACTTTTCATTAAAACTTTATTGTGTACGCAGGTAGCTGCCGCATGTTTGAAAGTAACAAACAATGGTTTACGAGATAACTTGTATTTCGAAGCCAACCAAAACCAGCAAATGTGGGTGGAACTGCAAGACCAATTGAGAATTGTAGTGAAAGGTCCAGAAATGAAAGCTGCAAAACATTATTGAAAAAAGGCTGCCTTCCTAAACGTCTGTATGCAACGTCAAAGCAGTGTAAAAATCAAGCAGTGAGACTTTATCAACCATGCAGAACAACTGCATTACCATTTTAAACTTTGCAACACTTTTGACGTTTAGGAACACTTGTTTGCTTTGCATCAGTATTTAAACATAAACAATGGCAGCTAAAAAATTATTTTGTCAAATTTCTTAGATTTGTGTTGTGAAAACCAAACAAAAAATAATATAATTAAAACTTTTTCACATCTAAAACGAAAACGTCTTATAATTTGGTTACTTCAACGACATATTCCCAGAAAAATACCAAAAAATAAACATTTTGCTGCCGTTATTGAAGAAATGCCGAACGACATCTTTTTTAGTCATTTTAGAATGAATAATTTGACTTTCCAGGCAACGTACAATTTATATTTTTGATGACACAATTGAATGAATTTCATATTTTTTTAGAAATTGCATTCTTTGCTAGTTCCCTTTTGGATTAAGAGTTATACAGCCCGTCCCGGAATACCATTAAAAGTCAGCTTGTATATTACGTTATGGAAACTGACAAACCAAAACAGCTTCTGAGAAGTAAGCGACCGATTTAATGTTGGAGTAGGTGCTTGCTAAAGAGCTTTTCTACGCTGTGTAAATATAATTTCCAAACAAAAACAAATAGTGGAATTTCCAAATACGTCACCAAGCCAAAGAAAAGTGGTTGAAGATTTTGAGTCGCTAAGGTTTCGGCCTTTTCCATTCGTATTAGGATGTCTTGATTGCACCCATTTCAAAATATTTCAGCCATCAAAAAATAGTGTTAGTTAATTTGATCGTAAGGGTACATATTCCATAATAGCGCAGGAAAAAATGCTGAACTAAGGCTCTATCTTTCATTATTTTAAACTCTTGCATTTTCTTTACAGGCTGTGGTTGATAGTCAACTAAGATTTCTAGATATATTTGTCGCTGCCATGATGCCACAGTTTGGCGTGCGAGCCCATTAAGGAGAGCCATTACTAATGGTCTCCTTATGTTTCCGTCTGAGTGTCACTTGCTTGGTGATGCTGCATATCCACTAGAAATGTTTTTAATGGTGCCTTATCGAGATAATGGGTTTCACAACAGCACAAAGCAGATATAATACAATTTTAAGTTCAACCAGAGTATGTGTTGAACAAGCATTTGGAATATTGAAAAAGAAATTTAAAATACTGAGTTTTTTGGAAGTTTGCAGTGTGGATTTGGCCAAAAAAATAATAATGTCATGCGTTGTACTATATGATTTCATTCTGGACAACGAAGGGGCTTCGGCTCTCATAAATATTGACCCAGTTGACAAAAATTTATCACAACCCAATAATTTACCAGCTCATCAGTACGACATCGAGGAAGCAAGACTCAAACGTTAAAGACTTACGATGCTTTTATCAGCTTAGCTTGAAATTTGATATTTAAAACACAAATTGTCGTATAAAATTAAATGTTTAATTGAATTCAAAACTGATAATCTTAAAAATATTTTATTTACATAAAAACGAACTAAATGCATAATTCATTTAAATTAAAATACATATTTCATTAAGAATAAGAACAAAAGGTAGGTACATTTCAGTAAGCAAATAAGAAAATTTAAATATGCTTACTTATTGGTAGCTTCAAAAGCCTCTCTCGATTTCCTTATTTCCTCCACTTTCTCCCGCTAATTTTTCTTTTTCACATTGCAACAATTCTTTTAATATTTTTTTATCTGACTCACTTTCAGTACGCAAAAACACCTATATGTCACTACGATTGTGCTTTCGTGGAGGTGGGCTTGGCTCTGTAAAATTATCCTCATTAATGTCTATGCTTTCATTAGTTAAATCATTTACCAATGAACTTAGAGAAGATTCCAAATTATTTTCGGGAATCACAATATCATTTCTGAAGCCATAAACCTTATCGAACTGATGAAAGAAATCCCACGCAGTAGCTGCCTCCCCTGATTTGTTATTTCGCTTTTTAATTCTTTTGTATGTAGTCATCATGTTTAAATATTTGCGTGCTATGTCCTCTCGAGTAAATTGAAGATTTTTTTCTACCTCAATCATCTTTTGGAGCACTTGTCCCCACAAAACAATAGGTTTTTCCCTCTTGCCGGAAAATTTTGTTTCCATTGCTAGCCTGCAGTCTACCAGCAGTTTTTTGTGTTCATAGGTCCATTTTACATTACTGCAACAAATTATTATTTAAATTTCAATTTGTAATAAAATTACTTACCTTTCGTCTTTGTTCGGCATTGTTTACAAAAAGCATTGCCAACCTAAATGATGCTTTTATTGCGTTTAGTTGCGCATTGCCAATGCAATTTATTACTTTAGGAATGTGATGCATTGTTAAAATTTGCACGGTTGCGTTTAGGAACATTTGACATTGTCTCACTGCAAAGCAACATGCGTTTAGGAAGACAGCCAAATTTCTCAAGAAATAATAAAAGACATGTTTTTGCATCAACTAGCACCTACACAAAATAAAAATCCAAAAATTGATATTATAAAAAAATGTAATGAAAGCAAGTACTAAGCGCGTAAAAAGGATTTTCACGAGCATTCTAAAATCAACTGAGGATAAAAAATTTACACCTGAAGAAGCATTCGCAATATTTCTGGATTTAAAGTTAACAAAACATCAATATATGGAATTGCGCAAAAAAGCATTGCGCCATTTATCCAGAATATAGAGATTTAGTTTTGATAAAAAAAAAATGTTTACCACCACAAAATTCTATAACCATTCCAGAAAGTTCAGCAGAGGCGGTATTGCAAGATATACTAAATCATACCGCCGAAAGATTTTTAAATATATTAGATGCTGATAACATTAAAAAGCTTGGTGAGTGCAGCCTAAAATTAATTTCTAAATGGGGATGTAATGGATCATCTGGACAAAAACAATATCACTTATATATGGTATCTTTTGTTCCATTAAGACAAAAGAAAAAATTACATTAGTTTTGAGCTATGGGCAAAGTAACAGAAATGTACATTTGAAATAACGAAATACCTTCCTCAACAAAATACTGCAAACCAATTAAATTTGCTTTTAAGAAGTAAGCGAAGGATTTGATATGAGAAGAAGTATCTAAACTTAAAAAACAAATAAATAAACTTCAACCGATAAGTTTGTTATTGAAGGCCAAGAAATTCAAATAAATTATCAAACGCTACTTATAATTTTTTTTTTTTTTTTTTTTTTTAATTGTTTATTATTATTGAATCTTTCTATAAGAAAATTACAATAAGTATCCAAATCTTAAATATAAAAAGAAAAAACTTAAATAATTATTACCAATGTAATAACTAGTTACTTGTACTCAAATCTTAAAATAAAAGGAATGTTCTTCGTTTAAATAAAAAAGTTATATCCCTCTTCTCACTAGGCGCAAGGTATCACTTCTCTTAAGCCTTCTGTGTCCCTCGAACTGTAACAGGTCCCTGGCGAGGGCGTTTGGATGTGTCGCCAGTTTGTAAACGTACTTAGTACAATATTTTTCAATTTCCTCCCGAACCGTTGGAATTTCTAGATCTCTGTGGATATTCTCATTTCTTATATACAAGGGGCGCAGACTATTGTTCGTAAAATACTCGACTGTCTTCTTTGTAACTTTTGGATGTTAGATGCACACGCAGTTCCCCAAAGCTGAATGTCATATGTCCAGATTGGTTTAATAATGGCTTTATATAACAGAACTTTATATTCCAAAGATAGAGATGAAAATGGACCTATCAGCCACATTAGTCGAGCTGTTTTTAGTTTCATAGCTGAGATTTTGGCCTCAATGTGTCGTGACCATGTTAGGCGTCTGTCTAGATGGATTCCTAGATATTTAGTTTGGGTTTCCACCGGAACAATAACCTTATTTATTTTTATTGGCGGACAATTTGCCTTTCTTAGTGTGAAAGTCACATGGGCACATTTTGATGAATTTACTTTGATTTTCCATTTATTTAGCCAACCTTCCAGCTGGTTTATATGAGCTTGTAAGTGCTCAGTTGCAGTTCCTGGATATTTGTTCACACTTAAAAATGCCTTGTCATCTGCGAACGTTGACGTAATAGTATGTCGATTTGTAGGCATATCGGATGTATAGACGATGTATAATAGCGGGCCAAGTATACTTCCTTGGGGGACGCCTGCAGAAATCTTCTTAACTGGTGAAAATACATTTTTTGACCGTACCTTAAATGTTCTATCAGTCAAGTAACTTTTAATCAGCTTGTGGGTGTTAGCAGGAAGAAGTCGTGTTACTTTTGTGAGGAGACCATCATGCCAAACTTTGTCAAATGCTTGGGAGACATCAATAAACAATGCTGAACAAAACAGCTTTTTCTCGAAGGACGACCTGATAGCAGTAACAATTCTGTGAACCTGCTCTGTAGTTCCATGACCAGCCCGGAAGCCGAACTGATGTTCTGGAATAATATTTCGCTCTGCTAGATGGGGCGTTATTTTCTGGAGGAGGACCTTTTCGAACAGCTTTGAAAGGATGGATAATAAACTGATAGGTCTGTATGACGTAATTTGAGTAGCGTCTTTACCCGGTTTTTGAATCATGACTATTTCTGAAATTTTCCAAGAGGACGGGAAAACCCCCACTCTTAAGATGGCATTAAAAATGAATAACATAATTCTCACAGCGCAATCTGGCAAGTTGATCAGCATTGAACTAGTAATTCGATCAGCGCCGGGCGATTTTGTCGCATCAAGATTTTTGATTGCCATTTTAATTGAGGGCAACCGCATCTTTATATGATTTTCTATGGAATCGCTGATGTATGGAGGATTAATATCACTATTTATTTCATGTTGAGTGAAAACGTTTTCCAGATGGCTAGCAAAAGCATTTGCTCGTTCACTAGAATTTTTAGCCCAACTAAGGTCCTCAAGTCTTAGTGGAGGTTCGGAGGAAGTAGGGCACTTCATATGCTTCATAGCTTTCCGTAGGCTGTGGTCGGTTTTTGTTGTCGGATCCAAGTTACTTAAATAATTTGCAAGCGCTGACTCATGCTGTAAACGCAGCTTTTCTTTAAGTAATTTTTGACACAAATTCAATTGGGTCTTTAAAGCTGGAGAACGATTTCTCTGCCATTCCCTTCTCAATTTTCTTTTTTGTCGGATGACGGCTTCAATATCAGCTGATGACTTGAATGGTTTCCTCCTATATGTTTTTCTCATTGGAGTTGCATTCCTAGCTGCACAAGTAATAACGTCTGTAAGGTGGTTCACAGCACATTGTATATCAGACGAGTTCCTTAGAGGGATGTTCTGGGAGAGATGAGAGCTCACATACATTTTATACTTTAGGCAGTTCGTATACCGGTTCGGATAGAACGTAGGAGATACTTCAGAGTTTATAAAACTATTACGTAGTGTAATTATAGTTGGCGAATGATCAGATGATAAGTCGTCTAGGGGACTAATCAGAAGTTGGTCACGTTTAATATTTTTTATAACAGTGAAGTCAATAAGGTCTGGCTTTTTCGTACAGTCTGTAGGCCAGTATGTGGGCTCACAGCCAGATACGACATCTAGACTATTTTGAGCAATAGCATTCTACAGCTGCCTACCTCTTGGGCTAATAAGTCTAGAGCCCCAGTGAGTATGTTTAGCGTTGTAGTCTCCTGCTGCCAGGAACTTGTGTCCCAATGTTGCGAAGAAACTTTTGAAATTGTCGCTATCAATTATGTGTCTTGGAGGACAATATACACATGAAATCAGAAATCAGTAAGACTTATAGAAGTTGCCTGAATAAAATCCTTCCCAAATTCTGGCATAACAAAGTGCCTCACGTTTTTACGCCCAATGACGTCCGTGCCACCACATGCCTTTCCATTTGGATGTTTAGTGTCATATATAATGAACCCGTCAATTCTAAAGCAATTCTTTACAGTAAAGTGTGTTTCGGATACCAAAATAATGTCTATTTCCTGCCTGTGTAGGAAATCTTCTACCTCGAACCTATGTTGGGATAACCCGTTCGCATTCCAGTAGCAAATACGCAACTGCGTCATTTTATTTTTGTCTAAGAAGGGTCTGCAGAATCATGTTCTGATTCCGCATCATCTCCTGAAACATGCGCTGCATATTATTCATAAAACTGTTCATGTTGGTCATGAAATTGTTCATTGTCTCCGTCAGCTTGTTGATTGAACTAGAGCTGGTATCGTTGAAGACCTGAGGGCTGCTCCTTAGTACTTGGGCATATAAAAGATTTTTCACGTTGGGCCTATTTGAAGATGGTAAGCCATCGAAGTGTTGTTGTGCATAGTTCACTCTATCCACATGTACACCATTAGGTATTGCAGTAGCTTCAGTATGAAGGCTCGGGTAGTTCAATTCGCGATATTTCGCATTTGCGCGACTTCGAGGTTGACTCGATTTTTTATCCTCTCGAATACTTCACATCCTCTATAATTAGCAGAATGTCTTCCACCGCAATTACTGCACTTTCTCACATTGGTGTCGTTTTTAGGTGCTGTACACTCCGTGGTTTTATGCGCGTTACCACACACAACGCAAACAGATGGTAGCTTGCAGTAAGATTTTGTGTGGCCGAACTCTTGGCAATTGGTGCATTGTGCAGGGCCATTACGCTTATGTGACTCCTCTACTGTTATTCTTCGGCTAAGAAGATATCTCAAATTGTAAATAGGATGCGTTGAATTTTTAGTCTTAAGAAGAGCTGTATTAAAAGCAATCTCCACACGGTGCATTGGTTGGGGAATTTTACCTTTGTTGTGAACATTTCTCAAATCGTAGCCTTCATTCTCAATAGCTTTCTTGATTTCGTCAACAGGCACGGAACTGGCAATGCCCTTTACCACAACCACGAGGCCCTTAGCACTTTTTAGTTGGTACGTGTAGTAATTCTTTTTTTCGGCGGTAAGACTATTAACAATTAGACGATAATTCTTCTCAGTATGGGTTTGGATTTTCGTTTCCTGTATCTGTCCCCTTCGTATAGAAGCTACGTAAAAATTATCTTTTCCCACAATCTTTGATAAAAGATTTACAATTGCGTTCGATGTTTGCTCACGCAAATAGATAGGTGGAGGTTTGTGTTCCTTAGACGCAGGTTCTACTGGTGCATCGTCTGTGGATGCAAGTATTGAAAATCTATTTTCGGAGACTGGTATCGT